>CM031241.1:79533867-79948897 GCA_018340775.1 Taxus wallichiana var. yunnanensis | reverse complement strand
TACACAACATTTAGTATATCTTAAGCCATGTTTGGAAATGCATTTTTGAAGGCATGGATTACTCTTGTACAGGTTTCTGGAACTGATCTGATGATTTATAAGTGTACTATAAAACCAACATTCGCTGAGATTAACATTAGTATACCAACTTGTCACTTTGTTTCTGTATTTTATAAACAAATCATTTGTTTAATAAAAGAATGGTGTCATAGATGTGAGGTACTTGTGATCTCTGTTTTAATATTTGAGATAAATAATAATTATGTCATAGAATATTTGAGTCGCATAGAAGCAATAGAAAATCTCTTAGCCACAGAAACAAGTAAAAGGAGGCTTGCTGAAATACTTCAAAAACAGGATTCACAACAAGTTGCTGCCAAGAGACAAGCAAATTAGCCTGAAAGTTCGGTGGATGCAGCAATCAGAGGGACTGATTAAAACTTGTTGTCCCCAAGTGAGATAGATGCATAGAATGTCCACTTATTGCTTTTTAACCAGACTCCTTTTGCTTGGCGGAGAACCTGCTAGAAATTTAAACTCAAAAACCATGAATACATTAAGATCATCTACCAACCTCGGAAATCCTTTCCCATTTTTTAACTATTTTGTATTTAAAATATTCATACCTCTTCACTCTCCAAGGCCTTATAAAAATCAGCTGCATTTCTAAATCTATCGCCCTTTGATTTATTACGCGCTGCTGTCAATATAAGATTGTGTATACTTATCCTCCATACTTTTCTTTCTGACCACTCATAGAGTTCTTGAACCTCTATTCTTTTGAGCAGAGCTCCCTCATGTAGACATTCCAGTTCTTCCTCTCCCACAATGCATGCAACCTTATCCCACTCCCAGTCAGAGAAGAAGGAACAAATGTCAAGGAAAGCCTTTGAGCACTGGGCTGAAGCTCATGGTAAGCAAACAGAATCCTGGACTCATCAAAATGGTCTTCTTTGTAACAGATGAAAGACTCTCCCTCTCTTAGCGAAAAAAATACATTTTCATAAGCTTCAATTTTGTTATGTCTTTTATGAAGATAGGCTCCTACCACTTCCAAAAAAAGAGGACAGCAACTGCATTTATGTGCTACCTCTCTGGCTTGAGGCCTTTCATCTACGATTGAATTTATTTCCCTTTCTCTATCTATTTTCCTGTTTTACAATTCAAGGGCTGACTCAACAGGCACTACAACAAAAGGGGGTATTCGTACAAGAGATGGAACCAAAATAGTACAACTGTTTCAGTGAATGAACAAGAGACTGGAGTGGTATTCGTGCATGCCTTCCACGCAATGCACTCATTGCATCTTATTACACTATGCAAATTTTCTACCCATGACAAAAGTTGTTTCAACTTTTCAAAACTATAACTGAGTCCTTCCATAATGACATAATGTCATAGATCAAAAACGTCTTTATTTTAAATTTCATGTTTCCTTCTACCAAATCCTCTGTCATTTTAAGATGCCCCACTTAACAACTTAGTCCTGAAATGCTGGAGACATTTAAATCTTTGTTCATCTCTGCTACTACCTAACTCATTTAACATTTCAACCAAATGAATTTTCCCCTTAGCCATGCACCTGTGCCTCAGCCCACTTCTCCCTGCATGAGAAACAACAGGATTTCTTACTTAAATCTTCCCTAGCTTCTTTATTAGCATAAATTACAGCATTGGGTGTGGCCACCTTGTATCCATATTCGGTGTTCTATTTGAGCTAGGCTGGTTGTTAGGAAGTGTATAGTTTTACATCTTGCTTGCTTCGGGTCTTACCTCTGAGCAATTTTTATATGATTTGGCTTATGCAATAGCTCCATCCAAAACAACTGGTTTAAAAACCTCAACATATCCTTTCAATTCATCATTAAAAGTGTCCAAAAATATTTAGGCCTGTCTAGTTTTTGGGATATCATGAATCCGCAAATACAACCTTCTAAAATTTCTAATATAATCATCAAAAGATTCTTGCCTGTTATGATGTAAATTCCTCAACTCTATGTAGTGGTCATCACTAGTCTTTTTATCACACATGTCAAGGACAAGAGAAGAGAAATTGTACAAGCAAAGGATCTCATCATCGATACCCTCTTGAATATACAAGTCATAATGATGCTCCCAATCATACGCAGTCTCCTTCAAGTGCAGTGACGCAAACTGAATTTTCTCCAAATCAGCCATTGGATGCATGTTAAAGTAAACATCAAGTTTATTGATCTATACATGTGGCTCAATTCTTTACCGCTCCGTAGAATAGAATTTTCCATTGGAATCCTCAATCAAATGAATACAATGAAGCATGTTACAACTAAAAATTTTAAGCATGGATGCATGATAGATGATTATGATATATTGTAGAATCTAGATTAGTGTCTTAAATCTGAAAAACACCCTGCTGCGCTTTTAAATAAATGTTTTAAATCTTAAAAATTTGTGGGAGAGGGTGCCCTTTGAGCCACCTCATACTATCCTAGTTGTCATTCTCATGCTCCATAATTAGTCCAATAGAGGGAGTTGTGAACTAAGCATTGTATACTTATAGAAAGCTTTAAGGTCTATCCATTCCATCCACTTCCCAAATATGTACAAGTCATGTAATATTTTTATTCCTTTCTCAAACCAAAGGAGGGAGATCATCCTTTTGTCAAGAAAAGGATCCTTTCATTGACCAGATCCTTGCCTTGACAAGAGGCTGCTCTGCCCTCCTTTGGTTTGAGAAAGGAATTAAAATACTACATGACTTGTATAGATTTGGGAAGTGGATGGAATGGACAGATCTTAAAGCTTTCTATAAGCTTCCTCAATCTCATTTCAGAATTTATACAATGCCCATAAATGCTTTCACAGCTCCCTCTTTGAGACATTTCTAAATCCTTTTCAACAAATCCAGTTTGTGCATAGCCTAAAATTAATGTTGTCCTCGTGAACACATCTCTTCAAGACATTCTGTCGAACAGTTCATTTGTATTGTCTATTCTTCCACATTTTGCATGCATTTCTACAAGGGTTGTTGCAACTACAACATCTGAATTGAGCTGGTACTTATGTTTTTATTTTGTTATGATCAATCAAAGATGTTTTGGAAGAACAGTTGGGTGGATTTTATCATCTCTGCTTTGAAATCTTGAGCCAACTCTTCTTTTTCTTGAAGCAAGGGTGCTATATCAACTTCATATTCCAACATTGATGGTTTTAACTGATTTAGAAAATCTATATTAATTATGGTGTACATGCTCATATAACTAGGAATTTCCAACTTGACTTTCCCCTATATTTGTTGGATAGTTCTAATTGGACTATATCTATTTGGCTAGAGCTTCTTTCCCATCCCTTTGAGATGGTCCTCACTCAAATATGCCCACAATATGTTTTCTGTGAGCTGTTTGGAGACAAGTACTTTGTCATTTTTCATTGGCTTTAGCTTGAAGCAAGTGCTCTTGTACCTACTTATTAACTAGCTGAGTTATTTCCATGAACATGATGGCTTGGAATTTTCATTGATCATTCTCCTCCTTGCCTGCTCCATCTCTATCATCTTTCCTAAATACACATCAAATGGTGTCCTGGGAGGAATTCCAAAAATGTTTGAAAGTAGATTTGTTCATCCTCCTTTTTAGCTATATGAATGTTGCAGAAATGGCAGGCTCTCAGTCCAAGTTTTGGGTGTTTTTGATTGTATCCTTTGAGCATATGAACAAATGTCTGCTTCAGCTTTTCATTTTTTGATCTTTTTGTAGATGAAAGGCAGTGTAATGTTTGAATTTACTGTCCATTGTACACCGAAATATACTTCGAAAGCTGCTTTAAAAGATACTCTTACAGTTAGATATGATCGATTCCAGCCATGCAAAATATACCCATTCATTTTCAAAGAATAATTTGGTTGCTTTTTGGTCTGTTATTTTCTTCCTACAGGGAATTAGGACAAACACTTTGTTGAATCTATCTACCATTACATATAAACAATTATGTCCTTGTCTAATTTTATGCCCCTCTGTGTGCAAGCCTTCGGAGTGGCGAACCATGAGCTCATGGACGCGACCCTTTACCGGGGGCTCTTCATGCTTCTCCACAACCCTTCCCATCGGATTCCTCTAGCTAAATGTGGTGTCTTTGCTCCTCAAGCTGGGTGAAGACAAGGAAATCTCCAAGGTGGCCAGGGTCTATCTGGTTTTTCTACTACCGTATCTAGTGGTGACCTCTGTTTTAACACCACTGAGAATCTATCTAAGACCCACCCCAAGAAATATTGGAGTAGTAGCCTGCTCCATGGAACCATGTCCTTGTTAGGATCTTACCTTGAGTAGAATCTAGATGTGGGACTATTTTTTAAGCTCATTTGAGAAAAGTTCTTATATGTAGGGCTCTTGAGTTGGTAACTTGTGTTTTTGGGTGAAATTTTTGTAGGCTTGGATTATTTGTTGTTGCTGCTACCGTTGCTTCTTGTTTCATTACAATGGTGAGGGGATATAGTGAGGAAGCAGTGATCATGACCTTCCTTTCCTGTAAAGACCAATATAGTACATCTTCAGCTGGAACCTATAGAGAATGCACTATGAAGAGGCAAGTGAAACTCAAGAAGAGCTTAAGAAACAGATTAAATAAAGAAACAAAAGAAACTCAAGTGAATGCTTCTCTTATTTTGCACTTCCATTTTAATTTATAGACTCAATATTTTTCTGTGACTATGAACAAAGAAACAAAAGTTTTTCTTGGATGGCAGGGACATATGATTACCTGGATATTTATGTGTTGGGAATGATAGGAAAACATGGATTTTATCATACATGAGTAGCTTATTAGTTTTGTGCGAGGTTTTAATTATTGTCCTAGTTTAAATGTAATTTGTGAATACTTTTGGTAGAACTGGAGTAAAATATGTGTTCTTAATATCTCGAATCTAATGCACCTTTGTTGTTATCGATAATAGAGAATTGTATCAAAGTTGAGACAATCAAAGCGAAGAACATGAAGATGACAATTGTCGGCAGAGAGGCAATTGCTCAAAATAAAAGTAAAGAAAAAGAACCTCAAAGTAGAACCAGAGAAACAAACATATCGCTTGAAGTTGGTGGTGGAGAGAAGGTGTTCATATTGTATGCGAAGGGTTAACGACATTTAGGCACCCTTTTCTATTTTATCATTGTATTTAAAGGGTTAACCACATTTAAACACCCTTTTGTATTTTATCTTATTTGATAATAATAAAATGTTTGTGGACCCATTTGTTGGGCACAAAATTCAAATCAAATTGTTTTTAATTTCTAATATTAATTATCAGCCCACGCTGACATCATAGACAATATGTAGCCGTCGATTGCACTATATGATATTTGATTATTATTTATTCTTGAAATTCAAAGTTTTAGTTCTTTAAATTCGTATCGTCTCTAGAGAGACAATAAAAATTGAAATTAGTATTGTCTCTAGAGAGACAAAAAATTAGTATTATGTATTGTCTCTAGGGAGAAAATAATGATATTGTTTCTCAAGAGACAAAAATGATGTCAATCTAAAATGTCTCCGAGAGACAATAATTAGAGACAATATTAGAGACACCCACTTTGAGACAATAATAGAGACAATATACAACTTTTTTATTGTCTCTATTTGAGACAATTTGGTCAAGTATTGTCTCAAAACACCCCTCCTTGTAGTAGTGATATAAATCCAGATAAAATAATTTGTATAAAGTAAAGATGAAGAGATATTAGGAATACAGACTTGCCTCAATGCGTAGGTCTGATTTAATTCATAATCGGATTGATTGTAGGATGGCTAATAGTGAGAGATCCCTCTAGCACAGCCCCCTGTCATGTTTCCTCTCTCACTACAGGGGTTAAATTTGACGGTCACACTTACCCGTCAAGGAAAATTTTTGTGACGGTTTTATAACAAATATTACCTTGCGCATGACATTTATTTTTCATTTTTGACTTTCATAATTATAATATAGATACAAATATTTATATTTTTCATATGATAAAATCATATCATATACGTATATCTAATTGTGAAGAGGATACATGTTAATAAAGATGGGGTAAAAGAAAAAAACTAAGTTCAATTTCTTACCCGAAATGTTATAAGCTAAATAAAGACTGAAGCCGAGATCAAGTGAAGGCTTCTGTCAAATCTATGTGCAACTCTATAAATTCCCAAAGTCTTGTAGGGTGTATTAGATCCCATTGTCCCAACATTGAATTTATGTGTAAAATGCAGACGACTAGTACTTGAAGTGGAAGGAAAACATGCAACAGTTCCATTTCGTCACCAAGAATCACAATACTAGCAGTAGCCTCAATTGCCCATCTATAACAACACTGATCAATATCCTGGACACTCATATATAAAGAAACTCTGAATATACAACAATGCAGTTGCCTTGGTGATCCTAGAGTGACTTGTAACTTTGGAAAGGTGAGTTTCACAAATAAAGCATGGCTGATAGATGACAAAAAACTAATATATTGAAAGTTTATGTAACAAAATTTGCCGATAGATTCCTTACCAATTGGATATGTATAGTTGTTTTATTGTATAACAATTCCTTTTTCTAGCACTTTGTGCATTCTTTTTCATCGATTAGTTGTATATAGCCTCTTACTTGCCTACTTCTGAGTCATTACTGAGTTTTATACACAACTTCTGACTGCCCACATAGCCATGCCAACTACAGTGATAGTTTAATGTCCGGAGCCAGTGTTAGAGTGATAACATATTCACTGGTAGTTGCATTCATCTATATTCGCTTGGTTCACTGAGACATTTTATTCTTCAACTTTTACGGCTTCAAAAGTACAACATCTTAATGTTGGCAAATGGACAATGAACATGACATAACTAAATGAATTAAAGTCTTGAGGGCTTTAAAATCTTTTAGAATCTTAGAAAACAACAAAATCGGTATGTACATACCTATTCCACTTTGTTTATATTATACAGTATGTACATCGCTTTTTCACATTTCACTAATCCTGTACATGATCTGTTGATCTCTATCATGTCGATGCGATTAGTGTTTCATTGACAATGAGCCAACTTGGGACAACCAACTCTGCCAAATAGAGACCAATGATTATAAAATTAGATATAGAAACTTTTAAACAGTTGGTTTTATTAAGTGCACGCCAATATGACACTTTTCGAAAACATTTGCCCATCTCGTGCTACGGGGTAAAAGTTAAGACAATTGTTTTTTACGGTTAAAACACAAAAAACGTCTACACAGGCGTCAAATTTAACCCCTGACTACAACTATCCAATGTCAGCAAAATTTATGATATAACTTGGGTTCCATTGTGGTTAAGGCCTACGGCTCTCAAATAAAGTGCAAGAATTACTATGCAAGGAAGATGACAGGTCTTAAAGTATGTCAGGATGCCCAGGCCCTGAACAACTGCTGCCACCCGCCTCTTATGTCTTTGTCCACTCTTACCACACGCCACCCTCTAGCGCACACTTCTACTTTTTTTTTTTTTTATTATTATTATTTTGATTTTGTTTTAAGCAAGAGAGACTCCAAGCTTCATCTTATTGTAAAAAATACACAAATTATAATTATTTTTCTATCTACCACACTCATTAACTTATGAACTCATTAACTCATATGCAATTACTAGTCATAAAAATATTGAAGTAGTCAAACAAAGTGGTCTCCTTTAACAATTTTTTTTGGTTTGTTGTAGTCAATTCGACAACAAATTTAATAATTAATAAAACACAAAAAACTTTTCTACCTATTCACATTGCTTATAGCAATCCGTTTTGCCGTCAACTTTTTTACGAGTCTTCATTATTGACTTTGCAAGCACCCAAAACATGATTTGCAGACGGTAGTTATTTCTTATATATGCTACCAAATCTCACTCTTGCCTTGAATTCCGATGGATACCCGCTCTGCGTATTGTTTACCTCTAGCTGGTTACCACTGTTCTGGTGTTGTTCACTATATTATTAATATGGAAAAGGAAGAAGAAGACTCTTCCTTTTCCACCTGGACCGCCTGGTTGGCCTCTTGTGGGAAACCTCCTTCTGCTGGGGAAAACTCCTTTGGAAATATGCATGTGATGCATATTTAATTCCAACCGTAGCTTTTTTAGGAAAGCTAATTTTAGCTTTAGTCTTGTTTTAGTTTGCTTTAGTTAAGTTAGCTTTATCTTATTTTTATCATTAGATTTAATTCAAATAAATCTGTTTTAAATCATGCATAGCATGCAACTATTTTAAAGCATGAGTTTAGATTTAGAATGCTCAGTTGAAGAGCTGTTAGTGGGTGAGTTATTCTATTTAAATAACAGCAATTGTAATTGCTTTGTATGCACACACAAAGGTGTGAAATCTGCACAAGCAAGGAAGGATGTGCATTGAAAGCACACAGCTGCACGCACAATTGTAAAGAGCTGAAGCTCTGAGTATGATGAAGCTTTTATTAATGGAGATTATGCACAGCAGTGTTGGTTCGAATATTCATCTGTTTATGCAATTTATATAAGTATTCTGTTTATTTCTTTTATGTTGTTTGTTGTATAAGACTATAGATTTTCTACAAATTGGTATCAGAGCGAGGTTATTCCAGCTAGCTTATTAAATTGGTAGCAAGCTATGGCTTCTACATCCGGCATGCAGACGCCGCAATTTAATGGAAAGAATTACAAATACTGGTCATTGACCATGAAGGTGCTATTCAGATCTCAAGACGTGTGGGAGATCGTTGAAGATGGGTACACAGAGCCCACAAATGCAGCAGTGTATACTACACTTTCTCAAGCAGAGAAAGATACTTTGAAGGAGTTACGAAAGAAGGATGGCAAAGCTCTTTTCTATATTCATCAGGCAATGCATGAAAGCATTCTTCCAAGAGTGGCAGCAGCCAGTCAAGCAAAGACTGCATGGGATACTTTACAAGTTGCATATCAAGGTAAGGAGAAAGTAAAAACTGCCAAGCTACAGTTACTTCGTAGAGATTTTGAGAATTTAGCAATGAAAGATTCAGATTCTGTAGAATCATTTTTTACTTATGTAGTTGGCTTAGTCAATCAAATCAAATCCCATGGTGAGACTCTTGAGGACAGAAGGATTATTGAAAAATTGCTTAGAAGTTTGCCTACGAAATTTGATCCTTTAGTTGTTGCTATTGAAGAAACTAAGGATCTGAGTCAATTTTCTATTGATGAGTTGCATGCATCACTAATCAATCATGAACAGAGGATGAATAGATCACATGCAAGTGTAGATCAGGATTTTGCATCTCAGACAGCAGGTAGTCGTGGCAAAAGAAGAGGAAGTTTCAGCCCAAGAGGCAGAGGAAGAAGTCCATCTAGAGGACGTGGCAGCAGTTCATCAAACTCAAGTGGAAGAGGATAGAATCAAGAACAGAGTTATGGTCAGAGACAAGATAAGTCTCATGTTCAGTGTCATTATTGCAAGAAGTATGGGCACTATGCTTATGATTGCAAGAAAAAGCAATATGATCAAGAGAGACAAAATCAAAATCAGGTTGGAAGTTCTATTTCTAAACCTATGTTTATTGCATGCACAAGGATTGCCAAAGCAATACCTTCTTTATCCCCTATTGAATGTAATTTTTCAAAAGAGAGTCCATGTGATGTATGGTATTTGGATTCAGGTTGCAGTAATCACATGACAGTAATCTAGATTTGTTTTCTAGTTTGGATGATTCAGTTAAGAGTGATGTAACTCTTGAAAATAACAATATTGTGTTCGTGAAAGGAAAAGGCACGGTTAGTATTCTAACAAGACAGGGGAGAAACAAGTATGCAAGATGTTTACTATGTTGCAGGTTTGAAACATAACCTTATGAGTATTGGACAACTGGTACAGAAAGGATACCGAGTCTATATGGAAGACAATGAGTGCGTGATTGTGGACAAAGCTCCTAGCACTCAGTTGATTGAAAAAGTGAAGATGAGCAGCAATAGGATGTTTCCATTGATTTTGAAACCTGGAAAGAAGAAGAAATCAGATCTGTTTGCAGCAAAGTCATGTGTTAAGCCAAATCAGTCTTTTGTTGAGTCCTGCGCTCAAACAGATGAGTCCTGCGCCAATGAAAATCAGGTCTGCGCTACAGTAAGCGAGTCTGCGCACTGATTCCTACGTAAATATAGTTGAGTCCTACGCTGAAGGAACACAATCAGCTTTTCATTCAGTCATGAAGGATGAAACATGGCTTTGGCATCTAAGGTATGGACATTTGAATTTTGGAGGTTTGAATTTATTACATAGAAAAAATATGGTTAAAGGTTTGCCATTGATTCAGAAACCTGAAAGGGTATGTGAAGGTTGTATTTTGGGAAAGCAACACAGAGATTCATTCCCAGTTGGCAAAACAACAAGAGCAAGTGCACCACTTGAGATTGTACATTCAGATTTATGTGGACCTATGCAGACAACTTCTATTGGAGGTTGTATTTATTTTATGACATTCATTGATGATTACACAAGGAAGACATGGGTTTATTTTCTGAGAAATAAATCAAATGCCTTTGATACATTTCAGTAGTTCAAGGCATTAGTGGAGAAGCAAAGTGGATACTACATCAAAGTTCTCAGAACGGACAGAGGAGGTGAGTATGTTTCTAATGAGTTTATGAATTTTTGTAGATATCATGGTATACACAAGCAGTTTACTACTAGGTATACACCACAATAGAACGGTGTGGCAGAGAGGAAAAATAGAACCATCATGGAGATGGCAAGAAGCATGTTGAAGGAAAAACATCTTCCAAATGAGTATTGGGCAGAAGCAATAGCAACTTCTGTTTATATTTTGAGCAGGTGTCCAACGAAACTTGTTAGGAACATGGTTCCTCAACAAGCATGGACTAATAGGAAACACAGTGTTTCACATTTCAGAGTTTTGGTTGTGTAGCGCATGCACATGTACCTGATGAGATAAGGAAGAAGTTAGATAACAAAGGAGAAAAGTGTATTTTTGTTGGGTATTCAGAGAATACAAAAGCATACAAGTTTTACAATCCAGTCACTGGAAAGGTTGTGATCAGCAGGGATGTACAGTTTATTGAGAATGAAGCATGGGATGGAAGTATAGAGAAAACAGTGAGTATAGCAACATCTATTCTGCATGATGATATGACAGATGAAACTTTAGAGCAACAAGCTACTGTATCTACAAATCTTGGACATGCACCACAAGTTGTAGCACAAGCTACACCTCCATCTACAGTCAGGAGGTCACCAAGATTTCAGCCATCTTCAGCCATGCAAGAGACACCACAGGGAACACCAGAAGCTACTCCATCACCAAAAAGTAGTCCTGCATCGAATACTCCTGTGCAGCGGAAAACAAGAAGTCTAAGTGAGATTTATAATGTTGATACAACTAATTCATTTTCAGTTTTTGCATTATTTTCTCAAGCTGCAGATCCAGTATATTACGAAGAGGCTATAAAGAATGAAGTTTGGGAAAAAGCCATGGATGATGAGATTGATGCTATAGAGAAGAATCAGACATGGGAGCTAATGGATCTTCCAAAAGAAAGGACATGATAGGAGTCAAGTGGGTCTACAAGACAAAATACAATGCTGATGGAAAAGTACAGAAGCACAAAGCAAGGCTGGTTGCAAGAGGTTTTACGCAGCAATATGGAGTTGACTACAACGAAACATTTGCACCAGTAGCACGTTTGGATACGGTAAGAATGGTTTTAGCAATTGCAGCTCAAAACAAATGGCCTATTTATCAGATGGATGTTAAATCAACATTCTTAAATGGATTCCTTGAAGAGGAAGTTTATGTAAATCAGCCAAAAGGTTATGAGATTGAAGGTCATGAAGGAAAAGTATACAGATTGAAGAAAGCGCTCTATGGTCTCAAGCAAGCACCTAGAGCTTGGTACAACAGAATAGATTCTTATTTGATTGAGAATGGTTTCAGTAGGAGCAGCAGTGAGCCTACCTTATACACCAAGATAAATGAACAAGGTAAAATTTTAATTGTTTGTTTATATGTAGATGATTTGATCATTACTGGAAATCTATCTATAGAGTCATTCAAATCAGCCATGAAGAAGGAGTTTGAGATGACAGATCTTGGTCTTATGCATTATTTTTTGGGTATTGAAGTTCAACAATCAGAAGGTGAAGTTTTTATCTCACAAGCAAAGTATGCAAGTGACGTTTTGAAAAGGTTTAACATGTTGAATTGTAAGCCAGCACCAACACTAGTTACAGTAGGTTTGAAGTTGAGAAAAGAGGATGAAGGATCGTTTGTGGATCCAACATTGTTTAAAAAGTTGGTTGGAAGTCTTATGTATTTGACGGCCACAAGGCCTGATATCATGTATGGTGTGAGCCTCATATCAAGGTTCATGGAATCTCCAAAAGATTCACATTGGCAAGTTGGAAAAAGAATTTTGAGGTATGTACGTGGAACAAGAAATTATGGAATTCTTTATTCAAGTTCAGATGAGTTCAAACTCATTGGTTATACAGATAGTGACAATGCTGGAAGTATAGATGATTGGAAAAGCACATCCGGCTATACTTTTCACTTTGGAACAGGAGTGGTTTCATGGGCATCAAAGAAGCAGCCCATTGTCACGTTATCTTCAGCAGAAGTAGAGTATGTAGCAGCAACAAGAGCAGCATGTCAAGCTGTTTGGATGAGAAGAGTGTTGATAGATTTACAATAGAAACAAGAGGAAGCTACACAGATTTTTTGTGACAACAACTCAGCCATAGCGTTGTCCAAAAATCATGTTTTTCATAAGAGGAGCAAGCATATTGATACGAGGTATCATTTCATCGGGAGCAGTAAACAACAAGGAAATTCATCTTGAATTTTGTAGATCCAATATCGGTTTTGCGACATTTTTACAAAGGCTTTAGCAAAAGAAGTTTTCGAATATTTGAGAGATTAATTGGGAGAATGTGATCCTACACATGGCAGATCTGAAAAAGAAAACACAACTCTAGAAGAGTGAAAGCTACAATTTGAAATTAAGGGGGAGTGTTGGAAATATGCATGTGATGCATATTTAATTCCAACCGTAGCTTTTTTTAGGAAAGCTAATTTTAGCTTTAGTCTTGTTTTAGTTTGCTTTAGTTAAGTTAGCTTTATCTTATTTTTATCATTAGAGTTAATTCAAATAAATCTGTTTTAAATCATGCATAGCATGCAACTGTTTTAAAGCATGAGTTTAGATTTAGAATGCTCAATTGAAGAGCTGTTAGTGGGTGAGTTAATCTATTTAAATAACAGCAATTGTAATTGCTTTGTATGCACACACAAAGGTGTGAAATCTGCACAAGCAAGGAAGGATGTGCATTGAAAGCACACAACTGCACGCAAAATTGTAAAGCGCTGAAGCTCTGAGTATGATGAAGCTTTTATTAATGGAGATTATGCACAACAGTGCTGGTTCGAATATTCATCTGTTTATGCAAGTTATATAAGTATTATGTTTATTTCTTTTATGTTGTTTGTTGTATAAGACTGCAGATTTTCTACAAATTGGTATCAGAGCTTTCTCGCCGTGCTTTCTCGCCAATACGGCCCACTCATGACCCTCTCTCTCGGGATGAAAACAATAGTGGTGGTCTCTTCCCCTTCAATGGCAAAGGAATTTCTCAAAACCCATGACCAAATATTTTCTGGGAGGAGCGTCATACAAGTAGGAAAGGCGCTCTCTTACCACAAGACCTCTGTGATTTGGGGTCAATACGGATCCTACTAGAGGAAACTCAGGCGTATTTCCACCACGGAGCTCATGTCTGCAAAGAAAGTCGAAGCATTACAGCATCTCAGAAGGGAGCCGCTATTGCAAATGATTCAATTGCTTTTTGAGGGGAAGGGAAAGAGTGTCAATATTTTCCATACAATACTGCACACGGCTCTGAATATGATGAGTAATATGATGTTAAGCACAAAGGTGTTCGATACAGAGAATCCCGATTCCGTGGAGTTCACCAACGCGCTCACTTCATGGGTAAAGCTGGCCGAAAAGCCCAATTTCGCAGATTTTTTTCCGTGGCTAGGGTTGCTGGATCTCCAGGGCGTGAGCCGTGAATTGACCGCTTATTTAAGACGAGCTCATAAATTTCTAGACGCTTTTATCAGCAATCGGTTGGAGACGAGAAGCAGAGAGGGCGGTCGCGGTGATAGAGAAGCAGAGAAGGATTTTCTGGACATCCTGCTGGAGTTGAGAGCGGACGATCTCACTCTCATAGATATCAGAGCCCTACTTTTTGTAAAGTTTTGATTTTTATTCAAAGTTGCATTCTGAGATTTCATATAGCGATTTTTGCAGAGAGAAATTAGACCCAGATAAAAAAGAGTTCATATTCTGTCACGATAAAAGTATAATTGGGCGTAATTTGTGATCTTGCAGGAGCTGTTGATGGCGGGCAGTGACACCACTGGTGCGACAGTGGAATGGGTGATGGCAGAACTCATCCACCGCCCTCACATAATGAAACTGGTGCAAGCAGAAGTGGACCAGGTCGTGGGTCGGAACAGGAGGGTGGAAGAATCCGACATAGGTAGTTTGCCATACCTTCATGCGGTGGTGAAAGAAGTGTTGCGATTGCATCCACCTGGTCCTCTGCTGATCCCTCACAGAGCCGACAGTTCGTGTGAAGTCGCGGGATTCGGGATCCCCAAACACACCCAGGTGTGGGTCAATGTTTGGGCAATTGGAAGGGACCCTGCAATCTGGAAAGAGCCCTTAGAATTTATGCCAATCAGATTTTTGGAGGGTGAGACGAGCAAGATGGAGTTCAAGGGACAGGATTTTGAGTTTATACCGTTTGGAGCAGGAAGAAGAATATGCTTGGGTCTTCATCTGGCTGATAAGATGGTTCACTTGATTTTGGCTTTGCTGGTGCATTCATTTGACTGGACTCTTCCTGGTGGAATGAGTGGGGAAGAAATGGACATGAGCGACCTGTTTGGAGTGGTATTGAAAAAGTGTATAGAGTTGGAAGCAATCCCCACACCACGTTTGCCACACACCATATACCAATCCTTGGTTTAAAGGTCTTTGGACTTTATCATCAATATTCAAACCATCCTGTCGTGCTCTAGTTCGATATATGTATGTATGTATATGTGTAAATGCATTTTCAGATATTCGACCATACTTATATGTAGAATAATACAAATTACTGTTGTATTACTCGTAGTACTCCACGAGATGGTTGAGTAGTAATGGAAATGGAAGGCGAATGAGTTAAAAAGGAAAGAAAAAACAAACAAATGTATATTAGAGTGGCAATAAACTCGCGTGAGAACCCCATTCCATTACTTTCACTATTGTCAAGTGTTTCTTTACTTTACGGCATGTTTGTTTCAGAGTGACAAAGTGACAATATAGCCGATCTTTCCTTAGAAATGTGTGCATTTCAATATATAAAAAGAAAATAATATATGTAGGAGATGTCTTCAAGGTTGTGCTATAATGGTAAGTTATTGTATTGGTGAACGATAAGTCATAGATTCAATTCTTAAACATATAGTGTGTGGATGGGCATTTGCATGCCGTTCTAGAAGTTGATTGGTGACATTTTCTTTGTGTCACGTGATGAGTGACATCTGCCTTGTGTTAGAGCTTTGCAACTTTTCCCTGTTGGAGTGGAGTATAGTAACCATTGCACGGGTGGGTAGTTAATTTCGACCTTTTAATTTCCAACATTCCAATCATGTAACTATCTTACCTATTAAATTAAACGTCGTCCTTTCCAAATCCTTGGTACCATAAAATCAAAAATCTAATTGTCTTGCTTCATGGATAAAATCATTTTCATATATGCAATTTTGTCTATTTGGTATCTAAAATAAACTGAATAGTTATTTTTGACTCTTTTAATGGCAGATTGCAATCACCGAAATAATACAAGTAATTTCCACATTGTTTGTTTCCAAATTTTCATTCATGTCTTCCTTTTCTCTAATAAATTAAACTTCAATTGAGAACCTTCCCACCAAAATAAAAAATAATAATAAAACCCATTTTCGGCATATTTTTCAAAAATATTTTGTTTCATTCAATTATCAATGGTCCGGTTAATGGAAATGAATTAGTGACCCCTCCAAATGGGTTAACATAGAAGAAACAAATGCAAAAGCATCGAGGATAATGTTTTCACTTTGTTGTAGCTGGGAGAAGCAAATACACAACAAATTTATTTATACTTTAATTATCCTTACATGTATGTCCAAATATTTTCCCAATTTTTTCACCTCCCATTTTCTATTATTTTAGTAAACCGATCTATCAAATTTAGTATATTAAATTCCATATTAAAAAATGCTTGAGATGATTAAGTTAACCACATATAGTAGATATTGTTTGGGTGGTAATAATCTACATATGTTATTTGCGGGGAACAATCTGAGCCATGGAATAGGTGCGGGCCATTCAAGGTTTTCATTCCCACCTTTTTATTTTCGACTTTCCACTTGCCTCACCTTATCTATTAAATAAATTGTTGTACACTTTAAAAACTTTATGCCATGAAAAAAATAGTAAAATAAAAATGCTCAATCAATGGATAAAATCTTCCTTTAATTACCGTGTCAATCCTTGAAGGGTGGTCCTACATCACATGTTTTCCCTACAATTACTCGAGCTTACAACTATAAGTGTGTTTGCAAAGTGCTAGACAAAGTAACCGGTGCATCCTCCTCCAGCACAACATTCCTTTTCTACTTCACATGATTAACAATGTTTTGTTTAGTTATTCATGTGTAAAGTTTTGGATTGCTTCCCCAATTTCGATTTCCCCACCTTTACACATCTCTTCCCTCATACCCCTTCTTTTCCCATCTTCCTCTCCCATTGTTCTTTCCCTCCACCTTGAATTCTTCACAAGATAGCTTTCGGCGTTTTCATCGTACACTTCACGTATGATTGCTAGTAAATTATAATACTATCAAGTGTACTATAAGTGTGCAATGGAAATGTTGACACATGGGTACATGGGTTAAATTTGACGGCAGTTTAGACATTTTTCACTATTTTAGCCGTAAAATACTTGCAGATATTTGAAAAAACCGTCACGCATGACTTGTAAATTTAAAGTATGACCCTCAGTTTTAATATAAATTTATTAGTAAACTATACAAATACATATTAGAAGCAGTGAAATACATATAAAAAAATATTTTATAAATCTTATTAACAATATAAAAATAACACTCTTTTACATTTTTGAAGGGTAAAATTTAAAACTTACCGTCAACTAAAAATTGTTTGACAGGCATAGGTGGCCGTCAAATTTAATCCCTGGATGGGTATGATGAGGGATGTGAGTTCAATAAATGAGTGCGGTTATAATCGTGAATACAATCAAAAGAAATAATGCAAGTAATGATATTCCAAGTGTTATTCCTTTAATAATAAGCCATGTGTTTCAAATTCTATTCCTTCAGTAGTAGCTAGGAATATTGCTTAATAAACACTCTTACACTACATATTAAATGTGTGTCCTCTTTTGCCAATCTTCAATCTACTTGTATTTTACGTACATATCATTTTATAGTAAAATATTTATGTATCTACACCTCTTGGTGACTATATATTAAAACACATCCGAATCTCCCATCCACCTATCAAGCATATATAAAACAGAGCACTCTGTCATTTTCCAATAATAGATATAAAATTAGTGTATTATCATTAGTAAGTAAGGCAAGTCGCTTGCACATGTTGTATTGGTGTTGGGAGCTTTCACAACAATTAAACGTTACCCACACCTTGTATGCCTTTTTATCAATATTTCCTTGATATGACAATTATAACAATGAATTTTTTGCGTTTGTAGGTCATAGATATTTTAGATTTATCCGCATCCTAAACGCCATTATAATTTTTTTCTTAATAGGACAAGTTTAATGTAGGAAATTTAAGGTTTGCAGAGGTAGGAGACATTTTTAATTTGTTTTAAGGGCATTCGATATAGATATTCCTTAGATTGATAAGATTGTAGTTTAAAAGATATGATATGAATCGTATAGCTTGAAAAGTATTGTATCTTTTGTGTTTCTTCATCTATTTAATAGCAAAATAAATGTTGAGTGGGGAAAATAGACCCATGTCAAACAAGCCCACCAACCACGTTAAGCGCTCTTCAAAACCCAAAGCATAACATGGAGAGTGACACATCCTAAACACCCTTTCAGACCTGCCATTTTCCTTGCATAATAATTAAAGCACTTTATTTGAGATTTGGAGGCGTTAACTACACTGAAACCCAAGTTAAAGTTGTAAATTTAGCACTAATTAGATAGTTGTAATGATAATTAAATTAAATAAATAAAAAAACATTAGAGAGAATTGTGCTAAACAAAACTCTCGCTAATAGTTGTCCTAAAATCAACACCACTGTGGGTTAAATTAGACCTGTAAATGGAGATAAATACGTAACCCTAATATCTCCTCATTTTACTATATACAAACTGATTGATTTGGCTTTGTATTTGTATCTAGAATAACTCTCTAATGCAAATAAAATAACTAAACCTCAACCCCCAATCCTAACGTCTCCTCTACTCTTCACACACCACTCCTTTACACAAATCACGAATTGAAAACAAGTGGATAGCCATGAAGGCAGTCAGGTTTGCACCCCATGTCACCAAATGCCGCTTGGAAAATGCTAGTAACTCTGCCAAAATAAAATATGTCCGACACCACAACAAAAAATATTCCAAGATAACATACGTCCAATACAACGCCTCAATTACATAAAGAAAATGACAACAACACAAATATCTACAAGAAGATAAAAACAAACACCTTTCATGGCATGAAATTATGGACGCCCGAACTCGATATACTTCTCTCCAAGCCTGACGAAAACTGGAACGATGTTGAAAAGAACAAAGACATTGCACAGGTCTAACCAAACATGAAGGGCAACATAATTGGATTGTTAATCATTTTCGTCATTTTCCTCATCAAAGGGATCAAAATCCTTATGAATTTAGGAAGGCTCCTCCCGGTTCGACATATTCTCTTGAAGGGTTCCAAGGCATCGTCAACTATACCCATTTCATGGACATCGATTGTGCTGCCAATTTTCCAGAAAAAGGCAATGTGCAGGAAGCCCTCTGATTCTCAGAAGGAGAAGACGTCCAAACATAGTAGAGAAACTACGCTTAACGGAGCTCTCCCTAATATCCGTCATAAAATCAACACCATTATGGGTTAAATCAAACCTGAAAATGGAGATAAATCTGTAACCCTAAGATCTCCTTGTTTTATTATATACAAATTGAATGATCTGGCTCTGTATCTGTATCTGAAGCGGGTTCAATAGTCTTTGAGAGGACACTACTTCCTTCCATTGTTTTCTTGACTAAAATACCATTTCACATGTGCCCTATAATTTTAAAACAAGATCGAATAGTGCATGGCATAATTGAGGGATATCATTGATTCCATGGTCTTGCATACGTACAATAGAAACGTGTACTGTGGATTTAGATCGTAGCAGCTAACCTCCGGCCATAAAGAAATGCCTATTGACATTAATTAATAATTTTATTACTAGCAATCGCATGTGTACAATGCAATGTGAACGCCAAACTGTATATGTTATTTGATTTAGTGTGATAGTTATTAGTTTTATAGTAAACCAAGCAGTTAAGACTTGTTTTCATACCAGGTGAGAATGGTAAGCAACCAAGGGCCCAATCACATATGGTAAAAAGGAAATCTAGTGCAGTCCAGAATCCCAGATTTGAATGGCGGTTCTAGTCAAACAAAATCTGAATTAATTTCTTTGTGTGTGATATGGAGACCATACAGATGCAAAATAGTTGGCACTGACAACCATTGCTAAAGTTGGGAAAGTTTTTTTTTGAAATTTGAAGTGGAAGTCTTTGTGGAGTAACATCTAGGATCTTTCATATCTATATATACAGTTCACTGAAATGAATGTAATAAGCCAGAGGATCAAGTTAGATGTAACGATCTTTAACTTGAACAATTGCAATAAAACATGGGCATCTTGATTTTCTCTCTTTTCCTTGTTTATTTTCCTCTGTTTGTTGTTTTCCCGAGAAACCCAGTTCTCTGGTTTTTATACATGCTTTTGTTCATCTTTTTTTGCTGGTTTTTGTGTTTGTACATTGAGGCAGTAGAGTTTGGATTGAGCTCCTTATAGAAAAAAGGAGTAGAGCTGTTATAGTGGCTGCATTAGATTTCAATAAAAAAGGAGCAATGATCCATTCGAACTCATCCTTGTACCTATTATTCTCTCAATTGAGCAAATCTTGAACACAATGTCTATGTGGCAAAATTCACGTTGACAACTAATTCAGAAAAAGGAAATACACAAATATTGTACGTTGAACCCCATAAATCTGGTTTGCATAAAAATCAATTTCTCACTTTACTTTATTGCATTGAAGTCAAATTTTGAGACCATCAAAGAGAATCTGAAATGCCATTCCGATATCACAATAGGTAAATTGCTAACATTAGACTACCGTTTCAATAAATGAACATACATACAACATGTGTGTAGTTATAGAACAACCAGTCTAAACTGAATGATTCTTCAACAACTTCAACAATAAGCTTGCTTGAGTTGGTTTTACAAATAAACATCAAATGTTGTTCATTTTTTGTATATCGCAAATCATGTGTTCTAGAAATGTGAGTTTGGATATTGTTTGAGAAAGGTGTCTCAGTTGTTGAAGACTGTGGATAGAAGGTGGCAGAGCTGTCAAGCCTGCACATGCACACAATCTTAGCACCGTAAGTGCACACCAAACTTCCCCAACTCATTAGGTAACTCCTCCAGATCACTGCAATGGTCCACATTAAAGATAAAAACATTTGTTTGGGAATCAAATATCCCAATTCTCAATTGAAATGAAAGCAACCTATGAGTGTTCTAACAAATGACATTTCATGAAACTCCATTAAAAAAGTAGTTACAACTTTAGCATTGTATCAGATAAAAATGGGATTTGGAAAAGATCGAGAGAATACCACACCATATGGACAATACCACTGGACGCATCTCATATGCAGGTGGTTCTAGAATGAAATCTTCATATTGGACAATACCATTCACCAATAGCTTGCCATCATGAACCTGCATTAGAAATAAGAATAGAAAAGCAATATGAGAAATTGAACTCAAGACAAAAGAGTGTTGCAATGGCTAAAATAAAATTTGATCTTTATGAGATGCATGTCACAAAAAATCAGTCAGGAAGAAGGATAAAATTATTGGCAATACTCTGTGCATAGATTTTGGACAAATAAAGTTGCAGTATTACAAACAAACAAATGGGATCCTGGAATAAGTTTTATCCTGACACTTATGGTTTCAATTTGGTAACTCCTACGGGGTTAATAATTAAATCTTCTTTTTTATTGAATTACCATATTGCATGGTTATCCTAAGCATCTTCACTTACAATGTGGAATTTCAAAATGATCATTCCCATAATATTAATAAATTCTATATTATAATCATAACATTTAATGGTGTAATATCCTATTTTTTTGTATTGAATTCCATGTAGAGTGCCTAATGCTAACTTTGACAATTATTCCCAATCCCTTCTTAAGGGTGAGGAAAAACATATGAAACATTTCTTACATGATAATCTTGCTCAAATTGGCATCCTTCTATATGTTACTTGAGGGTAACTTAAGCATGTTTCTCAAGCTACTAAAGAGACATCCATATTCACTCTTCCACTATTCCCACATATACGGGGGCACCAAGTGCCCCAATTTACAATGTTTCTATTCATATTCCTATATCAACTATTGTTCCACATTGTAATCATAGTGCTTCTCATGTTTCTTCTTCTAGCATGTAGGCCCTTGAACCCCTTGTTCACACTCTCCAAGCCCAACTAATACAATTACAACAAGTTACGTCAGCTAATTCTCACATTATGGATTCCACTCAATTGCTTCATAATCTACTTTCCCATTATTTTTGTTGCTTCTAAGATTCATATTTATGATGGAAAAAGTGATCGTACATAGCAACTTTGATCATTCCAGGAAGCATATTTTGACTATGCCTCTCACAACATCTTACTCACCAATAGTTCCCTTGAAGTATTAAGGACTTTTCCTTGCAATGGTTCTATGATCTACCAATGCATTATGTGTGATCCTTCACCACTTTGGAAACTTACTTTCTTGCACAATTCTATATTAACATTGGTGACAAAGTTTCATATGCACAAATGTCTAAAGTCCACCAAGGGTCTAATGCACACATCAATGCCTATGTTTTACGCTACAAGACTATGCTTACTAAAATGAATAATACCTTCTCCAATAGAGAATTTCAAGATCTCTTCACAAAACCCTTACTTTCTCCCTTACAAGACTTTTTTATCTTTGAAAAGTTCTCCTTATTTGATCATTTATGGCATATCCTAAAGAAACATGAAGCTAAGTTACTACACATGAATAAGATTTATTGTTAGCTCCTGTTAAACACCTAATGTAAAATTCCCAAGAAAATCTACACTCAAAGGCAAGACTAATAATAACAAGTCTACTTTTAAAGAAATTATTAATGTCATCTCCCAACCTACTAAGATATAATTAAAACCTACATGAAGGAAATTCACACATCTACAATGTGACCTCCACATCATGCTAAAGAAATTACTTGAGTGCAATCTTATGTCTCTCCCCCACCATTTGAGGTAAATGCACGGTAAATGCAAGCAAGACTCATGGTAAAAGTTTTGATGCTCATGTTTATTGCATCTATCATAGATTTGTTGGTCACCTCACTAATCGATGTACCAATCTAAAGCATGTTATAAAAGATTTTATTGATGTCAAATCCATCAGATGTGACAATCGCATTAAATTCTATAGGCCTACCAATGATAATTCAAATCTAAATATCTTTAATAATCCATTTCCTAGAATGAGAAACATCATTCTCGATCACGTGTTCCCTTTTTCTCTTGAGTAACTCCCAACAAAATAAAAAAACATTAGTTTTACAAAATGTAAAAAATATACTCATAGTGTAATATTTATTGATTGCTTGGATTGGATTGTAGGTGATAGGAAAAACCATGGAGCCATTGTACATTGAAGAGTTGGGAAATAAAATTATATCTGTGCAAGATATGTATGATCTCATAATTAGGGATCCTCCAACTGTTGCACTCAACATTAACTGGAGAGACTTCGTTCCTTTCAAAAATTGATGGCTTCCAAACAAAAAACTACATGTAATGTAAAATTGAGTGAGGAGGGGAAGAGCAGCTGTCTCATTCACCAAGAGAGGGAGCTTCTCTCCTTTTGAAGGCTACCTTTGTCTTGTACCAACATCTCATCATATATGCTATATTTGAGAACTTGAAAACAATATTTATGTAATGACTATATTAATGGGTGAAGAAGGCAAAGGGATATATAGACATGCTGCTCAAGGAAGGGGAAATACTTAGTGAAGAGCAGCTGGAGACAGAAAAATGGGAGCCTGAATTGAAAGCACAACAACAAGGCACGAACCACGACACCAATCCACTATTCAGCTGTGAAAACATGTCTCTTCCACTCAGCAGCTCCACCCCAATTGCCGACACAAATTCCACCTTCTATAGCCTTCCATTAATATTATGGATGTTATATTGTCCACGTCAGATATTCATGAGATTTCCATCCAATATAAATGTAATTCCAAGACATTAATTGAACTGGGCATTAATAAATAAAGGTACTTGCCTACTCCTTGGCTATGGTTGGTGTGGATGTCTTGTTTGGCTTTTGATCCCCGACTGCCAACACAAAATACGTTAACTAGAATCCATCCTAATAATCGCAGGGACACAGTAAATAATAATCGCTGGTCGTAGATACTCCAAACCTTCAATCCATCCTTCTAACACCCTCCACTATTTATATCTCTTAAGTCATTGTTTCATCTCATTATTGACTGTTTCAATTCTAGAGATAAATGTTTCAATCTTTCAATACTGTTGGACACAATAATTTTTTATCTTGAGGGTTTGAAGAATTTTCTACGGATTCTTTCATTTCTATGCAAAATGGCTAAGCTGTGGCTTTCACTTAATGGCGAGACTTTTGTTGGATCTGTTGACTAAAGAAATCATGTGTCGGATTATCTAAACAACTCACATGCCTTGTGTATAATCACTCAGGGCACCTACTCACAGAGGTATTTTGTCAAACAATTCACATACCTTATATATTAACCTCCACATTTTACCCTACTCCAAAGCTCTTATTTTTTTGGGGGTCAGGAGTATGCTGGAAAATGTGAGCTTGTTATAGTTTCAGAGTGAGAATAAATAGTCTGAAATGTGTGATAAAATTGATGAAATGACCATATGTAGCCAACAGTAACATGATAGGCTCTGTTGACTGACATCCCATGTCAGATTGTAAGCACGGTTTACATGGCTTGTGTATAATCAGCTAGGGTACCTACTCATGCAAAGGAATTTTTTCAAACAATTCACATACCTTATATATACCTCCACATTTTTTATTCATATCGATTCCAAGTTTTGAAGTTTCCATTATGGCAAAGGATCAGAGGATGTTAGCAAAGATTGGGGAGTTTGGCTTTGTAAATATCCTCAAATCATTGTAATCTATGAGATTACAGTTCTTAGAGGCATTTTGTTCATGTGCACTCTATATACTCCTATATCTTTCACACATATTGACTCCATGCCCTTCTCTAAAGCTCTTATTTTGTTAGGGGTTGGGATATGTTGGAAAATGTGAGCTTGTTATAATTCGGAGTGAAAATAAATAAACTTAAATATGTAATAAAATAAAATAAATAAACATGTGCAGCTAGCAGTAACTACTCCCGTGATTGGCTCTACTGATTGAAGTTCCATGTCAGATTGTGTATAATCAGCTAGGCATTGTGTCAAACAGTTCACGTGCTTTATAAACAGCTCCACATTTTTCTTTCATATCAGTTCACAGTTTTAAGGATTCCATTTTCACACGAGCTCAGAGGATGCTGGCAAATATTGTGGAGTTTTGATTTCCAAATATCTTGAAATCATTGTATCTATGATATTACAGCTCGTCAAGGTATTTTGTCAAACAATTCACAAGCATTATGTATCTACCACATATTTCATTTATATCGACCCCAAAAGTCTTATTTTTCCATGGGATGGGAGTATGATGGCAAAGACGAGATGATTGGGTTGGAAAAATGTTCATTGCATTTGACCTGTATTCATTGTCCGTAAACTTAAAACACCCATTTCAGAAATTTCATCCCTTCAGGACATTTTGTCAAATAGTTGACAAGCATTATGTATACTACCACGTAGAGTGAAGATTACAAACCTAATAACTTGTCTTAAGAAATTTATATTAAAAACTTGCCAAGATCCTTCAATACTTGGAAATATTGCCATCAGAGTATATTACTTTTCTACCAATCTTGTTGGCCTCCTCTAGAGAAAGAAATAAACACATAAATACTCCCTGCACAAATATACCCATATGCTATTTTAACAGAAGTTCTACATGTAGTTCTTAAATTTTTAGGGACGTATGGAGACTGTGTTCCCCCACATACAAGACATCTCCAAGAGAAGAGAATAGGGGAGCAGCAGGGTACAAGTTTCCCCTCTTGTAATAAAAGATATTACTCCTACAAAAAAAAAACAATAGACCATAATCTATTAGAAGTTAACAAAATGTTTTAAAGCAACCATCCACCAAATAAACCGAACTGTTTAAATCATTGCTATCATACTACTATTCCAAATTTCACTCTTCAGGAAGTCACATAAAATCGATCTAATGGAATTACAGGTAGAAATAGCAATCAAAGCGAAAAATCTATGGAGTAGTTTTTTTGGCTTCAGGGTTCGAGCAGATGCAAAGGAAAGGCTGAAAGACAGGTTCTTTAATAAATAGATTTTGATCAGCTAAGATTGAAGATGGCGTGAAGAAGAAACTAATTCATAGCAAGGAGGTTGAACAGTACTTGTACCGAAATTGCTTACACGAGCTTCAAAATCATTACCCTCATAGAATAATTTGCAATTAGAAAAGTGTCACGCAGCCCGTTAAATACAGATAAAACAGTCACATCCAAATGGCTGTCAAAATAAAATACATTGCAAAAACGTCCGGGAGGCCTCAAATTTAGCCTAGCTGCAAAAACGTCCGGAAGTCCTTTCCCATAGGGGGAACGCCTTCGGCGTAATAATAAATTTATAATGTATATAATATATAATTTAATTTATTTATTATAAATTATAAATTATATAATTTATAATATATTAAGTTATAAATAAATTATAAATTATATATAATTTATAAGATAATAATGATACATAATAATAATAGTAATTTTTATAGATAAACGCTTTTGACCGGAGCTATGAACCGGATTACAATCAATCAAGATATGTTAATTAAGCTCAGCAATTAGTGAACCACAAGCCACCACACTTAAACACACGTCTAGCGAATCATGAACTGCCATACATGCACACACCACCACGAACCACAATCCTCCATCCTTGAACACACATCTAGTGCAGGTCATCTCAAGCCAAAAACTACCATAATGAATCTAGCCTGCGAACTGTGCCACCTCGAACATTACCACCCCAAAGGAGGATCGTGCCTTAGTAGGATTTGAACCTAGGTGGTGCTGGAAACAACCATATGACTTAACTACTCCACCCAAACCCCATCGATATAAGTGATAAATAATTATTATAAATACATTAAGTTTATTATAATATTATAAATTATAATAAATTAAAAAGTAAAAAAGTAAATATTCATTAAAAAGTTAAAAAAATAATAAAAAAATAAAAATAAAAATGTAATTTAATTAATATTAAAATTTAAAATGAATAAAAATTACAAATTAATACAAAATAAAAATTTAACAATTAAAAAATCAATAAAGTTTAAAATTACTAAAAAAATTGTCATGCTTTTTCTTGCCTTACTTCGTTGCGGAAACTGTGCATCCTTAGCCTCTCTAGTAGTCTCCCCTTGGTCCTATCATAGTGTCTTCTCACTTTTTCCCCACCTTTAAGGTGATGTCACACCTATAAAATGGCCAACTCTCCTTCCATTGCAATGACTATTGTAACTGGTGGAAATGGCTCCCAAGCGTGCGAGGTAGTTTCTGCCAAAATTTTACGGCGAGGTATGGACTCTGTACCCTCTCCCGATGTAATAATTAATGATGAATGCTTGGATCCTATTGTCAAGTGGTATCAAAACCATTGCCTTATTGCCTATTTCTTTGGTTGTATCCCAACTGAAACCTACCTAGAAAAATGGATGAAAAACCACTGGGACTCTAACGGTATCCTTTTTTCAAAGGTTTGTAATCTCACTAAGGGGTTTTATTTTTTTTCCTTTCGTGAGCCTTCCTAGCTTCAATCCCTTCTGCTTAAGGCGGTGTTGGTACTTAAGTAATACCCTATTGGTGTTATCTCCTTGGACCCAGGATTTTAATCTGACTAACCAAGTCTTGTTCAAAATCCCTGTTTGGATTGAGCTCCCTGGCCTTCCTGTTCACCTATGATCCTTTTTACAAAAGATTTTTAAGCCCATTGGTAGGGTGATTTTCCATGAACATGAGCGTTTTTCCTTTGCTCGTCCCAACAAGCATGTTTGCGTCGAAGTGGACCTTGCGAAATATCTGCGGGACCATCTGAATATTCAAGTTGGGTCCCTATGAATCTCTCAAAAGGTGGTATATTTCAACCTCCCCAACACGTGCTTTCACTGTCAGGCCCAGACCACCGCATTCAGGACTACCCTCTTTTGGCCCGTTCCAAGCATGTCCACACGTAATCCACTGCAATGAAGTCTAAAGTTCACCCTCCAGTTGATGATTGCTAGATAGTGGTTGGTTCTAAGAAGAATTAAGGGGGGAAACCTTTTGTTGAAGTTTTGCATCCTTCTTCTTCCCCTCCGCCATCTAGGGATGAGCCTAGAGTGGAACAACCTAGTCCCTCGATTTCCATTCCTTCTAAGTCCTCGCAAAGCCAAGTTGTTCATCCTAATTCATAGAATACCGGGAATGTTGCTTCAACTCTCTTCCTCTGGGACATTCACTTAGTCCACCTCGAGAGGTTTCATGTGGTGTGTGGGGGGAAAATGGGGCCAAACGCCACTCCATTCATGTTGAGCATAATGATTCAGACAACTTCTTCTTGCAAAAAATTTTCCATTCTTGGCTTAAAGGATGGATTTCTTGACAGTAGGGGGAATTTGATATGTTTGATTTCTCATGAATTTCATGTCTTCGAATGTTTGAGGTCTGACAGAGCCCTCCCAAAAATTCTCTTTTCATTTAGCTTTCCAGTTAATTAGCAGTTTAGATGTGATTTGTTTATAGGAAATAAAGATTTCTTATTTTTTTCTTCAGACTACTCTAATGTGTATTGCCCTTGATTTTACACATTTCAATACTCAACATATTGATGGTAGAGGTGGAGCTAGCATTTCCATTGCGCAAATTTTTGGCATTAATTACTGCCTCATGCGAGGACCCCTGTAATAGGGTAGTGTGGGTGATTATGAGTATTAATGATCTTTCTTTTGGTATTTTAAATATTTATGCCCCTAATGAAGGTCCCGAAAGAACATTATTATGGAATTGGTTAGGTGACAACTTACCTATTACTTATTGGTTGGTGTGTGTGAATTTAAGATAGTGGAGCATCTAGATGATAAATGTGGTGCCCTTCTTGTGCATTAGTGTCTCAGTGAACATGCGGCATGGTATTACTTTAAAATCCATTGGGGCCTTTCTGATCCATTACTTAGACGACGACAAGAATGTAAAGACCAAACATAGTTCACTTGGACCAATCTTCAAGAAGGATATGATGGGGTATTAAAATGCCTCAATCACACACTTGTTATCTCAATTTTTCCTTGGTAAAATTGATCAAACACGACCCTATGCATAAAGAAATCTAAGGGAAATTTCCTTTGAATGAGCCTACGTTTCAAATCTGACAATCAAGTTACAGGAAAGCTCTATAATGGAATAACAGGGTTGGGGAAGAGCAAACAATGTCAAGGAAAAACCAGAGGCTCTTAGGAGAGAAGCGGGAAAGGCTCAAAGTCTTCGGGCTTTACAAATGATTCAGAGCTAGCCCAAATTGGCTAAGTATGGAAGAATCAACAGAAGCTGACACATGCCTCATCGGCGCTTCTCCAAAGGTTAAACCCAAAAGGTAGTCCCCAAACAAGCGTGGAGCTTCCATGTGTCCCAGGCCCGAAATGGGGTAGAGTCAGCCGTTGAAAAGTCCAGAATCACGGAAGGCGCCACGTGTCTCAATGGCACATTCAAAGGCGCGCCCAAAGCGGAGACTCAAATGAGCACGAGGCTTCCACATGTCTAGGGTTCGAGAAATGCATCATCCTGAATCGGCTAAGTATCACAGATGCGTTGAAGGAGCCACGTGTCATCCCGACGCATCTTCAAAGTTAAATCTAAAAGTGGGTCTCTTGGACAAGTGCCAAGTCTCCACATGTCCCGGGTCAGATATATGGCCCCGCCAAACAAAAGGACTTAGCCAAAACATAAAGGAATAGAGAAAATCCATGGAAGGTGCCACGTGTCTCTTCGGTGCAACTTCAAAAGTAAAATCCAAAACGGTCCCCAAATGCGCGCCAACTCTATACGTGGCCATGTTCCAAGTCAAAGCGGGAAGGCGGGTCACCGGAGGTAATTTTAACTTTTTGGCTTCATTTCCAAAAGGCATAAAGTATAAAAATGAGCCGCACCTCTCGCTGATGCCCAAGGAGCCACGTGTCACGCCTAAATTACATGTGGGCTAGACGGCCTTGGAGTGATTTTTGCCCAAATGGAAAATGCAGACCGGCGGGCCCAAGATGGTTTTTTGAGAAAAATGAATTGCGGGCTGCATGGGCATTTTCTCTTGCATTTTGTATTTTTGTGCCAAAAGGTGCAAAGTGAGTTCCGGGCCCACGGATCCATTCTGCTAATTGGTTTTTTCCATTTTTGTAAGAACCCGACTCAAACATTCAAATGGACATATCTTTCACTCAATGCCCAAAATTCAACAAATTTGGCACCATTGGAAAGGTTTCAACCTCATCTACGCCATGGAAACCTGAAAATTTAATTTTGATGAGGTTAGGTTGGTGAAAAATTGGAAAACGTCTTCATGCCATTAATATGTGATCCGATTGCTCCAACAACTGGATTGGATTTGATTCGATCCGCCGTTCTTCCTTCTTCCACATGCCAAATAGACATAGAGCGAGCGAAATCAATAGATTATGGATGGATTTGTAGGTGCATTGATGGCTGGTAGCTAAGCTTCAAGTCAATTTTCCCACATCTTTTCTTCTTCTCTCTTCACTACATCTATAAAAGAAGGAGCTGGGCTCATTGTAAAGGATCGGTCATTTCTGTTTTGCACCCTCCCTTCTTCCCTTATCTACAAGAGAATTTGTGGAGCTTTCAAACCTCCCATTCAAGTTGTAATACAAACTTTTACATCTTGGCTACTGTAATGTCTTGTATAAACTCTGGAGCAATAATATATGTCTGTGGATGATTCTCAAACCTCTCATGTGTTTATTGTTGTTTTCTGATCTCTCATTACAGTTTGGTTATATGTGCATGGTAGTTGTATTGCATTTCTATAGTGTATGTTAAATTGCAAAATGGGTGTCCAACATTCCTTTGGTGCATCACCTCATTAACTTAGGTTTATTTTCTCGTATCTTCTCACTCCTGTCTCCTTGGTAAGATAGAGTAGGTTTTAGAATAGGTCCTCTGCAATTTATTTGTATACACCTAAACAAAGGAATAGGAACTTACCTTCATCTAGAGAGCTCTCTCGATTTCAAAAGTCCCACACTTTGAGAGATGCTCCATGTTGTGTAATGACACTGAGAGTCTCAACTCGTATAGTTATAGGCACTCGGGGTGCTGTGATTCTACACTAACAAAACACTTCTTTCACAACAACCTTATTTTGATTTTGACACGCAAGGATCCTTTGTTATCAAGGTTTGGCTAGAGGTGCTTTTGTCAGACCACCATCCGATCACATTTAAGGTTGTTTGAAGGGGATGATCTGAAAATGATCAATTTTTATCTACCTGATCTTGTACACCTATAGGCTTATTTTTTTTGTTGACAAGTTACTCCTTTTAAGTAATCAATTTAAAATAAAGGAAATAATGTAATAACAATTGCACATGATTGATTACGGAGTTCTAAAATAGCCTACGTCTCTCGGGTTCTTATCGAACCATTCCACTAGTAAAATTTTTAAGGATAATGTTATTTCTTACAAAAAACCTAATGGAATTTCCACTTGCCTAGTAGTACGCCAGTCCTTCGAAGAACTTCCGATGATCGGCCAAATTGTTCTCCACCTTGATTCAAAAACTCCTTCGGAACTCGATCCACCTTCCCAACGCTTCCCTATGTCCTCCAACAATCCGGTCGATACTTTAGGCATCACGCAAGTGATAAATAATGTGGCTAAATGGGCCTATTAGGTAGTGTGATACTCCCAATCACAAATATTTAGTCTAATATTACCTAAAAATAATAGGCCAATAAACAATATTTTCCTATAGTAATTTTAGGATTTTAATATAGTGCACAAAACTATATTTTAAAAAGATCCCAATTACTACAAAATCCCATAAATAAGCTTAAGAAAGGACAAGCTCAAGGTGTGTCTTTACAACGAGGAAGAGGTCCCTTTTATAGTGCAAATGAGACACTAAAATTTTATTTAAGGCCTTATCGGCTAACTCACCACTCAACCACTTGCTCCACCATCCACCTCACCGACTCTGCCAAGTCCACTGCACCATCCACATCACCGACTATGTCGAGCCTACTCGGTGTCCCATGATGTCACCGAGATTCCCACCGAGTCCACTCCTGCCGAGTCACACACTCCCGCCGAGTCACCCATAAGTCGTTGCCGAGTCTACCCATCCACGTAGCCTAATGGCTTGACTGAGCCAAAATACCAATTCGTAAGTGGAAAAGGGATCCTTACTTAGAAAAATTTATAACTCTCCAAATAGCTCGATATGTAACTCAAGGAATAGCTTGATTATGAGCTCACTTAAATGAGGGTTTAGTGGTGGCAGACCATGTGGTGGCCTGAGGACCCACCACATGGCAATATTTTTTATCAGTCGTATACGAAGATGAAGATGACTTCGAGTTATGAAGACCGAAGGTACAAGCCCGAATACATCATCTTCACACGATCAAACTTGCCACTGCTTCGTGACTCGCCAATTGACTTGGTTCTGCCTAGGGTTGACCACAACCTTGACCAGCCACCAAATGTGCATATGAACTCCGTTTTTGACGTTCAAATAGTCATCGAAAATCTCCCAAGAAGATCTTTTGCACTGACATAATTTAGGGATGTTTAGGGAAATTTTGATATAAAAAATAATCCCCTAATTAGGGGACCCTCCCAAGGTGCCCAAAACATAATTCTTTCTTAATGTTTCTTTGTTGAGTCATCCTGAAGTGATTCAACTCATTGCCAAGATTTGGAATATGCTGCCACGTCTGCCATTTGCTGCCAGCTAGCTCTCACGAATACCATCAATATCTACTGGAGGAGCTGCAATGAAAGCAATAATGAATACAGAGGTTGCAGTCAATAGGGTAGGAATCATCAAGACACCAAACCAGCCAATATAAAGACGGTTTTCGGTGCTAGTGATCCAATCGCAAAAACGATTCCATAGGCGCTAGATTTCGTGGTGGGAGGCAGCGATACACTGCACCACCAAATTCCTTCACAGGTTTGGAAAGTAGGTTGTCAAGGTTTATAGACAGGCGGACTCAACTCTGCACAAAGAATTTAGATGAGTCTCCTTGTTTCTCGAGGCCAATCCTTTTGACTCTCACCTTTAGAGTCAGGCCACTAATATTTGCCACAAGCTCAAACTTATTGAATCCCACTTGGCTCGTGGTGCACATATCCACTCAAGAATTCGCTGGCTTAGGGTGGGAGATAAATCCTCCAAAATATTTTTCAAATCCTCTGGTCAAGCATGCTCGACAACAGATCAAGGCTATTTATGATTCTCACCAACATCTTATGGAGCTCTCTAGAGATCACTGATGCTTTTGTCAAGCACTATCATTTGGTGTTTCAAGCTCAGGAGGATTCAATTGAGCGGGCTATTGCTTTAAAAAAATGTATTGATGTTGTGTCTGTAGTGCCCACTTCCCTTTGACACCTTATGATACTGATCTTGATACTGTTAATTACATTATGGACATTATTATGGTTTTGATTTAGTATGATGTTAGATGTTGGACAATAGATTATTGTTGATCTTGATTTAGTTATGATGCATGATGATTATTAGAGACACTTCATATGTGGATGATGATGTATTATTTGACATGGATATATTATGAATGTTGTTCGGACATATGATTTTTGGATATTGTGAGTAGACCTAGAATGGACATTATATGATGATGATATAGTTGTTGATATAAATTGTACGTGATATTGTTGATTGCCTTGATGTTTTTGTGATTCATAGGTATAGAGGATTTTGTGATTATATTTATATCATGTTGGATGTTCTGATATGGCCACGAGGCCGAAGGAGGTATTTGTGTTTTGCAGGTTAAACTATCACAACAAACATTGGGGGATTGGAGACCAACCACATTGGAATTCTAGATGAATTCAACAAGGTCACCATGACAACTGTATTTGTTGTGTGTTGTATTTTGTTAGGGATTCCCATGGGGGATTACCTTTGAATGTGACCAAGGGGTTATGTGTATTTTATTAATGTGGTTCCTTTTTATTATTGTTTGCATGTGTTTATTTTGTGATGCATTTACCCCTTTCATTATTCTTTTAATTGTGGAGAATTAATGTGAGTAATCATATTGTTAAAATAAATAAATTAATCAAATTTGGGTTATAAGAAAATAATTATAGAAGTTGTTGGATCTTGTATTAAATGTGGTAAGTGACGTGTAAGAGTTGTGTAAGTCAGATTTTGGAGTATGAAACACTCCACCTTCTTGGAAATTGGAATTTGTCCTTGGAGGATGATTTTGGAGGCTTGTGGGACAAGTAAAACTTGTCCCATACCTCTTAATTTTATTTACCAACCATGCATATGGTTGGAGGGTTGAATTTAGACCTTCTTTATGCATTTTGATATGACTAATTGTAAGTTTTAATTGCACTCTTCTTACATTTTATTAAATTCAGTCCTTATGGGGTGTGAGATTTTTGGAGTGTGTAAGTTTATTGTCATATTATTCACCCACCTCTTTATTGTGCATTGGAGAATGAATTTGAATTTTGTGTTGGAGTTGAGGATATGTGATGTGGCATCCTACATGGATCCACCTCATCCTCTTCTCTTCCCTCTTCTATAAAATTGGAACTCCTTACTTTTTTTTGGGTTGTTGAACATTTTGCATACTTCCTTTTGGGTGAATTTTTGCTGTGTGGAGCTCTTGCTTTTGGAAGGAGTTTGGAGACCCTTGCATGCTTGTTGGTGGTTTATTTTGGCATTGGAAAGCTTGCTGTTTTGGAACTTAGACAACTCCATCATGGAGAGGTAAGATCTTGGCTCTTGAAATACTCCTTTTCTTTATGAATGTACATGTTATTGTGTGAATGTTTTAGCATGTTTGTGGGTTTTTCGGGTAGACTTCCTAGGAATGGTGTAGGAGAAGACTATGGGGTACTCTTGAGGGAGTTATAAGTGTTTTGGGGAGGTATAAGTGTGGAGGGAGTTGGGATTGGGTTCCACCTTGTAAAAAGAAATAGCTTGAATTTCTTTACTCATTATGGGGTGCTATAAGAGGTTGGGGAGGCATAAGGAAATGTGAGGAATAAGGGGTACTTGGGGGAGGCATAAGGGCATGATAGGATTTGAAAAGATATTCACACACACACACACACACACACACACACACACACACACACACACACACACACACACACACATTAGGTGGGTTATTCTCAGGTGGTGATACACATTTCCCCTTTGGGAGGCATAAGTAGCATCCTCCATAGTTTCTTGCTCCTTTGGCTTGCTTGATTGAAGCCTTATTATTGTTTGTCATGTGTTAATGTAGTTGTAAAACTAAATTTTGTTTTGGAATGTGTTTATTGTGATTATGCTACTTGTATGTTTTGTGGAAGCCTATTGTTGCCATGAGTTGGATCACACCTTTTATTGCATTGTGGTTGGGGCTCGGGGCCCATGAAGAAGGATGAATTCTCCTTTTCATTGGATGTCTTTGTTGGGTGGAGAGTGTTGCCTTTCCCTACTCATGTTGTGACCAAATTAGAAGAATTCATGTTGCTATTCTGGAGCAGAGGAGAAAGACAATTTGACAGTTCCATCTGAAATGAAATCTCATTGTAACCCTTCCCACTTTGAAGTGGATGATCTGTATTTTATTTTTAATGGAAGGATACTTTTTATTGAGTTATGAAATTTGTAAATTCGAAATGTGGAAGATATATATACTTTGTTCTGTCCATTTGAGAGAAATAAATTGAAATATGTTATTTGCATTAGAGAATTGAAGAATGTAAAGTTGTATATTTGAAATCAATAAAATATTGCACTACCTTTATCAATTTACATTTTTGTATTGAAATAGATCATCAAATTGTGATTTGAAATCTTTGTTTGGAAAATTGAAATGAGGAATACGTATGAAGGAAATATATGTAACTCTATTATTTTGAAATATGTTAAAATTGGAAATCAGACTTTGTATTTTGGCTCTTAAATGGTTTGATTAAATCACTTAAATGTATTATACTGGAATGGAAATGAATCTCCATACTTGGAAGGTGAAAAATGATAAATAAATCCTTTAGAAATTGCCCTCTGTTTTTTATTTCATCCTGGCAATTAATTTATCTAAAATGAACAATTTGAACCTGCAATTCAAGAAATAAAATTGAAACATTAAAAATGAACATGCTATGATGTAAATGAAATCAATTTGGGCTAAAACACTTAAGGAAATATGTCAAAACTTAACAAAATCAGGCTCAAACTGTTTTGTAGTCGTTTTCTGTCAAGAAACAGAAATGTTCAAATTACAAATCATTTAGACAAATTGAACCTTGAATCCTTCCTTAAATCCATTTAGGAACAATCCTCCATGTCTATTTGACATGTTGGGAGAGGAGGGAGATCAAATTGAATAGATCTAACAAGTTAAAATTTACCAGTTCGCACTGTAAAACCTACATGCCGTTTTCTTAAAATTAACCCCTAAAATTTATCAAAATCTAAAATTATTGATCTGTATGCAAAGAGGACGTTGAGAGCTTTCCAGAAAGTTCTTGTTTGCCCAAAAATGAGCTCTCTATAAAAAGTTATGGCCTTCTAAAGTTTTCTTCACTTGACGTTAAATTTTGATTTCGAGAAAGCTTATGATCACATTGAATGACCTTTCATTCTGGCTATGCTTAAAGTGTTGGGTTTTAGAGATTTATTTCAAACTGATGTTAGCATGATTTTTTCTAATGTTTCTACTCAACTCACCATTAATAGCTACCAGTCTACTGCCATTGGTATTTTCCTCTCTATCACACAGGGGAGCCCTCTTGCACCGGTGCTATTTGTGCTTATTGTTGATGCATTGGATTACCTAATCACCCATCAAGCTGCGCAAGGACATATTCGGGGGATTATTCTTCCAGATCATGTGACTCAACTTATCAATGGGCATTTTGTAGATGATTCCTTTCTTACTCTTGCTGAATTAAAGAAGAACATTACTACAACCTTTGAGTGTCTTGACACCTTTTTCTTGGCGTCTAGCTCAAATATTCAAATGACTAAAACTTTGGGCTATTGGTAGAGTTGTTTACCTCCTCCGGATTGGTTAAAGTCCTACCCCTAGAAATGGATTGGTCGTGGCGAGAAATTCAAATTTCTTGGCATTCCTTTTGCCTTTAACAGTGACTCTGCCACCTTATGGAATTATGTTCTTAATAGAGTGGAGCAGAAAGTTACCAAATGGTCTTCCAAACCCTTATCTCTTGTTGGTAAGTTCCAAGTTTACACTAAAATCCTTGTCGTTACTCATGTTTATTATTTCGCATGTTGGTTTCCTTCTTCTAATTCGTTCAATCGACTCGGCAAGCTACTTTGGGACTTCTTATGGTGTAAAATTTCTTGTTTAGTTGGTTTTCACCTCATTGCTTGGGATCTCTGTTGTCTTCCTCAGGATCAAGGAGGCATGAGATTCATTGTTGTTTTTTGGCAGAGTGTGGCTTTATGAGCCGAATGGGTGATTCGGTGTCTTTTCGATACCTAGAATTGGAAAATTTTGTTGCGTCATTGTATTGAATATGGAGCCCCCTATGGCAAAATGTGTTAGCATAGAATATGGAGCCCCCTATGGCTATGCTTAAAGTGCTAGGTTTTGGAGATTTCTTTCAAACTGATGTTAGCATGCTTTTTTCTAATGTTTCTTCTAGACTCACCATTATTAGCTACCAGTCTACTGCCATTGGTCTTTTCCTCTTTATCACACAGGGGTGCCCTCTTGCGTTGGCGCTATTTATGCTTCTTGTTGATGCACCGGGTTACCTAATCACCCATCAAGCTACGCAAGGCCTAATTCGGGGATTATTCTTCTAGATCATGTGACTCAACTTATCAATGGGAATATTGCATATGATTCTTTTATTACTCTTGCTTAATCGAGAAGAACATTGCTATAACCTTTGAGTGTCTTGACACCTTTTTCTTGGCGTCTAGCTCAAATATTCAAATGGCTTAAACTTTGGGCTATCGGCAGAGTTGTTTACCTCCTCCGGCTTGGTTAAAGTCCTACCCCTAGAAATGGATTGATCGTGGTGAGAAATTCAAATTTCTTGGCATTCCTTTTTCCTTCGACAATGACTCTACCACCTTATGGAATTATGTTCTTAACAGAGTGGAGCAGAAAGTTAGAAAATGGTCTTTCAAACCCTTATCTCTAGTTGGTAAGTTCCAAGTTTACACCAAAATCCTTGTCATTACTCATGTTTATTATTTTGCATCTTGGTTTCCTTCTTGCAATTCGTTCAATTGGCTCACCAAGCTACTTCGGGACTTCTTATGGTGTAAAATTTCTTGTTTAGTTGGTTTTCACCTCATTGCTTGGGATATCTATTGTCTTCCTCAGGTTCAATGAGGCATGAGAGTCATTGATGTTTTTTGGTAGAGTGTGGCTTTCTGAGCCAAATGGGTGATTCAGTGTCTTTTCGATACCTAGACTTGGAAAATTTTGTTGCGGCATTGTATTGAATATGGAGCCCCCTATGGAAAAAAATGTTATAGTAGAATTTTCTTGCATTCTCTGATTATCACTTCTATTCCTGTTAAAATTGTTGGTACCTTTGTCACAAAAAGTATTTAGAAAGCCTTTGAGAAGGTAAAGCCTTTAATGAGGTGGATTGGCGATGGTTTTCACATTGGCCTTTCTTTCAATTCGTAGAACATCTGAAGGTCTCTTATTATCATTGATGGCACTCTTCCGTTTGCTGAAACCTCAGGCATTAAATCCATTCAAATTTATCACAAGAGTATCCATACCATTCATGATCTTGTGCATCATAGAGATTGGATTCCTTGGCCCGAGCTCAAAGTTAAGTTTCATCTAAACAACTCGGACTTCCTCTCAATCTACAAAATTCAGAAGCACCTAACGGATGTCATGCTACATAAATTGGGGCTCCAACCTCCGACTACATGGTGGTGTGATTGGAGGTAGAATTGTGACACAACTTTCCTCCACTACAACACTTAGACCATTTATCAATTGTTATGTCCTCTCTCACTAGCCATTGACAAGCTCAATGTCTGATGGGGGTTGAGCTCTACGCATACCACTTGGATTCATCAGATTTCCCATGTTTTGAACCCTCTTCTCAAGCCTAAAGTTAGCCATTTTATACGGTGTCTTGTTTACCAAGGTTTTCTTATGGGAGAAAGGCTTAGGCATATTGGCATTCCTATTCCTAATTGTCCTTTCTATTCCAACCATGAGTTGTTCATACACCTTTTTTAGCCTTGTCCCCGTGCTCAATCTATATGGAGATGGATCCATTCTCTGTTCTAACCCTATCACCCCGATTTCTTTCTGTGACGTCTGGCCTTATTTGGTGACTTTAGCCCTTGGCTTAGTTATTGCTAATCTTTGGCATTTTTTTCATGCATGTATTCTATTTCATATCTTGAAATCTTGCAATGCTATAATTTTCAAGCAAGATCATTTTGCTATATGTTTTTCCACTAATGGTAAGGTGGTTATCCTATCTACTATTCATATATAGATTCAAGCTCAAGCCGCCAAGGTGTCCTTAGAGTTTTCTCATCTGTAGGAGCTTCTTGATCACTGGGGGAGTGCACAGTGCACTATGAGTCAGGTTTCTCCGGATCCTCAACTGTCGCCACCTTGGCCTTCACCTCCCCGATGACCGCCTCCTACTGGTTTGCGTCGGAGGAGCTTCTCGCACAGCCACTATTCCGCCTACCCTCGGGGCCACCCTTCTGCCCTGTCCTCTTCTAGACCAGGTTGAAGACCACCCTCGCGAGGGAAAGGTGTTGCCAGCTCTCCGCGGTGGGGATCTTTGCCGCCTTCCATGCAAACTCTTGTTGGATCTCTTCCCCCTGGTTAGGGTATTATGAGGCCACTTTAAATGCAGTATCCTGATCATAATAGCTGAAATGTGGATCCTCCATCTATAGAGCCTAATAGCGGAGCCTTCATCCCTCCTCAGGATGATCATCCCCCTCCTCTTGGTGCGGCGACATGTGCTTGATGGTGGTGCTTGTTTTTTTGCTCTCTAGTTATCCTGTGGGCATTTTAATGTAGGCCTTTGAAATTTTTTTCTCCACCTCCACCGTGCAGTTCAGAAGGCTCTCAAAGCGGCTGTCGGATGCATTATCTACATAGCCCATAGAGATTTGTAGGTTTTTGGACCACCCATCGTAGGTGAGCTAGACGGTTATTGGTCGCCCGACCTTTGAACATCCCGTGCTCTCCCATGTTTGTCATTGCATTGGATTTGATTCCCTCGATGTTGATGTTGATGTGGTTGTCCCGATCGAATTCATTCTTGAACGTGTTGAACTCAATGGCAAGCTCCCCAGTCATGTTTCCATTGGTGTTCAAGCCGAAGAGGTCGAGGAAGGCCTCGTAGCTGTCTAGCAAAAAGTTTCCATTGTCCGTAACGATGATGAAGGCCAATCCATCGCATTGAAATTCGTCAGTGTGCCCATGGCGTTGGTTGTGATGTTTCTTACCAGTATAGTGAAGGTGGTGGGGAAACTTCCCCGATCAACCTATCCATCACGCAGTTCGCATCTGTTGCAAAGTTATATAAGTGGAACTTGCGCAAAAATTAAAAGGGAGAGATAGTTATTAGGTCTAAACCACATAAGTAGGCTTGACTTGGGCGGTCCATCCTTTTTCACCACTTTGAGGCATATTAAAACTTAGCATCATGTCCCAAAATATTTGTTTATATTATTCTCGGTGAAGACACAAACAATTTTTCAAGTGATATCATGTTGATTCTCTTTCTGCATTTCTTCGATGCAAGTGATACTTGCATCATTATGACTTAAATAACTTGGGACTGGAGAAGATTCAAATATTAGGATAACATTTCCACATCCAGTGAGTATGCAAAGGATGAAGGCATCTATGGTGTAGTCTAGGCTGCTACAACACGATGAAGAGGATTTCAGAATTGGCTATGGGGCACCTTGTCCATGGGCTAGCCTTATTCCAAGACATTACAACCCTCAGGAGAAGGTTGACTTCATGACCGAAAGGCTGCCTCAAGTTGCACAGTGAAGGATTGAGGATATTGAGGCATATGAGAAAACGAGACAACCTTGTCAATGGGTAAGTCAATCACCAACTCCTTGTCCTTCATTTTCTCTTTCTCAAGCTTTATCATTTCAAGAGTGTCAAGAGTCAAGCCCCTCAATTGCTGCCCCAAATGTTAATTTCCTTTCTCCATCCTCTATTATTCTAACCCATTTTTTCTCCTCTTCCCTTTTCTTATCTAGATTTGAGTCCCCTCCACAAGAGTTAAAAGAAATGCCTTCCCCTCCACCAAAAAGAAACAAAAAAATAGTGGATACCCCACACACCACTCCTCATACTCTCCCAGTTCCATGTCAAGGAGAGACTCCAAAAACCAATCAAGGAGAATAGCAAGAAGAGGAACCCAACAAAGAATAAATGATAAAAAATTGAGGAGTTGGGCTGTTAGACTTGAGTTCAAAAGATTCCCTTGTTGGTTAAACCTATGGTGGAGGCTGAGGTCAAGCCACAAGTGGTGAAAGCTCCAACTATAACACAAGTAGGGGAAGAAGAAGCTACTCCAAATCCAAAAGAAGAGGAGTAAATTCAAGCTGTGCAGAAGGACCATACAGTTTCAAAGGCTCCAAGTGCAGAGTAGGCCACAAAAGAACCTTTAATTATTCCCCCCACTTTATCCCTTTCAAGCTCTAATGTTGAAGAAGAGTTTGATCTTTCAAACTTCACATTTGAGGATGAAGGGAACCATGGTGAGCAAGTTTTTGATCAAGAGGACACCATGGAGGAGGTAGAGCACATATAACATGACAACAAGGTGGTAGTGTTTATGGAAACTCACAGCTCCCCTAAATGTCTGCAACTCGATGGGTTGAGACTCTCAGTGCGATTGCATAACATGGAGCTTTTCCCAAGTGTGGGACCTTGTGAAATCGGAAAAGCTCTTCGGATGAAGGCCGGTTCCTATTCCGCTGTTCAGATGCACATGTAAAAATGCAGAGGGTTTACTCAAAAACCTAAAATAACTTTCCAAGGATACAGGGTAAGAAGATGTATAAAATAAAACCTAAAATAACAAAGGTGATGCACCGAGGAATGAAGAACACCTGTCTTTCCAATAAACACAAATCATTAAAATGCAATGCAAGATCATGCACAGATAAAAAAATTTGTAGTGAAAGATCAAGAGGATGCAAATGAACACGGAGAGGGTTGAGAATCATCCATAGACATGCATTATTTTCTCCAAAGATTGATACAATACACTACAAAATGCCAAGAGGCAAAGTTGTATTATAGTTTTAGATGGAAGATTTGAACTCCACAAATTTAGCTGCCAAAGAGAAGAAGGGAGGGCAAAACAAGAATGTCCAACCTTTAGAAAGAAGCCCCTCCTTACAATTTATAGGAAGAATGAGAGAGGGAAGAGAGAGGAATTCCAAATCTACCCCAACCACCTCCAGATTGTATTTAATTCATCTCATTATGGTGGTAGGTGAGGACCCTAGCAAACCCAAAAAATGGTGAATTGTACTTTGCATTTTTGAAGAACTTGTTCTCACCCAATTAAGCTTTCTGAAAAGTCCAACCTTGCGTGAATCCGAGCTCCCTGTGAAAAGTTATGGCCATTTGAATATCTGCGTCAGGGTTTTCCTTCTGTCGGGGTGTCAATGCTCAAAATGTTGCACCTCCTGAAGATGCGCCTCGGCGCATCCATCCTCATGTCAACATACTCTTACATGTGCCATAGGTGCTGAAAATTTCATGTCGACATCTTCTGTTGTGTGCCTCCAACCTGCGCCAGGGTGTAAATTTTTCAGTGTCGACATCTTCTGCTCTGTGCCTCCAACCTGCGCCAAGGTGCAAATTTTTTCGTGTTGACATATTTTTCTATGCGCCTCAAACCTGCGCCTGGGCGTGAATTTTTTCGTGTCGACATCTTCATGCTGTGCACCTCCAACTTTTGCCAGGGCACAAATTTTTCCATGTCGACATCTTCTGCTATGCGCCTCCAACCTGCGCCAGGGCACAAAAATTTTTCCATGTCGATATCTTCTGCTGTGCACCTCCAACCTGCGCTAGGGCACGAATTTTTTCATGTTGACATCTTCTGCTATGCGCCTCCAACCTGCGCCAGGGTGCGAATTTTTTCATGTCGACATCTTCTACTGTGCGCCTCCAACCTGCGTTTGTCTATATTTACCCGAGGAGGTAGATATATACAACAGGTAGACTATCTATCTGAATTGGAAGATTACTTTGATGGAGAGGAGCCTGAGGAGATCACATCATTTTCTCTCCCATCATCCACCTTCCAAGTACATGAGCATGATGCCATGAAGGAAAGCATTTAAGGACAACAAACTGCACTTCATAACAACTCTCTGGAACAAAGGTTGGAAGATATGAATCTTCTATATCCTTCAAAGGAGGAGGAAGGTAAAGAGCAAGAGGATGTCATCATCTCTCTCACATCATCCATCTAGGAATATCTACAGGAAGACTCCATCAGTGGAGTTGAGATTCTAAACCATGGGCACATTCAAAGGACCAGAACATGCCCAATCAGGTACTTGGCTTCATTAGGGCCAAGGGAGAAGTCAAAACCAGTCATGTCCACTTCAGAGCATGAGGTTGAGCTACAAAGCACTAAAGGTCAGTAGTAGCACCTCCCAGATTCAAATGCAGAACAACCCTCGGAGGTGTACATCGTGTTTGTTGATACTTTGAGGAGGGAGAGACACCATCTGCAAGGTGGTATTTTACTCTCGTTTCCGACCATGTCCAGCGCCAAATCAACTACATGGTCCCAAATTTTGAGGAAGGGAAGATATTTATCCTTTCCTATGGCGGGATTTATTTAGATTTTCTTTGATAAGGGTTAGTATAGGAGTAGGAGTAGATTTTGTTTTCAGCAGAAGAAGTGCTTGTGCACACTCTGAATGTCTCATTTGAGGCATCTATGATTTAATCTTTGTGTATAAGTTTTATTTGCATTAATCCAGAGGTGTAGATGACATGCCCTTCAGTATTCACGGTAGAGAGACCCATAGATGCTTGTAATAGTTGCTAGTTCCAAAATGAAACAAATACAGAGAAACTAAAATTGGGTTTCGAGGCAGTTAATTTCCAAAGCAGGTTCGTTGTCCCCAACCAAGCAGTCGAGCTCACGGTTTTAGGGGCAAGATCAAATTCGTGTCTACTAGGTAAACTCCATGCCCAATGGATGCTTCAAGGAAAATGGTCTCTTCATTTAGCAGACATATGTCCCCGTCAGTCACCAAATTGTTATCCCAAATTTTCCCCTGGGTAAAATTGGTCAAACATGACCCCGCACAGAAGAAAACCTAAGGGTCAGCTCTGTCCTACGTGCTCACATTCAAATCCAAATCTGAGAGATAGGAAAGACTCTGCAATGGAGGAGAAAGCTTGAAAATAGAATCAAACAACAACAACAAGGAGGAGCCAGAGGCTCATAGGAGGAAAACAAGGAAAGACTCAAAGTTTTCAGAATCAGCCACAAATGAGTCAACTCAGGGCCGAACAAATAGACTCGGGGAAGGTGCCATGTGTCAACTCAGTTAGGTCCTAAATGTGTGCTAAGCTTCCACGCGTCCAAATGGCGTAACTTTAGAAGGAGGTCCAAAGAGCAGCCCCTAAATGAGCATGAAGCTTCCACATGTCCAAAGTCCAAAAGGAGACAATCGGCAGTTGAAAATTCTCAGGGAAGTGGAACCCTCCACATGTCTCATCGGTGCAACACCAAGGCTGGGTCCAAAGAGCGGGCTCCTAAACTAGCGCAGGCTCCCCACGTGGTCAGAGTCAAAAAGGGGACAGATCCGGTCATAGAATCAACTAAGTATAAAAATGACAGTAGAAAGAACCATGTGTTAGCTCGGTGCAATTTTAAAAGTGAGAGCCCAAGGCGGAAACTTAACTGTGCGCCAGCTCTCCACGTGTCTAGGGTCTGATAGAAGTCAAATGGCAGTGGGCCCAAATGGGATAAGTATAAGAGTGTCGGCGGAAGCCCCCACGTGTTGACCTGACACAAATTCAAAGGAAGGATCAAGAGTGGAGGCTCCAAATTTGTGTCAGCCCTCCACGTGTCGGCTCAACATAACTTCAAAGGGAAAATATGGAGGCAGAGTCCAAATGAGTGCGGAGCTTCCACGTGTCCCAGGTCCAAAAAGAAGAAGTCAAGGGGCAGAACCAGCCATTGAAAAGTATAAACAGAGCAGAGCTAGTGGAAGGTGCCAGTGCCTCAACAACACAAATCCAAAAGGCACACCCAAGGAAGGACCCTGAACTAGTGCCAATCTGCCATGTAGTTAGAGCCCGAAAGTTGAACCAGCCCCAAATCAGCTAAGTATAAAAGAACTGGTGGAGGTTGCCACGTGTCGACTCGGCGCAACTTCAAAGGTAAAATCTTGAGGAACAATTCCAAACAAGCACTGAGCCTCCATGTATCTCGGGTTAGATAGATAGCCCCCGCCAAACAAAAAGGGACTTAGCCAAAATACAAAGAAATAGAGCAAAGTCACGGAAGGAGCCACGTGTATCTTCGGCGTAACTTCAAAAGTAAAATCTAAAAGCGGTCCCCAAACGCATGCCAACTCTACATGTGGCCATGTTTCAAGTCAAAGTGGGAAGGCGGGTCGCCAGAGGCAGTTCAAGTTTTTGGATTTTGTTAAAAAAAAGGCATAAATTATAAAAGTAAGCCGCACCTCCGAGATGCCTAGGGAAGCCATGTGTCAAGCCTAAATTACAAGCAGGTCAGCGGACCCAGGAGGACATTTTTCCTAAGTGGAAAATGCGGGCCGGCGGTCCCGAAGATGAATTTTGGGAAATATTAAGTTGCGGGGCCATGGGATTTTTTTTGCATCTTTTTCCACTTTCACAAAATCCCAGTTTGCAAGCACGGGCCCATGGGCCTAGGGGAGATTTCTTTATCAAGAATAAAAATGAGAAGGATGCGGGCTTGCAGGGGATTTTAGGCAAAAGTGAATTTTGGACCCTGGGGGCTGCGAGAGGTTTTGTGATTTTGCATCTTTTCACAAAAAGTGTAGTTTGTATTTTTGGGCCTGCGGATCTGCTTTGCAAAGGTTACGTTTTGCCATTTTGCATAGTCTCAAAGCAAGATCTTCAGACGGCCATATCTTTTGACTAGAAGCTCGATTTGAGCAAGAGAAGATTTTTTAGAAAGGTCTCGACCTCGTCTATGTCATGGGAGCCTAAAAATTTAATTTTGATGAGGTTAGGTGGGTAAAAATGTGAAAACATCTTTCAAGCCATGAATGTAGAATCTGATTGCTTCAACTACCATATCAAATTTAATTTGATCCTCCGTTCTTCCTTATTCAACACACCAAAAAAAATAGAGAGGAAAAATTGATAGATTGTAGGTGGATTCACAGTGGGAATTGATGGTTGGTGGTTGGACTTTAAGAGAAGAGTCAAGTTTCTCTTCTTTCTCTCTGGTCTTCATCATCTATATATTGAAAACACTTCTCATTTGAGAAGTGGGGAGACATTCTAGAATGTGGGGAAACTTTGTCAAAGTTGTTTCCTGACTCCATCTGAGTTGTAAGCCTTCTCCTACACCTGGAAAGTGTATTTGTGCCTCTGAGCACCCATGTAATAGTCTGTGCACCTTATAGAGCAATAAAATCTTGTTTTGTGGTGTCTTTCAACCCTTGGCATTTTTTTTTTTCTTTGTGCCTCTCTATCTCATGTTTTCTCCATGTGCATGTATTTCATGTTTGTAGGTGCAGGATTTTGTGCTTCATGGAGTTTCGATGATGGATTTGGATCTGGGTCTGTGTCACTTCTTTCTGACCTCCCTCAGTCCCTTTTTCCTTGTTTCATCCTCCCTCAGTAGAGTATCTTACCGCTTCCTTTTCTGGTGTATCACCTCTTAGTGTAGGCTCTCTTTCACACACACACACAACTCTCTCTCTCTCTATCCCCTTGGAATGGTTATATTAGGATAGGTTAGCTCTTCCTGCACTCAAGTAGCTTGTGGAAGGTAGATTAGGAATCAGGAACCAGCCTTCTCTGGAGGTCCATCTCAAGTTTTGCAAGTCCCACAACTTGAGAGATGGTCCAATGTTGTGCAATCACACCGAATGCCCCACCTAGATCCGAGGCCATTCGGGGGTGCTGTGATTCTACACTAATGTGTGGGCATATGATCCCTATCGTACAGTAATTAAAATTTGGGTGTAGTATGTAGTGATGTGGTGTGTTGTAAACCGTGAATGTAATGTATGTAATATACCCTGTATTGGTAACATTGGTAAGATGCTATGGTTATTGTGTGTGAACCACCATTTTGTTAGTAATGTAGTTGCATATTATGTTGTGAACCTTACACTCACCGACCCTAAGGGAAATCGATAGAAGTGTATGTTTGGAGTGATGAATTGTGTACCATGGGCCGGTAACTCGAGCTAACTTTTTGTTCTGTAGATGAAGACCTGCGATTCTTTCCTCTCTCCTTTTTTGGTTGTTTTATGGATGCAACCTGAGTGTAACTATGACTATGTTTAGCCTTGTCGAAGAGGTAGCAGGATGGTTCAAATAGAGATGATGATAGCTATACTATTGATATGTTATTTTGTGAGTTGGGGCTCGATGTTCTCGAGTGCTAGAAACTCGTTGAGTACCGCCTTGGTGGCCAGATAAGGCCACCTAGTCATCGCAATGTGCTATTCTTATATATGTATTTTATTTGTAAATTGAATTTTTTATTTCTATTTTTGTAAGGACCAACAATTTTCTTAATTGCCTTGTTTTATATTTTTGGGCATTTCCTTGGTTTGTAGTACTAACATGTAGATTTTTGCACTAATTATGGCTATTTGGCCATTTTTTTTTCTTGGATTTGGATCTTCTTTTAAAATTTTAAAATTTTACCACCTTGCCCAAGGCTTGTACTTTTCCACTTTGCATTTGAATCAGATTGCTATGCTGGTTCTATTGTCGTGATGTGTGGAATAGGGTTATGGGATGCACCATGGAATGGTTGGACCTATGGACCCACTTCATTGTATGGGAGTACGCCCCAAGGAGTTACATATAACTGGCGGGTTGTAGAACCACAAGTTATTTTGTCACTTGGATTAGGGGTGTCTGGAATCTATGTGCCTAGGGCCATAGGGAAACCAACCTCCTTGAGGGAGGCATAAGAGACTTGAGGGAGGTATTTGTGTGTGTGTGATTGGTACTTGGGAGGTATATGGAGTTATCGTGTGATGCTTCAGGAGATATACAGAGTTGTTTGTGATGCTTTGGGAGTGGTTTTATGATGTATTTGTACTCATGTGAGTTTGGTCATGTTTTGTGATGTTGTGATATGGTTTTGATTCCCTTGTTGACTCTATGTATCTATAATCCTTGTTTTGATTTGTGTGAAACCTTCATCTATGGGGAAATTTCATGTTGTTATAGAACACTTATGTTTGAGAATTATTGTATCGATCATATATGTATGATGAGTACTATGTTATGTGGATCATGTATGTTCCTTCCTTGGTTTGGTTAAGCTCTTGTGGTGTGGTACGGTTGTGAAAGTATGTAAAAGTATGCTTGTGAATCATTATTGTTGTGTATGACCCTGGTAGTGTGTTGTGATTGTAGTTCATGTTGGGCACCCACAAGAATGAATAAATGAAAATTATACAAAAATGAAATTTTAAAGAACCTGAATTAGGAATAATGTAAATAGAAAGAGTCTAATTAAATAATGAATAAGAGGGAACTACCAATCTTCATAAAACTTTTAAAGTTAAACATTCTACCAAATGTTTCTAAGGCCACCCTGTGGCCATGCTCTAACGTCTAAAATTTTAACCATAGGGTGTACCTTCATCTTTATTTGTTCTTAGTGGCTTACCGCCTCTCCTCCTTCAATGTCATGTTGCATCGAGGATGATGCTTTCTTAAAGTTGAGGATAATGTAATTCCCCACTTTATTTCCCTTAATTGATGAAGTTTGTATTCCACCTTCGCACCTGGTTGTCGATGCAGGAGCGTACTCCTCCTTTTTCTTGGATGTTCATCGTGGTATCGGATCCAAGTCATTTTATCTCACTAAAGCTTTGAGGACCTCCATGGACACCAAATTTCTCCCTAGTTAATTTTTTTCCTTTATTTGCATGGGTGGATACTTACAATAAGGATATTACTATACAAATTCAAACAAGATATATAGATTAATTAAATAGTTTTTAACTTGACCTAACCCAATAAATTAACATAAATAGTTTTCTAAACAATTTTTTTATTAACAAGTAAAACAATATTTATATATATATATACATCTATTCATTAAAATGCATATATTTTCATTATGGAAAATGTTACGGTGTGTATGGAGACCTGCCATAGGAGTAAAGGAACTTTAATGCCTGAGAGAAGTGGTTGATGGACATAGGGATATTGTTCTTCCCTTCCATGCAAATTATGATGGATAATGCTTTTGTTGGTTGCGAGTGTGAGGTGACGCCTCCCCAATATCCCTTCTGACCCAAGACTCCTTCCTGACACGATAATACAAGCAATATTGTGAGTTCCATAAGTCTTAACTGATTCGAACCAATTCAACCTGGTGGTCTGGGAAAGGTTGCACAGTTACAGCGATGTCGGAAGTCTAAGACCTACCCTTTTACCATCCTAGGACTTCGTTCCTGTTCCTCTTCCTGACTTCATTCCTGTTCCTCTTGTTGTTCTCTTTCATGGACGTTTCTCTATTATTTTTCTCTCTTCAAACCTGGGCATGTGCAACTGCAACATTGGTAAAGTATTCCCCCTTTTTTCTTTGATGCATGTCCTTTACTGTTTCAAAACTCATGTTTTATTTCTGGCCACATGTATGCTAGCAAGGTGACACATAAGATGACTCAATGGAGCTTGACTATGAGTCAGGTTTGAAAATCATGGAGGGAGGTGTGACTCATAGTCATATAATTTAGTAAAAGGGCTAGGCTGAGATGGAAGAGCTTAAGAAGGAAAGTTTGGCCGAGATGGAGATATCATAGGCATTGAGCTCGAACTCGGTCCATACAGATAGCGAAGAGACTGGAAGCCCGTAGAGGGCACATCATGTAGTAAAAAATAAAGGCATGAGTCGTCAGTTGATAGCCCGGTTGGCGAAGGGATATTGGGTGAGTAATTCATGCCACTGGATCTTGGCATGCAGGAGATATGGCCAGAACCCCGATCGGCCAATCCATGGAAAAAGAGAGATAGGGCCGAGCCCTCGAGATAAACATGGAATAATGAAGCCAAGATAAAGTAAAGACGAGACCCTTGAGCTCAGCAAGAAGATGAAGAGCCCGTGAGTCAGTAAAATGCCGAAGACATTGGCAGATATAATGAGTCAAACGTAGACCGAGCTAAGCGTGAGCTCACATTGGAGAGCATCGAGTTACAGGGCCGAGTCACGGCCATGGCATTGTATAGGTCAGCCCTCGAGATCAAACCGATACACTTTGTGCCCATAGGATCCAATGTGGAGTAGCAAAACGAAGGGATCTAACTCAACAAGATGAGAAAGGTAAAATCAACCAGAAAGTAGAGGTATGGCACTTCGACGTAGAAGGAAGTAAGTGGTAAAGTTTGATGTAGGGTGAGTAAAGGAAAGTGATATTGACACAAACGAGGGACCATCGAGCCAAGGCAACAAAGAGTTGTGGAGAATTGAAAAGCTCTTGCTAAAATAGAAAATGGGGGCTAATTCCAATACTTTGAGGTGTTTGTGTGCCTTGTTAAAGCTGGAGGAGCAGGCAAGATAATTCTACTCTTTGCTATATTTCGTAGATTTAAAAATATCATGAAATTGAACCATACTTTTCTTGAATTGGTTTTTCATTTAGACACCTTGCTGGGAGATCTCTCCTTTCCTCTTGATATCTTCTTGTTTTAGCAATTATCATTCTCAATGTGTTAGTGGAAAACATAGATGTGTTCCTCCCCTCTAAGTGTTACATTTTCTTTCCCGAGTGATCGACCTTCATCCATTTTTTTATATCTTATTTTCTTCGATTGAGCCTCAAGCTTGTTATGTTGTTTTTAGCTAGTAATTTATGTTGTGAAAATAAGCCTACGGTAACTATGAAACTCCTACTTATCACACGAGATTTTCATCTTTTTGTCGTACTTTGTTAACTCTTTCTCAAACCCCTTTGATAACCTTTTGATCTTGGAAAAGAAAGGTTGTAGGATTGGAGTGATCAATGTTTCGGCTAGCCGGGTTGGAGTTTTGCTATAAAAACTTTTAGAATGAAGAAGTTTGTGGGCAATATTTTCGGACCTTGGTTGTTTGAGATTCATGTTGATCATCAGTCTTGTTCCTAGGATTTTAAATCCTTCCTTATGAAGTACCTTGACCGACCCCATCAACTTCAACCGTAACTATTTTTCAGATCACCTAAGTTCGAGGTTATAATTGTACTAATCCAATACCCAATTATTACTAGAACTGTGTTGGTCTATTTCCCTCTTGGGAAGATTGTTGGTGGTAGATTCTATTTTTCTAACTTGTGGTTTTCTCTTTTACATTGTTAATGTTGTTAATTAAGATTGGTCGGATTCTATGCACGTAGATACCTTAATGTTTTGTGATAGAATTTGATATAAAAGTTATTAACCTTTGGGGAAAACTAATCATGCATCAATAATCTTATGGATTTATAGTGGAAGGTGTTGTTTTGATAATGACACTTAGTAATATATGTTAGTACCTATGTTTGAACAGTTTTTTATGTTATCGAGGTTCACCTTAAAATACTTTATTTTGAGAAAGAGATAATTTCTTTTAATTAAACCGAACTTTAGACTTATTGTGGAGGTTTGTAAACCATTAGTGTTATAAAACTTGGATGATGTTATTTATGCTCTTGTTTAAGGGAACTCCCTTTTTCAATCACTTGTTGTTACTAGCCTATAAGGGCATTGGCCCCTTCCTGAATGATTGGGGAATCTCTTGGAGTTAATGGTCGAAACTAGTATATTTTTTTTCCTTTGCTTCGAAATTTATGTTGTGTGGTGGCCGTGTATTAAATTTCAATCATATAATCTATATGATTACATGATTGAGATCCTAATATACTTGGATTTTAGTGATAATGTTTGAACCCCGTGGTTCCTCTTGGTTGGGCTGATCAACACTTGTCATTTTAGAAATCTAATATCCTAGCCTATGGTTTTGGTATCTTTTGATAACTTTAGATTGTTGGTTTGTATATCAAATTTCAATCTTATAACTATTTATTTATTTGATGGGAACCCTGTTTCCACTAGATTGTTTATTTCTAACTTATAGGGCCAAGGGCCCTTCTCGTATGATTGTTAAAATTTCGTTGCTTTTGAAACAATGTTCATAACTGAAGTATAAGGTTGTTCTTCTTAGATTGGCATGGTGGAAATTTTATTATTAACTTAAGGAGTTGTTAGTATTTAGAGATTTGATCCAATCCTTGGAATAGAATGTTTTCCTTTATTGATATTGTTGAATAGTAGCTTATTGTTGCTTTGTGTAGTCTTATCTTGCTCAGTTCTCATGAACTGACTCAAGTTATTAATGGTTGCAATGGCTTATGTGGGTAGATGAGGTAGAGTCTTGTAAATAATTGCATTAGTCTTGGTTATGAAGTTCCTTTGTATGAATTCTTATTTGTTGTAAAATTTGGGATGGGATTCAGTGGAAAATTTAGAAGAGGCAATACCTTAGTATTATGTCTTGTGGAGAAATGTTGTCATAATTCTTGAAACCTTGACTTGTTTTGTCTATCATGAATAATATAAAATTGATCACCGTATCATTATGAGTATTTTTATTGTATTATGACAACCTTAGTATAGCATTTCTTGACCAATTGTTTTTACCTTCTTTCTCCCAATTCAAGTACAATAGAATCTTTTGCCACCTATGGATTGTGCATCGTGTTGGGAAGGATTGATGTAACCATGTTTAGTTTTCACAAGTGAGTAATGGTAAAATTTGCTGTTGAGATAAAATGTTGACTTGTAAACCCTTTTAGGACATAGTAACAATGTATTTATAAGCATAATAAAATTGGTTGGATAATCCTTATAGAAGTTAAACTAACACACACACACACACACACACACACACACACACACACACACACACACACACACACACACACACACACACACACACACACACACACACACACACACACACACACATGAATAAATTAATGTAGATGTGACCTACTTGATAACATTTGATCCCTTGAACAATCAAAGAGGAAACTATCTTTTGTAATGAAATATATTTACCTTGTTTTTTTCCAAGCTAGATTAATCAACATTATCCTGTTATGGTGAATCCTTAAATGATCTTATGCTGAAATCAATGTTTAGCATTTGGAAGATAATGATGTTATATAAGTAGGAGGGAAATTGTTTAAGAAACCCTTCGATCTCTCTCTCTATCTTTTGAAATGTAAATGCTTTACCCTTGACAAACTTAATCAAGAAAAGTCTAAATAAAACTTTTAAATAATCTTGATAAATTCTTAGCCTCAATAAACGACTGAGTAAAAACCCATGGGACCCCGAAGCTGATTTCTTTTGACCTGATTCCCCGTTAAACCTTTCCTTTATTCATTGTAATCTTTATTAAGTAATGTTAAACTTTAGATCCTTTAGCAAAGAAGATTATTATTCTGAACCTAAAACAATACTTTACCTTAATCAGATCTTGTGCTTATCACCTGTGTAATAGAGGTGTGAAACAAGTTTAAGTGGCTTGTGTAAGATTAATTAACCTTGTGGGAAATGGGAAATGCTCTTAGATCAATGAATTAAGCAATTTATTGGCTTATTATAGAATGTTTAACCTTCAAACAACTTGATCCTAAGTTATTTAGAAAATTGTATAAAAGAAAGAAGTTCACTTTTGTTATAAGAATTTCTTGAATTAAGACATGAATCTCCTTGATCATAAAGACAGGTCTTGAAAGATGTTTCTGGTAAATGCATAACCTTAAAAGATTTCACACCGTGGGATGCCCTGAGTTGTAACTATGTATTGTGGTTGGTCTCTTATGTTGTGTCTTGTCGAAAAGTCAAGTGAATTGTTTGTGATGGGTGTGGTTTGATTCCTTGTTGCATAGGTGGTCAAGGTTGTGTCAAACTTCTTGAGTGTTGGTTATAGCCCTTTCTAGTCACCTGTGTTGTCGTGTAAGCTCCATGAAAGTCAAAAAAAAATTATTTGAGTTTTTCAATGTTGTATTTTGTGTGTGTTTTAGGGGGCGTTATAGTAGTAAGGCCATATGTTTGGAAGGGAAGGGAAAAATATTTAGTGTAGATATAAATCCCCATGGAGACTCCAAGATCATTCATCTTTTTCTGTAGATGAAAAATGGAACAAATCCTACACACCATCACCAAATGATAAGCTAGTAAATGCACACAACTTGGACATTCTAGCACTATGGTGAGCCAATGTCGACTTCCAACCCATAGTTTCTTGCCACACAATTTCACAGTATATAGGGAAGTACACATCTAAAGAAGAGAATAAATAAGAGAGCTACCACCACATGTTGACAAAAAATCAAATATTGTTAGTAGTGACAACCCAATAAAGGCTACATATAGTAATTTCCTCTATGAAACTATATATTATTGTGACATTGGTGCAAAGGAGAAATGCCACATACTGAAAAAACTTCCCCTCTATGTGTAACCACACAATAATTTCCCTCTCTGTTGGTAAGACATTTTTATAAGTGCGTGCTCCTGGACATGGCAACAATATCCAATATGCCTTATTACATTAATGCCTATGTCCAACACCTTGTGCACCTAAAAATATCCCCCTCTTTGAGGATGCACACACATTATCTATTAATAATCAAAGGAGAGGAGCTAAGTATAAGCAAATTAAATTATAGGAAGTAGCTTTCATATTTCCTCATTACTACATGACATGCTTGTAATTGATCCTTCCTACAAAGACTTCTGTTGGTGGAGTTTTTAATTCACAAACCATTCCAAAAGATACACTTAGACATTGGTGTTATGATAGGAAAAATATTTGCACCTTGGGAAGAAATCACAAACACCTACATGGTTAGGCATATATAGAGGACCAGTACTATTCATGATGGAAGTGTTGTTCGAACAAACAATAGTGATAATGAATCACAAGGAGAATGCCCCGTGGATATGGAACTACAAGAATAAGAGCATATATCATGCATGCAACCATATAAAAATGCGATGGTTGATGAACTAGACACGTTTGTACTCAAATATTTTTATAGTAGCCAGGATTGGGTCAAACTATGGTGTCCCTCTCAACTTGCAGAGTTTGGCACTGAAATTCATAGATAAAACTCACCTTGAGAACCAATTACCATATGTTTTTTTTTCCAACTATCAATCTCACTTTCTTCTATCTTCACAACACTAAGTTGCCTATTCTAATATTTTTGGGCATGCTGGAAACAAAGGACAACTTCCACCCTTAAAGATGATCATTTAAAGTACCATCGATATAGGAAATTCCTACCTGATTAGATGCATCAAAGGTGTATAGTAAACACTCAAGGGAAGAAGTAGGTCCTCCCTTCCTATTGGCTCCAACATGTATTGATTCATTAAACATAAACACAACTACAATACATTCTAGGCTTCAAATACCCATTCAAGAAATAAATCCTCTCGAAGGATAAGAATTGGCAGTTTTCCAAGAGCACGTGAGGACATAATTTACGTTCTTATTGACAAAATGAGATTTCTAGGGCCAAAAATGCTAATAAATATAAATTGTAGGTTGTGTGAGGCATTTCTTCACCATTACAACAAAGATTTCAATGGTTTCTCAATCATACCCGTGGGTGACTTAGGTCAGTTTCCCTTTGTTGACGATGTACGACTATATGAAGAGAAGTCAATCAGTCACATAATTTGGTGCCATTTTGGCATGTTAATTACCCTAGATATAAATGTCAGTTAGCAAGGCAGGAACCCACAACAAATGGAATTTAGAAATTTATCAACCAACATTAGCAATGTACACACAACACTAGAGGATTGAAATCTTCTCATGTCATAAACATAATCTTTCATGTCTCCAATAGTGAAAGAAACCTTTATATGAGTAAAACATCTTTATACAAAAAATGAATTAGAAACCTCACACAATAAGAGAATGTTAAAATTGTTGCATATTTTAGTGACAATAAGTAGAGCTAACCAAAGTAGACATAGAGTGCAATAGGACCCCAACAACAACCATTTCCTATAATGCTCTTTATCAAAGATCAAGAGGTCATGTTGACATCAAACTTATGGGTAGAATATGGATTGGTCAATCAAGCACTTGGGCAAGTTGTGGAGATTGTCTATAATCTAGAATCACAACCCCCTTACTTGCCTTCATTTCTTGTTTTCAACTTCAAAAAATACCACGGGCCCACATGGGACATCCTCCGCCCAACATGTTTTCCCCTTCCTCTTGTCACATGCAACATTTGTTAACAAATCCCACTTAAAATGTCATAGGGCCTCACCATCCATAAGGCATAAGGAATGATACTTTATAAGGTTGTAATAAACATCGACAACATTGATTGCATGAGACTAATAGTTACTACAATCTGAAGAGTACACTCCATATCCGACTTGCACATGTCACTTGCTTTTACATTTGAGTGCTACATAAGAAAGAAGTGCATAAAAAATTAAATGCACGGAAAGTAGAGTAGGCTAGAATTAGTTGTATATATATTCCTATACTTTTAAAGTCATTTAAAATATATCCTATACAAATAAATCTCATGGGTTACACTTAACAATTTTATCCTATATCAATAAAAAAAATTGTCATCAGAAACTTATGTCCCTTCCACATTTGTCAACAATACTACATTTTTCGCTCTTCCTCTTCCCACAATTTTTTTTCAAGAGAATACACATTTCATTAGAACATACATCTCCATTATGCTTAACATAAGCAATCACACATGAGTAGTGTGATGTGAATGCTAAAAGGGATGTGGTGGAAGAAAGAAATGTGGATAAGGGAAGTAAACTAAGAAGTGTAGTTGTGTTTGTTAAAGTATATGATTTGTTAGTTATATGGAGGAAGAAAGAGTGGAATAGAAGTCAAAATTAGTATGGAGGGTGGTGGTGTAATGTGTGGTAATCTTATAGAGGATTGAATATTTATGATGATTATTTAAAAGAATGTACCTAAATGTGAGTGAAGTGAATAGGAAAAAATTGCAGAAAATACAATTAACATGAAGAATAGGTTTATGCAAACAAAAAAAAGAATGATGGGTTACAAGATCAGAAAATGGTTGCGACATGGACATAAAGCAAAACATCTTTATGGTGTGGATGTGAAGGAGGATCGAAAGCGAGAGATGAAGGTGAGACTATATGGTATGCTCTCTTCTAGATATATATGTGTGCGCTCGTACTAGGTAGAGCATTTCGGGATGTGAAACTCTATTTTCCTATAACCAAATGACATATATGTGAATATTTTGAAGGGGTAAGGACCAATTGTGTAGTCATTAAGGAAATGTATTATGGAGATATCTGAAAAAGTAAAGAGTGGTTGATCGATAATGCTGAGGTGAATAGTTGTTTGTAATTTAAGGACTTTTGTTTTATGGGTAGTTAAAGCACACATATATGTAAGGGTAATTCACATGTGTTCCTGAAAGGAAAATTTAGATACAAATAGATGTTGACCATATATCATGTGCGAGGGTCGTGATTTCATACACATTTGACATTAGGGTTTCTCTCTAGCCATAAGGGTAATGATTAAGAGTTCTCTCATCAATAGTTCTGATGGTTTCATCTATCAACATGCATCGAAGTCAAGGATTGCAATTGGTTGATGTTCAATCTATTAGATAAGACAAAGACACAAATGAAAATTTAGAAATAAGGTGGTAATTAAATAGCTATATGCTCCATACCTATTCCATGGTTGAAATTGTTCTTACCAAAACAATATTTGATATTTGTGCTTCACATTATTGTCTTCATCTCACTTTCATCATTCATGTGAGTACAAGTTGGGCTTAAAGAGTTAAACTAGAAAATTTGGGAAATCTAATAGGTTACTCATTCAAAACAAAACCACAATGGTTGCTCCTTTGTTGCCCCTTTCAATTGTAATGTTGAGTAAATGTAGTAAATCAAGAAATTTGTAAACAACTATCTATGATAAAAACTTACGATTCTTGTCTGTAGTGGACGGGTGAATGTAAAAACATGGTATTGGGTGTTCATGAGCCTCCTCCATAATGCTACCATGTAGTCAACGGAGATGATTAGAAAGAAAATTTCCCTATCTGATTCAGTGTTTGACTCACAGGCTTTGGATCCAACGAATCTGAAAAAATGCAACCGCTAATTTCAATGCATACAAAAATCATGTAAAGAGCATTGAAAATAACTACAAATTAGTGGGGGTATAAAAAATGTTTTGGATGTATTTTACCTAAAAATCCTAAAGGAGCTAAAGTTGATCATCTTCCAAGCATGGGTGAATGGCGGCGTTGTCGCCTGGGGTTTCAACAACTTGTCGGTCGTCGTTATCTTGCATTATTACTGCACTCATGGAAAAATATTTACATTGAAAAGTTGATCTTTCGATGCCTCCTTTCAAACATGGAAACAACCTAGGGTCTATTTTTTTTACGTAACTAGTCATGCCACCATGACCGTTAATATGCCAAGAAAACACCATTAGCTTGAGAATGTAAAAGTTCTTGCATATAATTAGAGAAGTATTGCAGTGGACTGTGAAGAAGGGAGAGGCATATAAATTGAAGAGGAACCGCCATGGGAGGATGTGTCTATAACACTTGGATATTTTAAGAAGGTTTGATTTTCCTCCTACTTTCTTTTGTGTATCCTCTCTTACAACAAGGCTCTTCTTCCTCTCCTTGGTAGCCACTTTCTCTTCTAGTGTTTCATGAAAGTATCATATTGTGAGCAGCTACACCATTTTTTCTCCCCTATTTTCTTCATTCTAGGGTTTCTTCAGTAGTGTGAGTGTTAGGGTTTCTTGAACTTGGTGATAGTCGATTAAGGTTCAACTGTTCTGATTTTCCCATAATCAATGAACTTTGTCGCTTCATCTCGACCGTGGACGCTTTTGACTTGTGTCAGATGCCCCCGCGCATGCCCAATTGGAACAATGCCTTTCGGCGTAATTATTAGATTCACAAATTAACAATTTTTTTACAAATATTTGTGACCTTTTTTACAGATTAATAATTTTATCGAAAAAATATAGATTTTTTTCTTTAAAATTCACTTACCATGCATACATATTTCCTAGTTTTCAATACAAAAAAATTAACCTAAAATTAGATACTTCCCAAAAACCATCACTCTAAAAAATACTCTGATCCTCGTGTGCTTGAGTTTCAACGACAAGTATGAAACTTTATCAATGGAGACATGCTTTCAATAGCCGACGTCTTCTTAGCACTGAATTACCTCGACGGACTCATCGATTTTATGTCCCAGTTCAACTTTCCGCTCACTTTTTGTTTTTTCCCTGCTTACAATTACATGAGTAATGACAATTAGAATTTCGCACAGTAATATCCACATCCAAAAACCCATATCTTTACAAATTGCATTGTGCATGTATCTATGGCAAGCAGTCTTAACATAAAATTATATATGTCCAAGGAAAAGAGGGAAGAGTATTGAAAATCTGAATATATGGAAGACATGATAAGCAGTTCATAAAACTTAAAGGCATTTCATGCGAAGAAAGCATCACGTCCCACCCTCGATCTACAGTACCTGCGGAAATACAAAAATAAAAACAAAGAATAAAATGGTATGTAATATCCAAAACTTTTGTAAAAATAAGAGGAAAATAGGGTTACTGGAGCAGGTTTGAGGAGTATAGTTGTGGTTGTGGGAGGCATTAATTGAGGCAGTGGAAGGCGAAGTGAGAGAAGCTGGAGGGGATTTCAAGCCTTGGCCTGGTGGGAACATTCACTAATAATAATGTATTGACAACAAAGAAAGAAATATGCATTTTGTAATTGACTTTTTTGATTGAAAAGTGCGTATATATATATATATATATATATATATATATATATATATATATATATAAACAAGAAATATACAACATTAATAGTATACAAATTGGGTAGAAAAAGTCACATCCTAAAATACATAGCATATTGCATAGGCCTTAAAAAATGAAAGTTTACAAAAAACCCATATAAAAGTGTAATAATCAATCCAAAAAAGTTGAGCAAAACAAGAAGCTGAAAAAATTAGGTTGCAGTCGCAACCATGGAAAACAGAGAAGGCAGAAGACTGTCGGATTTGTCACCCCAACCACTGACTTAAAATCGAAGATTGAAAATAACACAATGTGTTTTATTCTCTCTCGTTTCTATGTATTTTCTACCATCATAATAAATAATCGTTAGAACTCGCCCCTCAATTTCCTTTGCAATCAATGGACTTTTCTTTGTTGTACATGGTAACTATTTTTCTTTTGATACAATCTAAACTGCACAATAATAATACCCGTCAGATAATGTATTACCTAATAATAAATAGTCTGTAATTGCTCTGACTTGGTGTGAATAACCCAAAGCATTCTATAATTGACTTGACTGGAGTCAACTTGATTGTATTTTTGATTTTACACCATCAAAAATAAGACGTTAGTACTCACTACTCAATTAACATTGCAATCAATGGACTTTTCTTTCTCGTGCTTGGTAAATACTTTTCAAGGAAGAAGACTATTATTGTTGTGTGTGGAATGTGGCCTTACTTATTTGAACATAGGAAAGACAGAAAATTAGAGAGTCAAGATAGTACTGAAAAAATCAACAGTCGTTACTCACCACTCAATTGCAATGAACGTTTCTTTCAGAAAATTAAAGACTGTAATAGATAGAAAAATGAAGATAGTATGTTAATACCAAGTAAAAATTAAAGACTCAAGATAATACAGAAAAAATCAACAGCCGTTACTCACCACTCAATTGCAATGAACGTTTCTTTCAGAAAATTAAAGACTGTAAAAGATAGAAAAATTAAGATGGTACGTTAAGACCAAGGAAAATGAAGTCAAGCTCGCACTCACCAGACAATTTCCATTGGAATCATTGGACCTTATTTTCTTGCGCGTGGTAGGGATAGAGTTTGTTTTCTGTCACAAACTTTGATTTATGCTCTTTCCCGCCACTAACGCCAAAGCAAGTCAATATCCAGTTAATAAAAGCCACTCGAAAAGAAAGCATAAGAAAAAGAGAAAAAGATAACAGTGAAGGAAAAGGATACGCGCGCGGTGCCCTTATTAGGAAGGGAAGATAAAATATTTTCAAGCTTAAAGTTGAATGCATAAAAAGACTCAAAAAGCGTGAAATGAGTTGGAAACTTGGATGGACGGACAGTCAAACGCTGCTCCCATCTCTCGGATCCATCCCCATCCAAAATGGATGGGGTGGGGCCAGCCCTATCGCCCTATCTAATAGATCGATCAATCTGGGGATGGAATGGGTGGGTGGTAGATAAGATAGTTCAGGGCCATCCACACCTATGCTTTATCTAGCATCTATGGATGAATGGTAAAAGCACCCAACTCATAATTGGTGAAGTAGGTCGCCGATCTATTAACACATGTGTAACGTGTAATGCCCTATTCTTCCTGCGGCGATCGAGTGCTAAGCATGGAGTGTCTTTGTGCCTTCGTCGACCTCGATTGCTGACCATTATGACTATAATTGATAATTATTTTACAAGCTATAAAATGATAATAATGATAATAATAATAATAATAATGACATTATGATTGTATTATCGATCAACGATTGTATTTTATTATTACTTTCTTTATATCGATTGTTATCGATATCATCCTCTGTTATCGTTAAACTATCCTTTTGATTTGTTTGTCGCTCCCACTGATCGAGCCTCGTTGCGCAAATGAGGAAGAGCATGTTTTGTGGTGGCGCCACGGTTTGGGAGTGGCATTCACGTAAATATTTCATTTAAATACTCAACCCCGTTCTCCTCCTGGGTCGACCGATCCCGCAATCCTAGAATTGTTTTAAATTGCTAATTTTAAATATGGAATTTTAAATCCCCAACCTACCTTGTCTCGGTCAGCTTTATCTCCCCTTGGCATGGGGGATGGAGGGAATTCTTTTTTTTATTGTTGTTAGGGGCCTCTTTGTGCGGACTGACTGCGTGGAGGGTGGAGTTATTAGAATCTAGATGTGTTGGAGTCTTCTGGCTGGTGGCTGCACTGCATTTATTAACCCTGATTTGCAAATCTTCTTTGTTCTGTTTGACTGTCACGTTTTTCTACGTTGCGTGAGGGAGATGGGAGTCGGTGGAGGCCTATTTTTCTTCACCAGGATCTCCTTTTGATTTTGTTATTCAATGCATTGGGTGCAGTCTGGTTTGACGTGGTGGTTAGATGAAGCTACAAGCTAGTGTAGCAGGCTGTCCAGCTATGTTGTTATCTGTTCTGTATCGAATGCATCCTCAAATTCGGGATTCTCCTTCAAGGTGATAGATCACACCCACGGGCACAGGAGATCTATGCAATGTTGGAGAAAATGTCTTGGGAGATGAAGGTAGCAGGATATTTTTCAGATCCAGAACATGTACTGAGTTTGTATCTTCAAAATCGATTATGTGACAGTGAGAGTGTTACCAGGAGACCTGATGAAAATTTATTACAAGGATTCTCTATTGAGATCTTACTTGTTTTACTGTGCAATAGCTGCGTGAGCCCTGGCATATGCAGTGCCTGAAAACTCCATTGACGGTTGTTTCCGCTGGCGAGGGGTGAAAGGAAAGAGAAGGTACAGGAAGGAGAAAAAGGATTTCGTTCCAGGCCATGGTTTTGCTTATGATGGTTCACATTTATCAATTCGTGAAAGATTCTCCAGGATTGCAGAATACGATTAACCATGAGCTGACTAGGTTCTGTGTATTGGAGATAATATTTTAAAGTTAGACCTGTAAAATTTTCTATTGAAATTTACGGATTGCTGGAGTCATTCCTAACTGGAAGATGAATAATAAACATCCAGGTGCAATCTCTGAAATTGTGAGTGATAGTCACTTTGTTTCAGAAATCTCAAAATGAAGGAAACTCGAGATTCCCAAACTAATGGTGAACTAAATGGCTTAAACAAAAGTCAAAGCTGTACAGAGAAAAAGAGATCTTTGGAGAATCGAGAGGTTAAAGCTCATAGGCCCTTAACAGTTTTCAGGGTAATAAGTGGAGTATTGTGTTTGGTAGTTCTTGTTTCTACGGCGTTTATGGCCTTGATTTTTCTGGCCCCTGTTTCATTCCTGATGCTTCGGCTGTTTAGCATACATTATAGTAGGGAGGCAACATCCTTCTTATTTGGTCAGTGGTTAGCAATGTGGCCGTTCTTATTTGAAAAGATAAACAGGACAAAGGTTATATTTTCTGGACATAGTGTTCCTCCAGGTGAACGCATTTTGCTAATTTGCAACCACCAAACTGAGGTAGATTGGATGTACTTATGGGACCTTGCATTACGCAAGAATAGCCTGGGTTACATCAAATATATACTCAAGAGCAGTGTGCGTAATGTGCCCATTTTTGGTTGGGGTTTCCACATCCTTGAGTTTAAACCGTTCTTCAGAAATGGCTGCAAAAACATGGTCCGAGGTCAACAATCTCATCCAGAATTACACGCCCTTCAAATCTGCTCCAAACCACAGCAATCTCCATCGCAGGAAGAAGGGCAGCTTGAGACGATCAATACATGGGAGCTCATGGAAGGGTTAGAAGATAATACTGGAAGCAGTCCTTTGGTTGTGGTTAACGAGATTGCCATGAAGAAATCTGTGGATCGAACGCTAGACCGGTCATTTTCTTTTCACAGCGTCAAGGACGTCGAACAGCTTGCCAGAGACGAGCCCAAACGCTCCGTCTGGCACAGAGTTACTCCCGGCGTGAAGCTCGCCGACGAAAAGCTCAAGTTTTCATCCAAAGCAATGGAAGAGGCAGGAGGGCGAAGCTGAATCTGGAGAAAAAGGCAAGATATCTCTACACCTTTCTACTACTATTATATTTACAATTATTGTGAAATCGAACCGCTTTTTCCTTGCATTGATTTGTCAGTTGGATGTCATGATGGGAGATTTCCCCTTTCTGCTTGTCTCTTCTTGTTTTTGCTTTTATCGTTGTCAGTATGTTGGTCGAAAGGATGCGTGTGCTTTCTCCTCTGGGTGTTATGTTTCTCTTGCTCGAGTGATAGACCTTCGTCTGTCGGTTTATGTATTTATTCTTCTCTGCGTTTGAGTTGCAAATTATTATGTTGATCAAACTAGTATTTTCGATATCATGGAAGTAAGTTTACGATAACTATGAAGCTCCTCCCTAGCACCCAAGTTGTCTTTTGACGCTTTTGTTAGCCCCTTCGCAAGTCCCTTTGATAACCTTTTGGCATCGAGAGAGAAATGTTGTAGGATTGTGTGAGCAATGCGTGGGCTAGCCAGCTTAGAGTTTTGGTATTAAAACTGGTGGAATGAAAAGGTTTGTGTGCATTGTGTCTTCCGTCTCGCGTGTTTAGACTTTTAAGGCCATCCTCAAGAAGTACCTTGACCATCCCTATCAACTTGAACCATAACTAGCTTTTCGGATCAACTAAGCTCGAGGTTTCATTGTGCGAATCCAAAGACTCGCCGACACTAGAATAGCTTGGTCTAATCCCCCTCTCAGAATTATTGCTGATGGCACTCTTCTTTTTTTTCCTAACTTGCATTATTTTCTCCCTTGTAATGTTAACGCTATTAATTAATATTGGTCGGTTTTTATGCACGTAATTACCGTAATAGTTTGTGATGGAAATTTCCTTAAATGTGATTAATCTTCGGGAAAAACTCAGCTTTCATTTGATAATCTTATGGATTCATAGTGGAAGGTTTTGTTTTGATAATGTCACTTAGAAATTATGTTTGTATCTATTTGTGCGACGGTTGATGTGTTACCAAGGGTTGCTTAAAATATGGTTGTTTTTTGGGATATGGGTAATTTATTTTAAATTAACCAAACATTAGTATTGTAGTGGAGGTTTGCAAATCTTTAGTGTTATAAAAATTTGTTGATGACATTATTATATACTCTTGTTGGACGGAACCCCCTTCTTCTCTCGCGTGTTTACTACTAGCCTGTAAGACTTTGACCCTTCTTGGATGATTGGAAAATCTTTGTAGTTAATGGTCAAAACTAATATACTTTGCTTTCACCTCGAAACTTATGTTGTGTGTATACTGTATTTGATTTCCGGTTTGAAACTCGATTATACATGGCTTTTTGTGTTAATTTTTGAAACCCGTGGTTCCCCTTTCTTGGGCCGATCAACTCTTGTTCTTTTAGAAATATATTAATTTAGTCTATGCGTTTGGTACCTTTGATAAATTTCTAGATGGTTGGTGTATATATCAAATCTTAATCTTGTAATTATGGTTTAATTACTTACTTGATGGGAATTCTATTTTTTTTGCTAGATTATTTGTTTTCTCCTTATAGGGCCAAGGGCCATTCTCTTACGATTGCTATACTTTCGTTGTTTTTACTCCTAACTGAAGTACAAGGTCTTCTCCTTCTTTGATTGGCATGATGGAGACTTTATTATAACTTGATGTGTTGATAGTGTTTAGAGGTTTGAACCAATTCTTGTAATAAAGTGCTTCTTTTCATGATATTGTTAGATAATAGTTATGGTGGTTTTGTGTAGCCTTATCTTGCTCAGTTCTCGTGAACTGACTCTTGTAGAAAATTTGCTGCAGATGGATTTTGCGTGTAGATGAGGGATAGATTTGTAGACTTTTGTCATCAACCTCAGTTGAGAAGATCCTTTGCTCGAAACCTTTTTATGTTGTTCAACTATTGTTAACGTCCAGTGGAAAGTTTAAAAGAGGATTAATGTCTTAGTATAAAGTATTGTGGACTTTGTCATCTAAACTTTGGAAACCTTGTATTGTTTGACCATCATTGAAATTATAAGAAAATTTGGTTATTGTTGTTGAGTGACTTTGTTGGAGTATCAGTATTTTAAGAATTGATGTAATCTTGTTTTGTTCTTGTAAATGAGTGTTGCTACAACCTTGCCTTGAGAATAAATTTTGAGTTAAACCTTGATATGACTTAGTAATAAAGTGTCATAAGTAAACTAACATGGGATTGTTTAATACTTCTGGAAGTTAAATTAAAAGTTGTATTCAAATAAAGTAACGTAGGGGTCACCAACTTGAGAGCAAGAAATTCTTTAAGTAATCAAGGGCAAGACTATCATTGCAAGTAAAACTTTATAACATGATAACCCTAGCTCCTCTAGTGAACATTATTCCTTTTATGGTGAAATTTGTAAAATGACCCTAAGGTGAAATGAACTGTTAGTTGTTTGAAGATGATAAGATTTAATAAGCCAGAGAAAACAAATTGGAGACCTCACCATCTTTCTCACCGCCATTTGGAAAGTAAATTTTTACTCCTTGTTAATACTTTTAGCGAAGCCTAAGTAAAGTTGTTGATAATTCTGGTTAAGAGCCCTAGCTTCAATTAAATACTGGCAATAACTAATGAGGTCCTAAAGATGTTTCATCTCGACCTTCTCCCTCTAACCCTTTTCCAAGGCACCTTGTATCTCTTCTCTTAAGTGTGTTGAACTTAAAACCATGTTGTCTTGTGGGCAAGAATGAATCTTAGTAGCGTTAGTGGTGAGCAGATGGCCTTGTGGAATTTAAATACTCCTTTTTCTTGATAAACGAATTAAGCAAATAAATGTCATAATAGAGAAGATTTAAAGATAATTACTCAGTGTCAAAGGAATAAACTTGGCTTGGCAAGTTGAATTATACGAATCATATCTTGAGCCTCCTCAAAACGTAAGCTAAGAATTGTAAGATGTCTTATTAAAATAAATAACCCTCAAGAATAACTCATTGTGGTTGGTCCTAACTGTAAGTGTGTTCTGTGATTGGACTTCTATGTTGTCTTGTCAAAAGAAAAGTAAATTGTCCTTGATAGGTGTGAACGTTTCCGTGCTTGCCTTTATGGCCATCCTTGTATCAAGTTGTTCACAATGTTAGTTGTATCCTTGGTGATGACATGTTGCGTCATGTTATGTGTCAAGCAAGTCAAAAAAAAAATTATCCTGTATTTCACTGTGTTGTTCATGTGTGTGTGGATTTTTTTTGGGTCGTTACACTTGGTATCAGAGCGTAGGTTCATGCTCTCGAACCTATGGGCCGGATTGGTGTTGTATGGTGATGTTACATGATGGTGGTGGTGTTACATGATGATACTACATGATGATGATGATGATGATGTTGCATGATGGTGGTAGATATTGGAAGAGTAATGTGCTTTAAGCGTGATGTGATTATTGTCGTAATTGTGATATTGTGAACGCACGTGATGTGTATGTCACTTAGTGCGTGTTTGTCATCATGTTGATATGTGTTGGGATGGGAGTATTCTCTCTCCTTCTTGTGGATTCTATGAAGAGTTCACGTGTGAATTATTGTTTGTGATGTGTGAAAAGAATTATAATGTGGATGACGTAGTGTTGGAGCATTGTGGCATATTGTGATATGTAGGTGTATCAATGTGTTGTATGACTAGATTGATGTTAAAAGAAATGAGTTGTATCATGATGTTTTTACCATGTTTTGAAGAAATGTGTGTACCACCTTGTTATGTAGCAATGGATGTTATGTTGAGATGTACTATGTTCATCGTATGTATGATTTGTGCAAATATGTAATGCTTCATGTTGTGATTTAGGGTCATACGGTGAGTGTATGAACCCTATCGTATGGTGATTGCACTTTGGGTGCAAAATGTGGTAAAGTGATGTGTTACACTCAAAGTGAATGTATGATCGTGATCTACCTCGTATATGTACCATATGTAAGACGTTATGGTAGTTATGTGTGTGCCACCATTATGTTAGTGATGTTGTTGTGTATGTTATGTTGTGAACCTTACGCTAACCGACCCCGAGGGAATCGGTAAAGTGTATGTTGAGTGAGGAATGGTGTACCATGGGTCAATAACTCGAGCCAAAACTCGGTTTAGTAGATAACATGTGATTCTTTCCTCTCTCCTATGTGGTTGTTGTATGTATGTACAACCTAAGTGCAACTATGACTATGTTTAGCCTTGTCGAAGTGGTGGCGGGATGATTCAGATGGAGGTGATGACAGTTGTATTATTGATATGTATTTACGAGCTGAGGCTCGATGTTCCGAAAAGCAAGAACTCGTTGAGTACCCCTTGGTGGCCAGATAAGGCCACACAGTTATCGTAATGTGACATTATTATAAGTTGATTTTATTCATAAATTGAGCTTTTTACTTTATTTTGTAAGGACCAGCAGCTTTTCTTGATTGCCATGCTTTACAATTTTGGGCATTTCCTTGGTTTGTGGCACTAACATGGGGATTTTGATACTAACTATGGCTATTTGGCCATTTATTTTTGCTTGATTTTGGGTCTTCTTTTAAATTTGGAATTTTTACCGCCTTGCCCAAGGCTTGTACTTTGCCACTTGGCACTTTGATTGGATTGTTGTGCTGGTTCTATTGTCGTGATGTGTGGAATAGGGTCATGGGATGCACCATGAAATGGTTGGACCTATGGACCCGCTTCGTTGTATAGGGGTACGCCCCAAGGAGTTACAGATAACTAGCGGGTTGTTGAACCACGCGTTATTATGTCACTTGGGTTAGGAGTGTTCGAACTCTATGTGTCTTGGACCATAGGGTCAACCGGCCTCCTTAAGAGACTTGAGGGAGGCATAAGAGATAGGGAGGCATAAGAGAGGGAGGCATAAGAGTTTGAGGGAGGCATAAGAGAGGGAGGCATAAGAGACTTTAAGAGTTTGAGGGAGGCATAAGAGACTTGAGGGAGGCATAAGAGACTTGAGGGAGGCATAAGAGTTTGAGGGAGGCTTATGATATTTGTCTGTATGGTTGATGTTTCAGGATATATGTTGAGTTATTGTGATGTTTTGGTAGTGGTATTTTGATGTATGTGTTACTCATGTCAGATGGATATGTGTTGTGATGTTGTGGTTATGTCATTGATTCCCTTGTGGACACTATGTACCTGTAGCATGGTTTGGTGTTATGTGAATTTTTTTCATCGATGCAAATTGAGGAAATGTCTGGTGGATTGTAGTACTCTTTTGTTTGAGTATTTTGTGTGTCAGTCATTGATGTGTGACGAGTACTATGTTATGTGGACTGTGCCTATTCTATTCCGTATTTGAGTAACCTTTTGTGGTGTAATACAATCTTGAAGTATATACTTGCGTGCTTGTGAATCTGTAGTGTCTTGTGAACCTGATAGGGTGTTGTGTTAGCAGTTCATGTTGGGCACCCACAATAAAGAATAAACCAAAACTCTTCAATGATGAAATTTTTAAAAGAAATTAAACTAAGAAAAATGTTAATGGAAAGGAACTAATGAAATAATAAATAAGAGGGAACTGCCAATCTTCACAGAACCTTGAAAGTTAAAATTTCTACCAAATGTTCCTAAGGCTACCCTGTGGCCGTGCTTTAAATCGACTAAAATTTTAAACCATAGGGTGTAATTTCTCCTTTACCTGTTCTTGGTTACGTGCCATTTCATTCCCTCTGTGTAATGTCACATCGAGGACGATGCTTTCTTAAGGGGAGGAGAATGTAATGCCCTGTTCTACGTTACACTTCTTCTCCGCGCGATCGAGTGCTAAGCATGGAGTGTCTTTGTGCCTTCGTCGACCTCGATCACTGACCATTATGACTATAATTGATAATTATTTTACAAGTCATGAAATGATAATAATGATAATAATGATAATAATAATAATAATAATAATACATTATGATTGTATTATCGATCAACGATTGTATTTTATTATTACTTTCTTTATATCGATTGTTATCGATATCATCCTCTCATTATCGTTAAACTATCCTTTTGATTTGTTTGTCGCTCCCGTGATCGAGCCTCGCAAAGCAAATGAGGAAGAGCATGTTTTGTGGTGGCACCATGGTTTGGGAGTGGCGTTCACGTAAATATTTCATTTAAATACTCAACCCCGTTCTCCTCCCCGGGTCGACCGATCCCGCAATCCTAGAATTGTTTTAAATTGCTAATTTTAAATATGGAATTTTAAAACCCCCAACCTACCTTGTCTCGGTCAGCTTTATCTCCCTTGGCATGGGCTGGAGGGAATTCTTTTTTTTTTTTGTTGTTAGGGGCCTCTTTGTGTGGACTGACTGTGTGAGGGTGGAGTTATTAGAATCTAGACGTGTTGGAGTCTTCTGGCTGGTGGCTACACTGCATTTATTAACCCTGATTTGCAAATCTTCTTTGTTTTGTTTGACTTGTCACATTTTTCTACGTTGCGTGAGGGAGATGGGAGTCGGTGGAGGCCTGTTTTTCTTCACCAAGATCTCCTTTTGATTGTGTTATTTCAATGCATTGGGTGCATGCTCTGGTTTGTGTGGTGGTTAGATGAAGCTACAAGCTAGTGTAGTAGCAGTCAGTCCACTATGTGTTGTTATCTGTCTCAGATCGAATGCATCCTCAAATTCGGGATTCTCCTTCAAGGTGATAGATCACACCCACGGGCACAGGAGATCTATGCAATGTTGGAGAAAATGTCTTGGGAGATGAAGGTAGCAGGATATTTTTTCAGATCTAGAACATGTACTGAGTTTGTATCTTCAAAATCGATTATGTGACAGTGAGAGTGTTACCAGAGACCTGATGAAAATTTATTACAAGGATTCTCTATTGAGATCTTACTTGTTTTTTGTCATGCATAGCTGCGTGAGCCTGGCATATACGCAAAGCGGTTCAAAAAACTCCATTGATGGTTGTTCCCGTTGGCGAGGGGTGAAAGGAAAGAGAAGGTACAGGAAAGGAGAAAAAGGATTTCGCTTCCGTGCCATGGTTTTGCTTATGATGGTTCACATTTATCAATTCGTGAAAGATTCTCCAGATTGCAAAATACGATACGATTAACCATGAGTGACTAGGTTCTTGTGTATTGGAGATAATATTTTAAAGTTAGACTCAGTAAAATTTTCTATTGAAATTTACTTTGACTTTGAGTCATTCCTAACTAGAAGATGAATAATAAACATCCAGTGCAATCTCTCGAAATTGTGAGTGATAGTCACTTTGTTTCAAGAAATCTCAAAATGAAGGAAACTCGAGATTCCCAAACTAATGGTGAACTAAATGGCTTAAAAAAAGTCAAAGCTCATACAGAAAAAAGAGATCTTTGGAGAATCGAGAGGTTAAAGCTCATAGGCCCTTAAACATGCAGTTTCGGGGTAATAAGTGGAGTATTGTGTTTGGTAGTTCTTGTTTCTACGGCGTTTTATGGCCTTGATTTTTCTGGCCCCTGTTTCATTCCTGATGCTTCGGTTGTTTAGCATACATTATAGTAGGGAGGCAACATCCTTCTTATTTGGTCAGTGGTTAGCAATGTGGCCGTTCTTTTTGAAAAGATAAACAGGACAAAGGTTATATTTTCTGGACATAGTGTTCCTCCAGGTGAACGCATTTTGCTAATTTGCAACCACCGAACAGAGGTAGATTGGATGTACTTATGGGACCTTGCATTACGCAAGAATAGCCTGGGTTACATCAAATATATACTCAAGAGCAGTGTGCGTAATGTGCCCATTTTTGGTTGGGGTTTCCACATCCTTGAGTTTAAACCGTTCTTCAGAAATGGCTGCAAAAACATGGTCCGAGGTCAACAATCTCATCCAGAATTACACGCCCTTCAAATCTGCTTCAAACCACAGCAAATCTCCGTCGCAGGAAGAAGGGCAGCTTGAGACGATCAATACATGGGAGCTCATGGAAGGGTTAGAAGATAATACTGGAAGCAGTCCTTTGGTTGTGGTTAATGAGATTGCCATGAAGAAATCTGTGGATCGAACGCTAGACCGGTCATTTTCTTTTCACAGCGTCAAGGACGTCAAACAACTTGCCAGAGACGAGCCCAAACGCTCCGTCTGGCACAGAGTTACTCCCGGCGTGAAGCTCACCGACGAAAAAGCTCAAGTTTTCATCCAAAGCAATGGAAGAGGCAGGAGGGCGAAGCTGAATCTGAGAAAAAGGCAAGATATCTCTACACCTTTCTACTGCTATTATATTTACAATTATTGCGAAATCGAACCGCTTTTTCCTTGCATTGATTTGTCAGTTGGATGTCATGATGGGAGATTTCCCCTTTCTGCTTGTCTCTTCTTGTTTTTGCTTTTATCGTTGTCAGTATGTTGGTCGAAAGGATGCGTGTGCTTTCTCCTCTGGGTGTTATGTTTCTCTTGCTCGAGTGATAGACCTTCGTCTGTCGGTTTATGTATTTATTCTTCTCTGCGTTTGAGTTGCAAATTATTATGTTGATCAAACTAGTATTTTCGATATCATGGAAGTAAGTTTACGATAACTATGAAGCTCCTCCCTAGCACCCAAGTTGTCTTTTGACGCTTTTTTTAGCCCCTTCGCAAGTCCCTTTGATAACCTTTTGGCATCGAGAGAAATGTTGTAGGATTGTGTGAGCAATGCGTGGGCTAGCCAAATTTAGAGTTTTGGTATTAAACCGGTGGAATGAAAAAGGTTTGTGTGCAATGTGTTTTGCCATCTTGTGTGTAGACTCTTCTATCTTTCATCTTGTTTAGACTTTTAAGGCCATCCTCAAGAAGTACCTTGACCATCCCTATCAACTTGAACCATAACTAGCTTTTCGGATCAACTAAGCTCGAGGTTTCATTGTGCGAATCCAGTACCTCGTTGACACTAGAATAGCTTGGTCTAATCCCCTCTCTGAATTATTGCTGATGGCGCTCTTCTTTTTTCCTAACTTGCATTATTTTCTCCTTTGTAATGTTAACGCTATTAATTAATATTGGTCGGTTTTTATGCACGTAATTACCGTAATAGTTTGTGATGGAAATTTCCTTAAATGTGATTAATCTTCGGAAAAACTCAGCTTTCATTTGATAATCTTATGGATTCATAAATGAAGTTTTGTTTTGATAATGTCACTTAGAAATTATGTTTGTATCTATTTGTTGTGCGATTGTTGATCGTGTTACCAAGGGTTGCCGTAAAAATATGGTTGTTTTGGGATATGGGTAATTTATTTTAAGTTAACCAAACATTAGTATTGTAGAGGGAGGTTTGCAAATCTTTAGTGTTATAAAAATTTGTTGATGACATTATTATATACTCTTGTTGACGGAACCCCTTCTTCTCTCGTGTTTACTACTAGCCTGTAAGACTTTGACCCTTCTTGGATGATTGGAAAATCTTTGTAGTTAATGGTCAAAACTAATATACTTTGCTTTCGCCTCGAAACTTATGTTGTGTGTATACTTTATTTGATTTCCGGTTTGAAACTCGATTATACATGGCTTTTTGTGTTAATTTTTGAAACCCGTGGTTCCCCTTTCTTGGGCCGATCAACTCTTGTTCTTTTAGAAATATATTAATTTAGTCTATGCGTTTGGTACCTTTGATAAATTTCTAGATGGTTGGTGTATATATCAAATCTTAATCTTGTAATTATGGTTTAATTACTTACTTGATGGGAATTCTATTTTTTGCTAGATTATTTGTTTTCTCCTTATAGGGCCAAGGGCCATTCTCTTACGATTGCTATACTTTCGTTGCTTTTACTCCTAACTGAAGTACAAGGTCTTCTCCTTCTTTGATTGGCATGATGGAGACTTTATTATAACTTGATGTGTTGATAGTGTTTAGAGGTTTGAACCAATTCTTGTAATAAAGTGCTTCCTTTTCGTGGTATTGTTAGATAATAGTTATGGTGGTTTTGTGTAGCCTTATCTTGCTCGCCTCTCGTGAACTAACTCTTGTAGAAAATTTGTGCAGAGATGGATTTTGCGTGTAGATGAGGGATAGATTTGTAGACTTTTGTCATCAACCTCAGCTTGAGAAGATCCTTTGCTCGAAACCTTTTTATGTTGTTCAACTATTGTTAACGTCCAAAGGAAAGTTTAAAAGAGGATTAATGTCTTAGTATAAAGTATTGTGGACTTGGTCATCTGAACTTTGGAAACCTTGTATTGTTTGACCATCTTTGAAATTATAAGAAAATTTGGTTATTGTTGTTGAGTGACTTTGTTGGAGTATCAGTATTTTAAGAATTGATGTAATCTTGTTTTGTTCTTGTAAATGAGTGTTGCTTTCAACCTTGCCTTGAGAATAAATTTGAGTTAAACCTTGATATGACTTAGTAATAAAGTGTCATAAGTAAACTAACATGGGATTGTTTAATACTTCTAGAAGTTAAATTAAAAGTTGTATTCAAATAAAGTAACGTAGGGGTCACCAACTTGAGAGCAAGAAATTCTTTAAGTAATCAAGGGCAAGACTATCATTGCAGGTAAACTTTATATCATGATAACCCTAGCTCCTCTAGTGAACATTATTCCTTTTACGGTGAAATTTGTAAAATGACCCTAAGGTGAAATGAACTGTTAGTTGTTTGAAGATGATAAGATTTAATAAGCCAGAGAAAACAAATTGGAGACCTCACCATCTTTCTCACCGCCATTTGGAAAGTAAATTTTTACTCCTTGTTAATACTTTTAGCGAAGCCTAAGTAAAGTTGTTGATAATTCTGGTTAAGAGCCCTAGCTTCAATTAAATACTGGCAATAACTAATGAGGTCCTAAAGATGTTTCATCTCGACCTTCTCCCTCTAACCCTTTTCCAAGGCACCTTGTATCACTTCTCTTAAGTGTGTTGAACTTAAAACCATGTTGTCTTGTGGGCAAGAATGAATCTTAGTAGCGTTAGTGGTGAGCAGATGGCCTTGTGGAATTTAAATACTCCTTTTTCTTGATAAACGAATTAAGCAAATAAATGTCATAATAGAGAAGATTTAAAGATAATTACTCAGTGTCAAAAGAATAAACTTAACTTGGTAAGATGAATTGTATGAATCATATCTTGAGCCTCCTTGAAAACGTAAGCTAAGAATTGCAAGATGTCCTTTTAAAATAAATAACCCTCAAGAATATCTCATTGTGGTTGGCCCTAACTGTAAGTGTGTTCTGTGATTGGACTTCTATGTTGTCTTGTCAAAAAGAAAAGTAAATTGTCCTTGATAGGTGTGAACGTTTCCGTGCTGCCTTTATGGCCATCCTTGTATCAAGTTGTTCACAGTGTTAGTTGTATACTTGGTGATGACATGTTGCGTCATGTTATGTGTCAAGCAAGTCAAAAAAAAAAGTTATCCTGTATTTCACTGTGTTGTTCATGTGTGGATTTTAACACACATAACGCTCATAAATTACACACACAAATACAACAATAATAATACCAGGATTTTTTTTTACTTACATTGCTCACTACACAACACCACAAGGCTCTAAGCAGAGAAACTCAACAACGCATAAGACACTTACAAAAGTCATCGACTCACATAGACACATGGCAACACCATATAAATGTCGATGCAAGGGACCCAAGGATTGGAAAGCCCACACACATCATTACCATGATTACAACTTAGTTATGATTAACATTTCAAGAACATTACTATGCAAGGATGATTTTGTCATTTTTCCACCTATAGGTTCTTAAATTAATTTCACATTCAACTTATAGTTCGATCATGTAGATTAGCTCTTTATCTCTTACAACGATCTCCGAACTTACATTATTATTTTTCATTTTTCAAATTGCATACAAAGTTCCTAATTCGCTCATTCTTATGTTAAGCTTATGTTTCTCAAACGTTTATTCAAAGTTTAAATTTTACCCTTACTACAATAGAGAATCTGAAGTAATGTTAAGACATAAATCTTAGGATTTGGGGCAGATTTAGATTCAAGATACCTTTTCCCAAAACATTTTTCAATCATGATGTCCTTATTTCCCATCGTAGTTAAGATATATCAAAAACTTGTTGAATCCATTCAACATTCCCACATCAAGAATATATATATATATATACACATATATATATATATATATATATATATATATATCTTTTTTTTTTATCGAAGTTAGATCACACCAAGGCAATTCATATTCTTTTTAACACAAGTAAATGTCTAATTGAGTTACAAGGACTCCAAGAGTGGCATTATTCCTAACCCCAAATCTCGTTTTATTCTTATATGCTTTACTCGAACATTGCACTATGGTCTCATTATTGGCATCACTTTGTAACAAAAGAGTTACGAAATTACTTGTCTAATATCTTAAAGAAGTACATGATTGGAAGCATTAGAACCATAAACGAACCACAAGTAATTTGTTTTCAAAGTGAGATCCCATGTTTCCACATTTTACGATACAGCATGAGGAATTTCTTTTATTGTTAAAGTCATAAGCGACATAACAAGGAATTACGGATCCAAGTTTTCAATTGACTGATTTCTCTTAAGTTAACATTTTTCAAATCAATTTCGTTTGCAAAGAGTTGCGTAAAATTTTCTACCCACCAGTTAACCTCCAAAACAACTATGGTTTAGTTTAATTCCAATTTATACTCAGGGATCTACGCCCTATAAAAGATCAAATTAAGGTTTAAAAAAACATATTTACCCAATAAAGCCTCTGCAAAGGACCCATGCGTTATACTTTCACTAGCCAAGATAACACATTTAGCTGAGAGGATGTAAAGAGGTCATTAACAAGAGTTTAAGTAATAGTACAACTATTTCACTAGCTCTATTGTGTCATCTGGATCCCACAAGCAAATCATTCGATGAAGAAATTTAATTCTAAATCCAACTTCGAAGACAAGGTAGTCCACTAGGATACTAGGGAAGTGCTAGTTCTACTTACTTCGATAAATTTTGACCATGTCACTCCTAGCTGTCGGGTTTATGACGATGTCACTAAACATACCGACTAAGATGATAAACCCATTCTTGGGCTCTTATTTACCTAAAATAGGAGGTGTCATGAAGAGCAAGGTTCATTCGAAGGTCTCAATTTTCTATGCTAAGGGATTAACACAGCAAGTTAGTTATGCACGAATTTGAACTAGGGTTGACCATTTCATTTGCATTTCTTTATTGCATTTTCAAGGTAAGGAAAACATGGCGCCCCAATTAATTAATCATCTATTGTTCACTGAAATACACTACAAGATATTAAATTCAAATTCATTTAATACACACACACACACACACACACACATCTCAACCTTTTTACCATACATAAATATGAAACCAAAAAACCCAACAAACCACAACTGAAACCAAAGGTGATCAAGCTCTGATACCACTTGATAGGAAGTTAAGAGTAGCGAAAAACTTCCTACGCTAATCTTTGAGGAGATATATTATGCAAAACTTTCAACATAGTAAAACAGTTACAAAAATATCAGCAATATATTCATAACAAAACACAAACACCAGATATACGTGGGGAAAATCATTTCAGATAAAAAACCCCACACTCCAAAAGCTCACTCAATATATTTCAAATCTAATAACAAGATTACATACACTTGTAAAGCAAGTTTCTTACAGGAGTTTCACCAAAAACAATTCTAGGAGAATTAAAACTCACTACTTCAATTGCTTCTCCAAGCCTTCAATTTATAGACCTCCGGTTATACAAGAAACCATCTATGGTTTACAAAACCATGTGTCAAACCTCTCATGAGGTGGATAGCATTAAAGAGCAAGATTTTGGTCTAAAATTAGGCTCCCACGTCCACAATATTCTCCCCTATTTTTGACCCTTACAGATGTCATAAAATCTATCATAATATCTTTAAAAATAGTCCTTCCATGATATACTATCATATGGGAATCTTTTGACAACTCCTATTTCTATTTTTAGAGCCTAGACAATGTGAAACGGTTGTAGGAAAATCATAAATGAATAAACCAAACAAGGTTGAGACACCTCATTTCCAACACTCCGGGAGTTCCCACTGGCAATAAATTCAGCGAAGACTCTGGTAAGCTCATGGAACTAAAATTCCAGTCGAGAATTTTGTGCACCTCATATGAATTCCCCGTCGCCGCAAAAAATCCCACATACGCCGATCTCGGAATGGTTTTCTCGAGCTCCACCGTGCGGTTCAAAAGGCTCTCCAAGCTGCTACCCGATGCATTGTCTGCATAGCCCACGGAGATTTGCAAGTTTTTGCTCCACCCATCGTAGGCGACCCGAACCGTTATCGGTCGCCCGGCCCTGATGAACATCCCATGCTCTGCCATGTTTTCCATTGCGTTGGATTTTATTCCCTCGATGTCGATCCCGACGTGGTTGTTGTATGGGTCGAATTCATTCTTGAACGTGTCAAACTCGATGGCGAGCTGCCCGGTCGTGTTTCCGTTGGTGTCGAGTCAAAGAGGCCGAGGAAGGTGCCATAGCTGTCTGGCAAAAAGTTTCCATTGTCCGAATGATGATGAAGGCCAGTCCGTCGCCATTGAAATTCGTCAGCGCGCCCGTGGCGTTGGTTGTGATGTTTCTTACCAGTATAGTGAAGGTGGTGGTGAAACTTGCTGGCCAAACCGTGACTGGGTTCTGGTAGAGAACCCTTCCGATGCAGTTCTGCAACTCCAGGTTTGAAGCCATTTGGTTAGAAGAAGCAGCGGGTGTGGTGGCGGTCGGATCCGATGTGAGATCGATATAACCATGGGAAGTAGAAAAAGAAGCATTCCCCATGTATATCAACTGCTGGCTGTTGTTTTGGCCAAAGTTAGAGAATGAAAAACTAGTATTGTTTCCATTGGTCTGCTCTGCATATGAAGTGCAAATTAAAAATGGGAGCAATACTATCAAAGCACAAATCACCCTTTTCAACATTGTTACGCTATAACAATTAAGCTAAGTGTTAGTTATCGGTATGTCGGCCTTGTTTATACTTGATTTAACACACAAATACAGGAAAAAGTGCATAACAACCCTTATCATCTAACCAACCAGCCCTTACAGTATGTTCTAGGCATCGTGAATATGATACCTCAGATAACCGATCCCATCAAAGGCTTTGAGACAAAATAAAACTCAACATCATAAATAACATTTACATAAATCTCACTGACAACAATTTTTCTGTAACATCTTAATCTGAAATGGATGTGGAGGAGGAGTGTGGGTTTTCTTTGAGTGGATTGCATCAAGCTCTATCCTAATCACAATAAATAGCAAGGAGTCAAATTTTTTTGTATCAAATTTTCACCGTCAATAAATTTCCATGGGCTCATACCTAGTCAAATGTGACAAAAATTTCCTTCACTCCGGGGTGCAAGAGTCTAAATATTTGCGTAATCAAAATCCATGCCGTACCACAGTGAGCAGTTTGCCATTTTGTCCATCCCGAGTCAATTATAAAAGCGGGATAAACACTACAATTTCCACCTGCATATTCGAGGAAGTTTCGGTGTAAGTATGCCCATGGACGTCTCTCCATTGGGACGCAAGCACTTAAAGATTTAAACAATCATCTAGATGCATACCAATGTCCAATGGATATTTATGTATAGGTATTTATTATTCTCGAGTATACACCAACATTTTATATATACTAAGTAGCAATAGCACCAAAGGTTGATAGCCCTATTTATAAATTATAATACTATCAAGTGTACTATAAGTGTGCAATGGAAATGTTGACACATGGGTACATGGGTTAAATTTGAAGGCCGTTTAGACGTTTTTCACTATTTTAGCCATAAAATACTTGCAGATATTTGAAAAAACCGTCACGCATGACTTGTAAATTTACAGTATGACCCTCATTTTTTATATAAGTTTATTAGTAAACTATACAAATATATATTAGAAGCAGTGAAATACATATAAAACAATCTTTTATAAATCTTATTAACAATATAAAAATAACACTCTTTTACATTTTTGAAGGGTAAAATTTAAAACTTACCGTCAACTAAAAATTGTTTGATAGGCATAGGTGGCCATCAAATTTAACCCTTGGATGGGTAATGCGAGGGATGTGAGTTCAATAAATGAGTGCGGTTATAATCGTGAATACAATCAAAAGCAATAATGCAAGTAATGATATTCCAAGTGTTATTCCTTTAATAATAAGCCATGTGTTTCAAATTCTATTCCTTTAGTAGTAGCTAAGAATATTGCTTAATAAACACTCTTACACTACATATTAAATGTGTGTCCTCTTTTGCCAATCTTCAATCTACTTGTCTTTTACGTACATATCATTTTATAGTAAAATATTTATGTATCTACACCTCTTGGTGACTACATATTAAAACACATCCGAATCTCCCATCCACCTATCAAGCATATATACAAACAGAGCACTCTGTCATTTTCCAATAATAGATATAAAATTAGTGTATTATCATTAGTAAGTAAGGCAAGTCGCTTGCACACGTTTTATTGGTGTTGGGAGCTTTCACAACAATTAAACGTTACCCACACCTTGTATGCCTTTTTATCAATATTTGCTTGATATGACAATTATAACAATGAATTTTTGCATTTTACGGGTTATAGATATTTTAGATTTATCCGCATCCTAAATGCCATTATCAATTTTTTCTTAATAGGACAAGTTTAATGTAGGAAATTTAAGGTTTGCAGAGGTAGGAGACATTTTAAATTTGTTTTAAGGGCATTCGATATAGATATTCCTTAGATTAATAAGATTAGTTTAAAAGATATGATATGAATCGTATAGCTTGAAAAGTATTGTATCTTCTGTGTGTTTCTCCATCTATTTAATAGCAAAATAAACGTTGAGTGGGGAAAATAGACCCATGTCAAACAAGCCCACCAACCATGTTAAGCGCTCTTCAAAACCCAAAGCATAACATGGAGAGCGACACATCCTAAACGCCCTTTCAGACCTGCCATTTTCCTTGCATAATAATTAAAGTACTTTATTTGAGATTTGGAGGCGTTAACTACACTGAAACCCAAGTTAAAGTTGTAAATTTAGCACTAATTAGATAGTTGCAATGATAATTAAATTAAATAAATAAACAAAACATTAGAGGGAATTGTGCTAAACAAAACTCTCGCTAATAGTTGTCCTAAAATCAACACCACTGTGGGTTAAATTAGACCTGCAAATGGAGATAAATACGTAACCCTAATATCTCCTCATTTTACTATATACAAACTGATTGATTTGGCTTTGTATTTGTATCTAGAATAACTCTCTAATGCAAATAAAATAACTAAACCTCAACCCCCAATCCTAACGTCTCCTCTACTCTTCACACACCACTCCTTTACACAAATCACGAATTGAAAACAAGTGGATAGCCATGAAGGCAGTCAGGTTTGCACCCCATGTCACCAAATGCCGCTTGGAAAATGCTAGTAACTCTGCCAAAATAAAATATGTCCGACACCACAACAAAAAATATTCCAAGATAACATACGTCCAATACAACGCCTCAATTACATAAAGAAAATGACAACAACACAAATATCTACAAGAAGATAAAAACAAACACCTTTCATGGCATGAAATTATGGACGCCCGAACTCGATATACTTCTCTCCAAGCCTGACGAAAACTGGGACGATGTTGACAAGAACAAAGACATTGCACAGGTCTAACCAAACATGAAGGGCAACATAATTGGATTGTTAATCATTTTCGTCACTTTCCTCATCACAGGGATCAACATCTTTACTACTTTAGGAAGGCTCCTCCCGGTTCGACATATTCTCTTGAAGGGTTCCAAGGCATCGTCAACTATACCCATTTCATGGACATCGATTGTGCTGCCAATTTTCTGGAAAAGGCAATGCGCAGGAAGCCCTCTGATTCTCAGAAGGAGAAGACGTCCAAACATAGTAGAGAAACTACGCTTAACAGAGCTCTCGCTAATAGCCGTCATAAAATCAACACCATTATGGGTTAAATCAAACCTAAAAATGGAGATAAATCTGTAATCCTAATATCTCCTTGTTTTATTATATACAAATTGAATGATCTGGCTCTGTATCTGTATCTGAAGGGGTTCAATAGTCTTTGATAGGAAACTACTTCCTTCCATTGTTTTCTTGACTAAAATACCATTTCACATGTGCCCTATAATTTTAAAACAAGATTGAACAGTGCATGGCATGATCGAGGGATATCATTGATTCCATGGTCTTGCTTACGTACAACAGAAACGTGGACTGTGGATTTAGATCGTAGCAGCTAACCTCCGGCTATAAAGAAATGCTTAATAATTTTATTACTAGCAATTGCATGTGTACAATGCAATGTGAAGACCGAACGGTATATGTTATTTGATTTATAGGGATAGTTATTACTTTTTAATTGAAGTTGATAAGGGGAATTCCTTTAGTATTTCAGAGTTACATATCCCCTATATAATATAGCAACTAATTTCAACAAAACATTGAACATAGTTGATGTACTTCCATGAAAAAAAAGCCACAACTACTAAAAGATTGCTTCCTTCTCTATAAGTACCAAACTCATTTCATTAATCATCACACATAGAGTTGGTACAACTAAATACATGCATTGGAGGAGTAGAACCTATATCATCAATATTCAAGAAAATAACCAATGCAACTAACTAAATGTATACAAAAACCCATTTCATCAGCCAAGATAACATCTCACATTGGGAAAAGCATTTCATCAATCAAAGATAACTACTTGTTTTGGGAAATATATTCAATCAGTTCTCAAGTGAATGGAAAAGGAAGCTACATTATAACACAAACTTCAATACTTAGGTAAATGACCAAAAAAGATAACAAGTTACATTACCAAATACTATTAAGCACACCCCATCACGTGCTAAACAGATTGAAAAAGGAGTTCCATGTCATGACAAACCACAAGGCACCACAATAAGATGAAACCCAATAGAAGTGTCAAATTTTCTTATCATTTTTGTACTGAGTGACATCATAAGCACATACTATGTTCTATAAATCCTTCATGTTAGTAGCTTCTGGTAAGGTATTTCTCTACATAATGGTGTGGGATTAATTCTACAGTTTAAGGGAGGCAGATCACTTTCCCTTGCTGTAATATACAAATACACATGTTTCTCTCTATAGTATAATCAACTTTGAGGATAACGAACTTTTAACGTCCTAGACATAGTTGTATAAGTTCTAGTGGATGTGAAAGTTTGTCCTAAAAATTTGACGGGAATAAGTTCATAGTTGTTTTCAAATAATAAATACACGTGCGAAACCCACCTGAAGTTCGTTTAGAGACAACACTCTCTTCTTTACTGCAGGAGAAAGAGAATAAAAAATATCTTGTAAAAAAAGAAAAAGAGGAAGTTAAAGAGTTGTTGTAAACAATAAAAAGAGAAATACATCCAAACCACTAGATACATAGAGTTTCACATATGAGTGGCAGTAATATTATAAAACTATCAAAGTGCATGTTAACTAATCCAACCAAATTTGAGTTATTGTCCACAGGTTTCTAGAAGAACAATTCCGTAACTGTATACATCATATTTCTCATTAAGAACAACTACCTAGGTAAGAAATTGGGCAAAACCCAAGGGCAGGTGTTGGGAGTGTTACAGTAGTTGTTTGCAATGATAAGAATAACAAGCATGTAGTTAAGTGGGCACTAGAAAAATTGGATCTAAAAGGAGATAGATTGACACTCCTACACGTGAGGCCTCCTTTTGATACCATCCCAACACCCAGTAAGATCTAAGATTTCCTTACTTGTGATTTATCAGATATTATGTCATTCACATGTTTAGGCTTCAATACCCACAAAACAGATTAAGAGACCTGTTTGTGCGTGTTGGTTATGGTCATATTTTGTTTTATTCTTCGTGTGGAGGAGGGGAGGATCAGATACATAGAAGCTGGCGGTGCAAGCGACACCTCTAGTGAAGGAGGAAGACAAGGATAACAAAAACGAAAATCCAAGTGGTTTGCATGAAACTGAGACAATGTGAGACCGTAAGTAATATAAAATTTTGTTATATGTTTGATGAATTAGCTACTGTGGTCATATCTTATGTAAATTTATCCAAATTTGTCTACGAAGAACTTCCCAACATCACCGCCTTTTCTGTAGCTTCATTAAGCTTCAACACATTCTTTGTTAGTTCACTCCCTTGATGGTATGTCATCAAAATTCACCCCTCAAGGTAAATTTGATAACATGCATCAAATTTCTCCACCTCCTCCCTTTTCACCATGATGTTGTTGTCTTCTCCCTGTCTAAGTTGGGATTCAATCGGGCCATCACTATGTCCATATCTCTTTCACAACAAGTATGGGCGCGAACCGGCCGAAAGGCCACCGGGCGATCTACGTTCAAGTGGGACAAAGGGACGCAGAAATCTTTCCAAAAATGGAAAAAATTGACTAAATAAACAGTGATTCAGGACATTGGCGGTTAATTCGCCAAAATACTTAAGGCAGCCCGGGACAGCTTGGGCCAAGGTAAGAAGCCCCATCGGCCGAAATCTTCATGCTTCATAATATAGAGATGGGGCGCGAAAAGCCGAGCGGCCAAAGGCGAAGAAAAGTCAACGCGACCCGTGAAACTTCAAACGGCCATAACTTTTGACTCCGAGCTTCCAAAAATTAGACTTTCTGGACGAGCACGGTCCTCTATGAATTTAAATAAGAGAAACATATTCAGCTCTAGTCAGTCAATGCTCATTCCAGTCAACGCCTTTCGTGCCCAAAATAGTGCCCGCATCGAAAGGCCATAACTTTTGCATTTCGATAAGTCACACAAAATTGGTACCATTGGAATTTTGGTTCCGAGCCTTGGAATGAAAATAATCAAGAAATTATGGATTTGATCAGAAATTGATTGAGATTTTTAAGAAAACGTGGCCGTGTTCGAATGGTGTTTCATTTGGTAGTTGGGAGTGCAATTAAGAGGCATGGTCATCATTCTTTCTCTGTTGAACATGGGACAATGGGAGCCTTTTGCAAGTAATATACAATCATTTCACTCAATTTAATACCTCTTCACGGTGGTTGAAGGACAGATTTCGGGATTTCCATTTTCCCTTCTCTTCTCCTTCTCATTTTTCTATAAATTGGAGTGTTGGGCTCATTGTAAAAAGAGAGAGTTTTGGGTAGCAAAAATCTTTCTTTGTGAAGCTAGTGTGTTGCAGGCCCTTGTAGTGGACTCCTTGCATGGTGATCCGGGCCCTTATCTTGTAATAGATTGAATCATATAACATGAAGCAATAAAATACCGGTTTGTGGATGTATCTTCCCCTGCTTGTGTTTTCTTGCATACTTCTTGCCCCTTTGATATTTCATAAGAATATTGTGTCTATTTATTATGTTCTTATGTTGTCTTCTAGTTGGGATTCGATATCCATCACTATGTTCCATATCTCTTTCACAAATATGGTTGCTTTCTCGCCTCAAGCCCAAGAGCCAATTCTTCCTGCTATAATATAGAGATCACTGCGATGCTTCCAAAAGACACATATGGTACTAGAGATGGCGCTTGTGTGTCAAGCCATTAAAGGCAGCCCAGATCGTCCTCCCAAAGGTTGGTAGCAATATTTTTATAAGTGTCAGGGCCTTCCATAAAGTCTTGGAGGAAAATGGGGCCGATGGTCAGAACATCACACCCTGTGACCTTCCAGCTCTTCAAACCCATTGAGAAGCATATAATCAGCTTTCTTCTGCATATCAGATTCATACAACAAAATCTGGAACATAGAATCATATAATCTATCTCATTGCATTTATATATTACAAAACATGAGGAAGTTACATACATTTACCAGAATACTTGGGATAACTTGTTGAATAAGTTACATAATTTGCATTATTCAAAGTAAAACCTTGCATCTCGTGACTGAAATTCATATAAGCTCTTGAAAATTTCAAACAAATCTTGGTCTACACAATTGTGCACACCATTACCACTTCAATCTCCTGGGTGCCAAATATTATGAAAACCCTGCATGATCATGCTGCGGACTAGATAATTCAGGTTCATGATTAGATTTGACAGCACTTGTTGCATCTTTGGACACCTTCTGTGATCTGCGTCGAACCAGGCTTGGATAAATGGCTGATCGTATGTTTGTCAAAACACAAAACACAATATTGAATTTAGAATCCATAGACATAATTCAGAAACATAATCCAATCCATAATAATTGATGAGAAATACTGGAAAGAATTGAAATTACCTATCCAGTGGCAAGCATGATGGGATCCTACATGATCTCGGAAGAAATTGGGCAGAGGAAATGTTCAGGCGCGAGAGCCACGAAATCTAGAGTGACAAGTGCCTCCTCCACCCCACCAAAACTCAACCCCCTCACCTGCCCAAATTTGAAGTCTCTGAGATCACTTAGGACATGGGCTATCTTATAAAAAAATGTCAACAGGGTAAGAGCGCTCATTGCTGCCCTCCTCAATCACCAAACCCACCAATCTCTATAATTCCCGCTTTAGCTGTGAACCGCCATGTCTCTTTTCCATAAGACTGGCCGTTCTCCTTCCTCTTCACCTTTCCCTTCCCTTTCTTTGAAAATATTTCGCTATCAGTACCTTGTGAGAGGACTACGCAGGACCAGAGTGAGGAAAACAAGTTAAGATGCGAAAACAACACAATCGATACAACTAATGTTTTCCTGTCAAGATGTTCTTTTAGCATGCAACTGCAAAACACTTAAAAACACAAAAACGTCTGGACGCTTGTCTAAACTGTTAAAACGGGCATAAAGTTTAATTGTCTTGAAAAAAATGTCTAAATGGACATCAAATTTAACTTAGTCGCAGAAACATCCAGAGGTCCTTTACCATAGGGGGAACGCCTTCGGCACTCCTTCGGCGTAATAATAAATTTATAATGTATATAATATATAATTTAATTTAAATATTTTAAATTATTAATTATATAATTTATAATATATTAAGTTATAAATAAATTATAAATTATATATAATTTACAATATAATAAGTGATAAATAATAATAATAATAATTTTTATAGACAAACACTTTTGATCGGAGCTATGAACCGGATTACAATAAAAAAAGATATATTAATTAAGCTTAGCAATTAGCGAACCACAAGCCACCACACTTAAACACACGTCTAGTGAATCATGAGCTGTCATGCATGCACACACCACCAGTGAACCACATGCCTCCATGCTTGAACACACATCTAGTGCAGGTCATCTCAAGCTAAAAACTACAATAATGAATCTAGCCTGCCAACCGCGCCACCTCGAACATTACCACCTCGAAGGAGGATCGTGCCTTAATGGGATTTGAACCTGGGTGGTGCCGGAAACAACCATATGACTTAACTGCTCCACCCAAACCCCATCGACATAAGTGATAAATAATTATTATAAATATAATAAGTTTATTATAATATTATAATATTTTAAATTATAATAAATTAAAAAGTAAAAAAGTAAATTTTCATTAAAAAGTTAAAAAAACTAATAAAAATTAATTAAAAATAAAAATTTAATTAAATTAATATTAAAATTTAAAATGAATAAAAATTACAAATTAATAAGAAATAAAAATTAATAAATTAATAAAAAATTAAAATTACTAAAAAAATTCTCAAGCTTTTTTTGCCTTCGTTTCGGAAACTGTGCATCCTTACCTTGTCTAGCGGTCTCCCCTTGGTCCTATCATAGTGTCTTCTCACTTTTTCCCCGCCTCTAAGGCAGTGTCACACCCATAAAATGCCCAACTCTCCTTCCATTGCAATGACTATTGCAACTAGTGGAAATGGCTCCCAAGCATGCGAGGAAGTTTCTGCCAAAAGTTTACGGCAAGGTATGGACTCTGAACCCTCTCCGGATGTAATAATTAATGATGAATGCTTGGATCCTATTTTCAAGTGGTATCAAAACATTTGTCTTATTGCCTATTTCTTTGGTTGTATCCCGACTGAAACCTACCTACAAAACTAGATGAAAACCACTGGGACTCTAACGGTATCCTTGTTTCAGAGATTTGTAATCTCACTAGGGGGTTTTATTTGTTTTCCTTTCGTGAGCCTTCCCAACTTCAATCCCTCCTGCTTAAGGCGGCTTGTTGGTACTTAAGTAATACCCTATTGGTGTTTTCTCCTTGGACCCAGGAGTTCAATCCGACTAACCAAGTCTTGCTCAAAATCCCTGTTTGGATTGAGCTCCTTGACCTTCCTATTCACCTTTGATCCTTTTTACCAATGATTTTTAAGCCCATTGGCAGGCTGATTTTTCATGAACATGAGTGTTTTTCCTTTGCTCGGCCCAACAAGCATGTTTGCGTCGAAGTGGACCTTGCGAAAGATCTGCAGGACCATCTGAATATTCAAGTTGGGTCCCTGTGAATCTCTCAAAAGGTGCTATATTTAGACCTCCTCAACACGTGATTTCAATGTCAGGCCCCAGACTACCACATTCAGGACTGTCGTCTTTTGGCCCATTCCAAGCATGTCCCCACGCAATCCTCTGCAATGAAGTCTAAAGTTGACCCTCTAGCTGATGGCCAGATAGTGGTTGGTTCTAAGAAGAATTCGGGGGGGGAAACCTTCTGTTGAAGTTCTGCATCCTTGTTCTTCCCCTCTGCCATCCAGGTATGAGCCTAGAGTGGAGCAACCTAGTCCCTCAATTTCCATTCCTTCTAAGTCCTCACAGAGCCAAGTTGTTGATCCTAATTCAGAGAATACTGGGAATGTTGCTTTAACTTATCTTCCTCTGCGACGTTCATGTAGTCCACCTTGAGAGGTTTCACGCGGCGTGTGGGGGAAAATGGGGCCAAACGCTGCTCCATTCATGTTGAGCATAATGATTCATACAACTTCTTCTTGCCAACAAATTTTCCATTCTCGGCTCAAAGGATGGATTTCTTGACGGGTAAAGGGAATTTGATATGTCTGATTTTTCATGAATTTCATGTCATGGAATGTTCGAGGTCTAACAGAGCCCTCCCAAAAATTCTCTGTTTGTTTAGCTTGCCAGTTAATTAGCAATTTAGATGTGATTTGTTTATAGGAAATCAAGATTTCTTATTTTTTCTTCAGACTACTCTAACGTGTATTGCCCTTGATTTTACACATTTCAATACTCAACATATTGATGGTAGAGGTGGAGCTAGCATTTCCATTGCACCGATATTTTTGGCATTAATTACTACCTCGGGCTAGGACCCCTGTAATAGGGTAGTGTGGGGGATTATGAGTATTAATGATCTTTATTTTGGTATTTTAAATATTTATGCCCCTATTGAAGGTCCCGAAAGAACATTATTATGGAATTGGTTAGGTGACAACTTACCATTACTTATTGGTTGGTGTGTGGTGAATTTAATATAGTGGAGCATCTGGATGATAAATGTGGTGCCCTTCCTATGCATTGGTGTCTCAGTGAACATGCGGCCTGGTATTACTTTAAAAGCCATTGGGGCCTTTCTGATCCATTACTTAGACGACGAAAAGAATTTAAAGACCAAACATAGTTCACTTGGACCAATCTTCGAGAAGGATATGATCGGGTTTTAAAATGCCTCAATCATGCACTTGCTATCTCAATTTTGCCCTCGTAAAATTGATCAAACATGACTTTACACAGAAATAAATCTAAGGGACATTTCTATCAAATGAGCCTACATTTCAAATCCGATAGTCAGGTTACAGGCAGGCTATATAATGGAATAACAGGGTTGGGGAAGAGTAAACAATGTCAAGGAAAAACCAGAGGCTCTCAGGAGAGAAGCGGGGAAAGGCTCAAAGTCTTCGAGCTTTACAAACGATTTAGAGCTAGCCCAAATTAGATAACTATGGAAGAATTAGCGGAAGCTGACACGTGCCTCATCGGTGCTTCTCCAAAGGTTAAACCCAAAACAAAATCCTGAAAAAAGCGCGGAGCTTTCACGTGTCCCAGGCCTGAAATGGGGCAGAGTCGGCCGTTAAAAAGTCTAGACTCACGGAAGGCCCACGTGTCTCAATGACGCACATTCAAAGGTGCGGCCCAAAGCGGAGAATCAAATGAGCGCGAGGCTTCCACGTGTCTATGGTTCAAGAAAGGCATCGAGACTGAATTTCCTAAGTATCGTAGACTCACGGAAGGAGCCACGTGTCATCCCGATGCATCTTCAAAGGTAAATCTAAAAGTAGGTCTCTCAGACAAGTGCCAAGTCTCCACGTGTCTCGGTCAGATATATGGCCCCTGCCAAACAAAAGGACTTAGCCAAAACATAAAGGAATAGAGAAAGCCGCAAAAGGTGCCACATGTCTCTTCGGCACAACTTCAAAAGTAAAATCCAAAAGCGGTCCCCAAACGCGCACCAGCTCTCTACACGTGGCCATGTTCCAAGTTAAAGTGGGAAGGCGGGTCGCCGGAGGTAATTTTAACTTTTTGGCTTCGTTTCCAAAAGGCATAAAGTATAAAAATGAGTTGTGCCTCCGCTGATGCCCAAGGAGTCGTGTGTCAAGCCTTAATTACATGCGGGCCGGCGAGCCTTGGAGTGTTTTTTTTTCCCAAATGGAAAATGCAGACCGGCATGCCCGAAGATGGTTTTTTGACAAAAATGAATTGCGGGCTTGCGGGGCATTTTTTTTGCATTATTTATTTTTTGTGCCAAAAGGCGTAAAGTGAGTCTTGGGCCCGCGAACCCATTCTGCTAACTGGTTTTCGCCATTTTTGTATAGACCCAAATCAAACATTCAAATGGACATATCTTCCAACCCAGTGCCCGAAATTCAACAAATTTGGAACCATTGGAAAGGTTTTGACCTTGTCTACGCTATGGAAACCTAAAACTTTAATTTTGATGAGGTTAGGTGGGTGAAAAATGGGAAAACGTCTTCATGCCATTAATATGCAATCCGATTGCTCCAAAAACTAGATCATATTTTATTCGATCCACTGTTCTTACCTCTTCAACATGCCGAATAGACATAAAGTGGAAGAATCGATAGATTGTGGGTGGATTTACAAGGGCATTGATGGTCGATAGCTGAGCTTCAAGTCAAGTTTCCCACCTCTTTTCTTCTTCTCTCTTCACTACATCTATAAAAGAAGGAGATGGGCTCATTGTAAAGGGTCGGACATTTCTGTTTTACACCCTCCCTTCTTCCCTTGTCTACAAGATAATTTGTGCAACTTTCAAATCTCCCATTCGAGTTGTAATAAAAATATTTGCCTCTTGGCTACTATAATGTCCTGTATTAACTCTGGAGCAATAATATATATCTGTGGATGATTCTCAACCCTCTCATGTGTTTATTGTTGTCTTCTGATCTCTCATTACAGTTTGGTTATCTGTGCATGGTATTTGTATTGCATTTCTATGGTTTGTGTTAAATTGTAAAACGGGTGTCCAACATTCCTTTGGTGCATCACCTCGTTAGCTTAGGTTTATTTTCTCGTATCTTCTCACCCCTGTCTCCTTGGTAATATAGAGTAGGTTTTAGAATAGGTCCTCTGCAATTTATTTGTATGCACCTGAACAAAGGAATAGGAACCGACCTTCATCCGAGAGAGCTCTCTCGATTTCAAAAGTCCTACACTTTGAGAGATGCTCCATGTTTTGCAATCACACTGAGAGTCTCAACTCGTCTAGTTGCAGGCACTCAGGGTGCTGTGATTCTGCACTAACCGCACTTCTTTCACAACAACCTTATTTTGATTTTGACACACAAGGATCCTCTGTTATCAAGGTTTGGCTAGAGGTTCTTTTTCAGACCACCATTCGATCACATTTAAGGTTGGTTGGCGGGGGATGATCTAAAAATGATCAAGTTTTTATCTACCTGATCTAGGACCCCTATAGGCTTATTTTCTTTTCCGACAAGTTACTCCTTTTAAGTAATCAATTTAAAATAAATGCAAGAATGTAATGACAATTGCACACGATTGATTACGGAGTTCAGCAATAGCCTACATCTCTGGGTTCTTATCGAACCATTCCACTAGTAAAAATTGTAAGGACAATGTTATTTCTTACAACAAAACCTAATGGAATTTCCACTTGCCTAGTCACACGCCAGTCCTTCGAAGAACTTCCGATGATCGGTCGAATTGTTCTCCACCTTCTTGATGCACAAGCTCCTTCGGAAGTCGATCGGCCTTCCCAATGCTTCCCTACGTCCTCTAATACTACGGTCGATACTTCAGGGATTGTAAGTGATAAATAATGTGGCTTAATGGGCCTATTGGGTAGTGTTATACTCCCAATCACAAATATTTAGTCTAATATTGCCTAAAAATAATAGGCCAATAAACAATATTTTCCCATAGTAATTTTAGGATTTTAATATAGTGCATAGAACTATATTTAAAAAAATTCAACTACTACAAAATCCCACAAATAAGCTTCAGAAAGGACAAGCTCAAGGTGTGTCTTTATAATGAGGGAGAGGTCCCTTTTATAGTGCAAATGAGACCCTAAAATTTATTTAAGGCCTTATCAGCTAACTCACCACTCAACCACCTCGCTGGTCGAGTTGGTTAGGGTCACCGAGTCATGAGGGGGGGATTCGCTTTGGTTGTTGAGCGGCCCAAACAAGCTACCCGCTCGCCACATCCTTGCCTTGCCATCGCTGACCATTCTGTTGTCGCGAGCCCTCCTCGCCACATTCCGCTGAGCCCGCTGCAATATCCACCTCGCCAACTCTAGCGAGCTCGCTCCACCATCCACCTTGCTGACTCTAGTAAGCTCGCTCCACCATCCACCTCACCGACTCTGCCGATCCTGCTGCACTGTCCACATCACCAACTATGCGGAGCCCACTCAGTGTCCCATGATGTCGCCGAGATTTCCACCGAGTCTGCTCCCACCAAGTCACACACTCCCGCCGAGTCACCCATGATTTCTTACCGAGTCTACCCATCCATGTAGCCTAATGGCTTGACCGAGCCAAAATACCAACTCGTAAGTTGAAAAGGGCTCCTTACTTAGAAAATTTTATAACTCTCCAAATAGCTCAGTATGAAATGAGGAATAGCTCGATCATGAGCTTCGGTTAAATGAGGGTTTAGTGGTGGCAGACCATGTGGTGGCCTGAGGACTCACCACATGGCAATATTTTTATCGGTCGTATATGAATATGAAGAAGACTTTGAGTTATGAAGACCGGAGGTACTAACCCGAATACATCATCTTCACACAATCAAACTTGCCACTGCTTTGTGACTTGCCAGTTGACTTGGTCCTGCCTAGGGTTGACCACAAATTGGACCAACCACCAAATGTGCATACAAACTCTATTTTTTATGTTTAAATAGTCGTCGAAAAGCTCCCAAGAAGATATTCTGCACTGACACAATTTAGGGATGTTTAGGGAACTTTTGATATCCAAAATGATCCCCTAATTAGGGAACCCTCTGCCCAAAACGTAATTCTCTCTTAATGTTTCTTTTTTGAGTCATCCCGAAGTGATTCCACTCATTGCCAAGATTTGGAATATTTTGTCGCGTCTACCATTTTCTGCCAGCTAGATTTCATGGTGGGAGGCGGCGATACACTGCATCACCAAATTCCTTCGCCAGTTTGGAAAGCAGGTTGTCAGGGTTTGTAGACAGGTGGACTCAACTCTGCACAAAGAATTTAGATGGGTCTCCCTTCTTCTCGAGGCCAATCCTTTTGACTCTCACCTTCAAAGCCAGGCCGCTAGTATTCACCACAAGCTCAAACTTATTGAATCCCACTTGGCCCGTGGTGCATGTAGATCTGCTCAAGAATTCGTTGGCTTAGGGTGGGAGATAAAGCCTCCAAAATATTTTTCAAATCGCTCTGGGTTAAGCATGCTCGACAATAGATCAAGACTATTTATGATTCTCACCAACGTCTTATGGAGCTCCCAGAGATCACTGATGCTTTTTTCAAGCACTATTGTCTGGTGTTTCAAGCTTATGAAGATTCAATTGAGCGGGCTATTGCTTTACAAAAATGTATTGATGTTGTGCCTAATAAACTTACACCTAGAGAACATTCCCGCTTTAACGCCCCTCTCACTTTGGATGAGTTACATGCACCTTTACTTTGTCTTGCAGATGACAAGGATGGATTCCTTAACGAGTTTTACAAAGCAACCTTATCCTTTGTCGGTCTTGATTTGTTTTTGGTTTATAATGAAGTTGTTCACACCCATTCTCTAGGGAGTTTCATCAATCAAGGCAACATCAAGTTCATTCCGAAAGCAGGAAATCCTTAACAGATAAATAATTGGTGGTCGACCACTTTGTTGAACGTGTCTTATAAAATTCTTGCTAAGTTGTTGGATCTCCATATTAGGGATATCCTTCCTAAGATTGTTCGGCCTGAGCACACTGGTTTTGTCAAAGGTCGTTACATCCATGATAATGTTATTGTTGTCTGGGAAGGCATGGAATGGGCACATGTTTCTTCACATAAGCCTCTTTTCCTTAAGATTGATTTCAAGAAAGCTTACGATCACATTGAATGGCCTTTCATTCTGGCTATGCTTAAAGTGTTGGGTTTTAGAGATTTCTTTCAAACCGATGTTAGCACGCTTTTTTCTAATGTTTCTGATCAACTCACCATTAATAGCTACCATTCTACTGCCATTGGTATTTTCCTCTCTATCACATAGGGGAGCCCTCTTGCACCAGTGCTATTTGTGCTTATTGTTGATGCATTTGATTACCTAATCACCCATCAAGCTGTGCAAGGACATATTCAGGGGATTATTCTTCCAGATCATGTGACTCAACTTATCAATGGGCATTTTGTAGATGATTCCTTTCTTACTCTTGTTGAATTAGAGAAGAACATTGCTACAACCTTTGAGTGTCTTGACACCTTTTTCTTGGCGTCTAGCTCAAATATTCAAATGACTAAAACTTTGGGCTATTGGCAGAGTTGTTTACCTCCTCCGGATTGGTTAAAGTCCTACCCCTAGAAATGGATTGGTCATGGCGAGAAATTCAAATTTCTTGGCATTCCTTTTGCCTTTGATAGTGACTCTGCCACCTTATGGAATTATGTTCTTAACTGAGTGGAGCAGAAAGTTACCAAATGGTCTTCCAAACCCTTATCTCTAGCTGGTAAGTTCCAAGTTTACACTAAAATCCTTGTCGTTACTCATGTTTATTATTTCGCATGTTGGTTTCCTTCTTCTAATTCGTTCAATCGGCTCGCCAAGCTACTTTGGGACTTCTTATGGTGTAAAATTTCTTGTTTAGTTGGTTTTCACCTCATTGCTTGGGATGTCTGTTGTCTTCCTTAGGATCAAGGAGGCATGAGATTCATTGATGTTTTTTGGCAGAGTGTGGCTTTATGAGCCGAATGGGTGATTCGGTGTCTTTTCGATACCTAGAATTGGAAAATTTTGTTGCATCATTGTATTGAATATGGAGCCCCCTATGGCAAAAAGTGTTAGCGTAGAATTGTCTTGCATTCTATGATTATCACTTCTGTTCCTGTCAAAATTACTGGTACCTTTTCCGCAAAAAGTATTTCGAAAGCCTTTGAGCAGGTAAAACCTTTAATGAGGTGGATTGGCGATGGTTTTCACGTTGGCCTTTCTTTCAATTCGCAGAACATCTGGAGGTCTCCTATTATCACTTATGGTACTCTTCTGTTTGCTGAAACCTCAGCCATTAAAGCCATTCAACTTTACCGCAAGGGTATCCATACCATTCATGATCTTTTGCATCACAAAGATTGGATTCCTTGGCCCGAGCTCAAAGTTAAGTTTCATCTAAACAACTCATACATCCTCTCAATCTGCAACATTTAGAAGCACCTAACGGATGTCATGCTACATAAATTGGGGATCCAACCTTCGACAACATGGTGGCGTGATTGGAGGTATAATTGTGACACAACTTTCCTCCACTACAACACTTAGACCATTTATCAATTGTTATGTCCTCTCTCACTAGCCATTGACAAGCTCAATGTCTGATGGGGGTTGAACTCTACGCATACCTCTTGGCTTCGTCATTTTTCCCATGTTTTGAACCCTCTTCTCAAGCCTAAAGTTAGCCATTTTCTATGGTGTCTTGTTTACCAAGGTTTTCTTGTGGGAGAAAGGCTTAGGCATATTGGCATTCCTATTCCTAATTGTCAGCCATGAGTCATTCATACCTATACCTTTCTTTAGCCTTGTCCCCATGATAATTCTTCACCGGGAACTCCTCAATCCCAAACTTTGACATTTTAACATTACCGGACCACTTACGACAAATATTTACTTTTACAACATTCCTATTGTACTTTGACTTACCGTACTCCACATTATTGGCGGCACCATCGACGGACGGTCGTTATCTTCTATCGACGCTACTACTAATTATACTTAACAACATCCTATTCCTAATACATACATTAATGAAATATAAATTATGGAGGAAAATTTTAGTGTCGACATCTTCCCCCTTCCTAGCTTCTACTCCATCCTCGGAGTAGACTATTCTGGTGCTTGGAAAATATTCAACTTGTTGTGGTTGACCCATTTCGTAATGGGAGTGCCATCCAATTCCTCCAAATCGAGTACGCACCATTTTCATGCACAATTCTATTTTGTAGGGCCCGTCCATTTTGGAAGAAATTTTCTCTCTTCTTTTTTTGTATCTGGAATCATATACTAGAACCAAGTCATTCACATGAAATGGAGACCACCGGATCTTTTGATCAAAGTATTCCTTCTACTTCATTTTCTTCTTATGGCTTGTATCCTTTGCTATTTCTCTCATTTCCTCCAGCAAATGAAGATGTACCAACCTTTCTTTTACTGAATCACTTTCATCCATCCTTTCATTTTTCATAACTCTCATAGTGGGAATATCAAACTCAATAGGAAGAACTGGATCAATGCCATAGGCCAACTGAAATGGGGAGTATCTTGTTGCTGACTTTGATGTTGCCCTATATGCCCACAATGCTGCATGAATCCTTTTATCCCATTTATGTACCTGCAAGGCTGCATCTTTTGCTAGAATTTGACACAACACAAAATTTGTTCATTCCACCTGTCCATTTGTGCTTGGCTTGTATGTTGTTGCCTTCCTATGCTTAATAGAAAACTTATTGACTAGGGCTTCTACCACCTCATTAATGAAGTGGCTTCCTTGATCATTACAATTTCTAATGGGCAACCAAATCACAGGACACATGCGTTCATACATGAACCTTGCCACTTCATCCATGGAAGTTGTTTTCAATGGCCTAGCTTCAACCCACTTGGTTAAATAATCTGTGGCAACTACAATATACTTATTTTGGCGTGATGTAGTTGGAAGTGGACCTACAATGTCTATTCCCCACTTTTCAAAGGGACCAAGGGGAAGAATAGGACATAATGGAGCTGATGAAGTCTTACGGTTACCATGTGTTTGACAAATATCACATGTCTTACAATAATTATAACAATCTTTAAAAAGAGTGGGCCAGTGATAACCTGCATCCAAGATCCTTCTTGTTGTAAGTTGTCCAGAGAAGTGCCCTCCACATGTACCATTGTGGAATTCTTCTAGCAGTTCCTTCCCTTGATCACGTCCAACTACCCTCTTGATCTTTGTCCATCGAGTCCTATTCAAATAATACTCCATGCGAAATAGAATATGGACGATCAGTGGCTTGAGTAATCTTTCCCTTAGTCTTTGCATTGGCACCATCGAAACTTGAATTCATTCAATAATTCCAAATATCTATGTATTCACTAGGGATTATGTCAAGGGATAACAATGCTTTGCATCGGGAAATCATCATCATCACAAGATGATCCTAAACCATCATAGGCTCGAGAGAGTGCATCTGCATTGACATGCTTCTTTCTGGCCTATCTATAATATCAAATTCAAACTCTTGTAGCAAAATTATCCATCTTGCTATCCTCCCTAATGGGTTAGACTTATTTACAATATATTTTAGAGCACGATGATCTCACAACTAGAAATTTTTGCCCTAGCAAGTAATTTCTAAACTTCTTTACAGCCAAGAATGATAGCTAGAGCCTCTTTTTCGATTCTTGGTATAATTTACCTCAAAGCCACTTCTCATTTGTGCTCCTCCCAAAGTAAATTGGATGTTCATTCCCATTTTCATCCTTTTGGCTCAAAGTACTTCCTAGTCTTTGCATCCGAGGCATCAGTGTACACAATGAATGGCTTGCTCCAATCTAGATTCTTCAAAATAGGTGAAGACACCAAGGCTTCCTTTAGTTGTCAAAAGCTTCATGCGCCTTATTTCTGGTTCATAAGTAACATCCTTCTTCAAGAACTTGGTTAGTGGTCATGCAATCTTTGAGAAATTCTTGATGAACCTTCTATAGTAACCCACATGGCCTAAAAATGATCTCAACTTACTTCTATTAATAGGAAATGGTAAATCTTTGATTTTGAAACTTTATCGGGATCAAGTACCAATACCATCTCTGGATCAACATGCCCTAACAAAACGCTTTTAGAACATCCAAAGACACACTTTTGTAGGGTTTAGTGAGGCTTGTGCTTCATCTAACCTTTGAAATGTTGTCTCCATCTCGTGCGGGTTGTCCAACTTGCTCCCATAGATGCAAAAATCATCCAGAAATACTCTGATGAAGGTCCCAATGTAGGGTTCGAACACCCTATTCATCAAACGTTGGAATGTTGTTGGAGCATTACACAACCCAAAAGGCATAACTCTATAAGCAAACATTCCCCAAGGAGTGGTGAACGTGGTCTTCAACTGATCTTTCTCTATACGAACTTGGTTGTAGCCGCTATATCCATCAGAAAAACTATAACACTCTGGCCAGCTTCTTCATCCAAGATCTGATCTGAAAATGGAAGAGGGTAATGATCTTTCTTTTTGCCTTATCGAGCTTCCCCGTAATCAACACAAATGCGTAGCTTCCCATTCTTTTTTATTGAGATCACAATGGGAGAAACCCATTCTGAATTCTCCAAAGCAAATATGAATCCTGCATCAAGCAACTTATCTATTTCTTCTTTTACAGTCTTGGAAAAATTAGGATTCATTCTATATGGAATTTTCTTTATGGGCTTAGCACCATCTACCACTCAATACAATGTTCTACCCAACTTACTTGACGGAGTTCCTTGTAATCAAAAGTGAATAGGTGTATGTACCTTCAAAGAGCTAGAGGTAGGATTCCTTCTCACTCTCCATCACAGCATCACCAATATTTATTTGTTGGAGACGATCATCAACTTCTTCTTCAAATAATTTTATGGGGTCATGAGTTGGTGTGACTGGAAGGATATCCATGACTGAAACATCCACCTCACTTTCTTCATCTTTAGTGTCCACTTCACTGGTACTAGAGTAATCAGAGGATGTCCAATCATCAGTTTCATCACTTGAATCCACAGGTTTTGCCTTATGATGTCGAGGGATCACATTTATCTTCACCCTCTCTCTACCACGTCCAAGTTTCATGAAACCTTCATTCCAGTAGTTTCTTGCATGAACTCTCCTTAGCCATGGTCTTCCCAGCAGCATTGGGTACGCAATAGTACCATTTTTCATCACCTAAAAGTCTACCACACATACCACACCCATAACAGATATTGCCACATTTGAAACTACACCTTCTGGTTTAGTTTTTCCTTTATTTAATGACCTTAACATAAGTGTTGAAGGGAGATCAATTTTTAACCCCAACATATTCATTACAGACTCGGTCATTACATTAACTGCAGCACCTCCATCAACTAAGACATCATGAATTGAAATACCATTACATAATACCTCAACTTGTGGAGCATAGGGATCTGCCTCTGCCTCCAAAATAGGGACCTCAACCTCCTTCCTTCTTCGAGCATTGAGTCCACCTCGCAACTCCCGCCTCTTCTCAGAAGACATAGCCAAGAGTTGACCATATGTAATATTTACAGGCCTTTTGGACAGATCTTCCAAGATGGAGTATGGTCCTTGCCCCTGTGAAATCAGAAAATCCTGCACACCCAACTTTCTTCTCCTATGTTTCTTACTAGTTTCTTCTTTCATCTTCTTAGGATCATTTCCATCTTGATTATCTTTTTCTTTCTTTCTTTTTGTTACAAACACATCTACTTCATTATTTCTGCTCTTATCTACTACATCAAAAGAATTCACAGGTGCTTTTCCTTTATCATTATCTCCTTTACTAGATGTAGAAGCTCTATCTGGACAATTATACTTATAATGACCCTTTTTATAACAACCATAACAAACAACTTCAAAAATATTTCTTTTTGGACCTCTATCTCCTCCCTGAGAACTAAATTCCTTTCCTTGAAGAAGATTAATAGTTAACTGACCCATCTTTTTGAGAAAATCTTCATACTCAGTAGATGTACTAGGAGAAATATTTGTGCTCACCAGGAGTGGTTGTGGATTCTAGACCAAAGGTGCTGGTGTAGGCTCTACTTTAGCAACAATTTCTTTGGGCTCCTCTTCCATGCTTTCTTCTTGCCTTCTTGCAATCTCCTTTGCTTGTTCAATGGTAGCTAGGCGGTCATACTTCACTCATTGTCTGATCTCTAGCTTCATCCCAAGAATGAAGTGCTTACAGAGGAGATTATCCACACCATTCATCAACCCATCCGCTAGTCCTTCCTTCCGATCTGGGCATCGAGCTTCCTCCTTAGCTCTAGAACATGAGCATGATAATCCCTTATCTTCTCCTTCTCTCCTTGGGATAGCTTTGTGATCTTGATCATGAGATCTGCATATTTCTGTTGTTCACCAAATTCTTCAAGAAAACTTTTAGTTAATAAATCCCATGAATTTTTCACATTATCACCTAGTGTTTCAAACCACCTAAGTGTTGAAACATCTAAAAGGTAGGAAAAATTCAGTCCATTGTTCCCTTCTTATAAGGCCATTACAAATACAAGATCCCTTAAACTCTTAATGAAAGAAGAAGCATCTTCATTAGATTGAGCTGAAAAAATAGGAATCTTTCCCATTTTCAAAAGTAACCACCGTGAAATACCAACCAACAAGTATATTCAACAAGACTTATGTGCACAAATAATTGGAATCACTATACTAGAAAGTGACTTTACACCTTTCTACAAGAAAAATAGAAATGACCACGGTAAACTATGATAAAACTTGACTTATTGCGGTAAAAATTGACTTTACTATGGTAAACACTATTCACGGTAAAAGTGAAGTTATCTTGCGGTAAATACTATTCACGGTAAAAGTGACTTTATCTTGCGGTAAATACTATTCCAAAGCAAAATGACTTTACCATGGTAACTACTATTCATGGCAAAAATGACTTTACCATGGTAACTACTATGCGCATGAAAAAAAGGTTACCCTCTAAATTGATTTTTGACTAAGTGGGAATATCTCTCCGTAAAATCCACCAACGAGGAATGATCCCGGAACGGAACCAAAATGTCATCACCAATCCGGCACTATGATAATTCTTCACCGAGAACTCCTCGTGCTATGATTAGTTACTTAATGCACCTTTAGTTTGGTGGATGTAATCCATGAGGTACTTCAAGTGTTATTGACTTCACTTGACTTTCACCAAGACTATGGGAGAAACTTTACAATTACACCTCTTAATGGCTTCTTCAACACACCTTTAAACTGATGGCTTCCTTCGCACACTTCCTACAATATTTCTCACTACTTCATTCTATGCTAAATGAGGGGGGTGGCCTCTCTATTTATAGAACTTCCAGGGATTATCCATCTTATCTCTAAGATAGGATAAGAAATCCACTCTGACGAATCATATTCCATACCTTAACTCTTATCTGTACATGTAAGCTTATTTGTTAAGATAAGATAAACCTTATCATTTTACATGGGTTCCACATTTTTAGACTTTTTACATATAAAATACACAAAAATATTTATGACCTCACTCCTTGTCCTTATTACCAATATAATATTTCTAATTCCTAATCATGTAGACCACCAGCTTCTCTAATTACCCAAACTTTGACATTTTAACATTACCGGACCACTTACGACAAATATTTACTTTTTACAACATTCCTATTGTACTTTGACTATTACCGTACTCCACATTATTGGCGGCACTTTATCTTGTGGCGGCGCCGTTATCTTCTATCAGACGCTACTACTAATTATACTTAACAACATCCTATTCCTAATACATACATTAATGAAATATAAATTATGGAGGAAAATTTTAGTGTCGACACATCTCGTCATATGAACAATTCTACCCAAATAACTATGGTGGACTATGGCTGAAAATAAAACGGTTCAGGGTGAGAAACATGTGCAGCTCCACCGTGCGGTTCGAAGGCTCTCGAAGCAAACGCTCTTTGGATGCATTGTCTACATAGCCCGTGGAGATTTGTAGGTTTTGGTCCACCTATCATAGGCAACCCGGATGGTTATCGGTCACCCGCCTTGATGAACATCCTGTGCTCTCCCATGTTTGTCATTGCATTGGATTTTATTCCCTCGATGTTGATGCTGAAATGGTTGTCTCGGTAAAATTTGTTCTTGAACATGTTGAACACAATGGAAAGTTGCCCAATCATGTTTCGTTGGTGTCCGAGCCGAAGAGGCCGAGGAAGGCCCCTTAGCTGCGTGGCAAAAAGTTTCATTTTCGGAACAATGATGAAGGCGATCCGTCCCATTTAAATTCATCGAGACACACGTGGCATTGGTTGTGATGTTTCTTACCAATATAGTGAAGGTGGTGGTGAAACTTGCATGATCACCTATCCATCACGTAGGTTCATAGTCAACACAAACCTGCGCAAAACTTGACTGGGGTGGTCCATCCTTGCACCCAGCTTGGCCTTGAACCCATGACCCCTACAGTGTATTTCATGTGCCCCACCATCTCGCTGTGCTCTCACGTATGAAATACTACGACGTTGGTTCTTTTTATAAAAATACAAACATAAATTTGACGGAATAGGTAACAATGTAATATGTAGTTACCTATTCCATCAAAACTAACAGCGACGTGACAAAACTAATGGTGATGTGACGGAAAATACTTTTTGCCTTTGTGCGAACTTGCGTGAGAGATAGGCCTAGCCAAACTTGTCGGCCAAACCGTAAAAAATTTGCCATTTTGTCCATCCAAAGTCAATAAAAATTTTTGGCTAGAATACATTTTCCACCTGCATATTCAATGACATATCGGTGTAGGCCCATGGTTGTCCCTCCATTATTATGTCTTAAATTCTTGGGACGTAAGCCACTCAAGATGTGAGCATATATTTGAAGATTTATACAATCATCTAGATGCATACCAATGTCCAATGGATATTTATTAGTCTTGAGTATGCACCCACATGTTATGATACCAAAGGCGTTTCTTATTTGGGGTGGCATGAGCTGAATTTGACAACGATCGAGAGAAGATGAATGGAGGGGATTGCAAGAGTAAACATGTTGAAAATGAAGCGGTTCGGGGTGAGACACGGTGTGTCTCATATTCACATGGTGAGTCATCGATAGTAGAGATAGGTGGATGGTTTCTTGGCATGTTGTAGGGAGCCAAAAATAGGGAAGAGAGAGAAAGTGGAAAGGTGATCGAGTCGGAGAGAGAAGGGAAGTCTCTCTAGTACGTATGCAGTTGGTCCGTAGTCGATGGAAAGCCATCTTGTCATAATACATATCGCCACATTCACTAAGCCCGCCTGCACATCGACCTCGCCAACTCTAGCGAGCTCGCTCCACCATCCACCTTGCCAACTCTAGTAAGCTCGCTCCACCATCCACCTCACCGACTCTGCCGATCCTGCTGCACCGTCCACATCACCAACTATGTGGAGCCTACTCAGTGTCCCATGATGTCACCGAGATTTCCACCGAGTCTGCTCCCGCCAAGTCACACACTCCCGCCGAGTCACCCATGATTTCTTACCGAGTCTACCCATCCATGTAGCCTAATGGCTTGACCGAGCCAAAATACCAACTCGTAAGTTGAAAAGGGCTCCTTAGAAAATTTTATAACTCTCCAAATAGCTCAGTATGAAATAAGGAATAGCTCGATCATGAGCTCGGTTAAATGAGGGTTTAGTGGTGGCAGACCATGTGGTGGCTTGAGGACTCACCACATGGCAATATTTTTTATCGGTCGTATACGAATATGAAGAAGACTTTGAGTTATGAAGACCGGAGGTACTAACCCGAATACATCATCTTCACACAATCAAACTTGCCACTGCTTTGTGACTTGCCAGTTGACTTGGTCCTACCTAGGGTTGACCACAAATTGGACCAACCACCAAATGTGCATACAAACTCTATTTTTGATGTTTACATAGTTGTCAAAAGCTCCCAAGAAGATATTCTGCACTGACACAATTTAGGGATGTTTAGGGAACTTTTGATATCCAAAATGATCCCCTAATTAGGGAACCCTCTGCCCAAAATGTAATTCTCTCTTAATGTTTCTTTTTTGAGTCATCCCGAAGTGATTCCACTCATTGCCAAGATTTGGAATATTTTGTCGCGTCTACCATTTTCTGCCAGCTAGATTTCGTGGTGGGAGGCGGCGATACACTGCATCACCAAATTCCTTCGCCAGTTTGGAAAGCAGGTTGTCAGGGTTTGTAGACAGGTGGACTCAACTCTGCACAAAGAATTTAGACGGGTCTCCCTACTTCTCGAGGCCAATCCTTTTGACTCTCACCTTCAAATCCAGGCTGCTAGTATTCACCACAAGCTCAAACTTATTGAATCCCACTTGGCCCGTGGTGCGTAGATCTGCTCAAGAATTCGTTGGCTTAGGGTGGGAGATAAAGCCTCCAAAATATTTTTCAAATCCCTCTAGGTCAAGCATGCTCGACAATAGATCAAAGCTATTTATGATTCTCACCAATGGCTTATGGAGCTCCCAAAGATCACTGATGCTTTTTTCAAGCACTATTATCTAGTGTTTCAAGCTTAGGAGGATTCATTGAGCGTGCTTTTGCTTTACAAAAATGTATTGATGTTGTGCCTAATAAACTTACACCTAGAGAACATTCCCACTTTAACGCCCCTCTCACTTTGGATGAGTTACATGCACCTTTACTTTGTCTTGCGATGACAAGGATGGATTCCTTAACGAGTTTTACAAAGCAACCTGGTCCTTTGTTGGTCTTGATTTATTTTTGGTTTATAATGAAGTTGTTCACACCCATTCTCTTGGGAGTTTCATCAATCAAGGCAACATCAAGTTCATTCCGAAAGCGGAAATCCTTAACGAGATAAATAATTGGTGGTGACCACTCTGTTGAACATGTCTTATAAAATTCTTGCTAAGTTGTTGGATATCCATATTAGGGATATCCTTCCTAAGATTGTTCGGCTTTGAGCACCTTGGTTTTGTCAAAGGTCGTTACATCCATGATAATGTTATTGTTGTGCGGGAAGGCATGGAATGGGCACATGTTTCTTCACATAAGCCTCTTTTCCTTAAGATTTATTTCAAGAAAGCTTACGATCACATTGAATGGCCTTTCATTCATGCTATGCTTAAAGTGTTGGGTTTTAGAGATTTCTTTCAAACCGATGTTAGCACGCTTTTTCTAATGTTTTTGATCAACTCACCATTAATAATTACCAGTCTCTACGCCATTGGTATTTTCCTCTCTATCACATAGGGGAGCCCTCTTGCACAGGTGCTATTTGTGCTTATTGTTGATGCATTTGATTACCTAATCACCCATCAAGCTGCGCAAGGACATATTCAGGGGATTATTCTTCCAGATCATGTGACTCAACTTATCAATGGGCATTTTGTAGATGATTCCTTTCTTACTCTTGTTGAATTAGAGAAGAACATTGCTACAACCTTTGAGTGTCTTGACACCTTTTTCTTACTTCAAGTTCAAATATTCAAATGGCTAAAACTTTGGGCTATTGGCAGAGTTGTTTACCTCCTCCGGATTGGTTAAAGTCCTACCCCTAGAAATGGATTGGTCATGGCGAGAAATTCAAATTTCTTGGCATTCCTTTTGCCTTTGACAGTGACTCTTGCCACCTTATGGAATTATGTTCTTAACAGAGTGGAGCAGAAAGTTACCAAATGGTCTTCCAAACCCTTATCTCTAGCTGGTAAGTTCCATGTTTACACCAAAATCCTTGCCGTTACTCATGTTTATTATTATACATGTTGGTGTCCTTCTCGCAATTCATTCAATCGGCTCACCAAGCTACTTCGGGACTTCTTATGGTGTAAAATTTCTTGTTTAGTTGGTTTTCACCTCATTGCTTGGATGTCTGTTGTCTTCCTTAGGATCAAGGAGGCATGAGATTCATTGATGTTTTTGGCGAGTGTGGCTTTATGAGCCGAATGGGTGATTCGGTGTCTTTTCGATACCTAGAATTGGAAAATTTTGTTGCATCATTGTATTGAATATGGAGCCCCTATGGCAAAAGTGTTAGCATAGAATTGTCTTGCATTCTATGATTATCACTTCATTCTGTCAAAATTACTTTTTACCTTTTCCGCAAAAGTATTTTTAAATCCTTTGAGCAAGTGAAGCCTTTAATGAGGTGGATTGGCGATGGTTTTCACGTTGGCCTTTCTTTAAATTCGCGAGAACATCCGGAGGTCTCCTATTATCACTTATGGTACTCTTCATTTTTTTGAAACCTCGCCATTAAAGCCATTCAACATTACGGCAAGGGTATCCATACCATTCATGATCTTTTGCATCACAAAGATTGGATTCCTTGGCCCGAGCTCAAAGTTAAGTTTCATCTAAACAACTCATACATCCTCTCAATCTGCAACATTCGAAGCACCTAACGGATGTCATGCTACATAAATTGGGGCTCCAACTTTCGACAACATGGTGGCGTGATTGGAGGTATAATTGTGACACAACTTTCCTCCACTACAACACTTAGACCATTTATCAATTGTTATGTCCTCTCTCACTAGCCATTGACAAGCTCAATGTCTGATGGGGGTTGAACTCTACGCATACCTCTTGGCTTCGTCATTTTTCCCATGTTTTGAACCCTCTTCTCAAGCCTAAAGTTAGCCATTTTCTATGGTGTCTTGTTTACCAAGGTTTTCTTGTGGGAGAAAGGCTTAGGCATATTGGCATTCCTATTCCTAATTGTCCTTTCTGTTCCAGCCATGAGTCGTTCATACACCTTTTTAGCCTTGTCCCCATGCTCAATCTATATGGAGATGGATCCATTCTCTATTCTAACCCTATCACCCTGATTTCTTTCAGTGGCATCTCGTCATATGAACAATTCTACCCAAATGACTATGGTGGACTATGGCTGAAAATAAAATGGTTCAGGGCGAGACACATGTGCAGCTCCACCGTGCAGTTCAGAAGGCTCTCGAAGCGGCTGCTAGATGCATTGTCTACATAGCCCGTGGAGATTTGTAGGTTTTTGGTCCACCCATCATAGGCGACCCAGATGGTTATCGGTCACCCGACCTTGATGAACATCCCGTGCTCTCCCATGTTTGTCATTGCATTGGATTTTATTCCCTCGATGTTGATCTGAAATGGTTGTCCCGGTCAAATTTGTTCTTGAACGTGTTGAACTCAATGGCAAGTTGCCCAGTCATGTTTCTATTGGTGTCTGAGCCGAAGAGGCCGAGGAAGGCCCCTTAGCTGCGTGGCAAAAAGTTTTTGTTGTTCGGAACAATGATGAAGGCCAGTCCGTCCCATTGAAATTCGTCAGCACGCCCGTGGCATTGGTTGTGATGTTTCTTACCAGTATAGTGAAGGTGGTGGTGAAACTTGCATGATCAGCCTATCCATCACGTAGGTTCGCAGTCAACGCAAACCTGCGCAAAACTTGACTGGGGCGGTCCATCCTTGCACCCAGCTGGCCTTGAACCCGTGACCCCCGCAGCCTATTTCACGTGCCCCACCATCCTGCTGCGCTCTCATGTATGAAATACTACGACGTTGGTTCTTTTTATAAAAATACAAACATAAATTTGACGGAATAGGTAACAACGTAATATGTAGTTACCTATTCCGTCAAAACTAACAGTGATGCAACAAAACTAATGGCGAAGTGACGGAAAATACTTTTACCTTTGTGCGAACTTGCATGAGAGATAGGCCTAGCTAAACTTGCCAGCCAAACCGTAAAAAATTTGCCATTTTGTCCATCCAAAGTCAATAAAAAATTTGGCTAGAATACATTTTCCACCTGCATATTCAATGACGTATCGGTGTAGGCCCATGGTTGTCCCTCCATTATTATGTCTTAAATTCTTGGGACGTAAGCCACTCAAGATGTGAGCATATATTTGAAGATTTATACAATCATCTAGATGCATACCGATGTCCAATGGATATTTATTAGTCTTGAGTATGCACCCACATGTTATGACGCCAAAGGCGTTTCTTATTTGGGGTGGCCTGAGCTGAATTTGACAACAGTCAGAAGATGAATGGAGGGGATTGCAGGAGTAAACAGGTTGAAAATCAAACGGTTCAGGGCGAGACAAAGGTGTGTCTCATATTCACGTGGTGAGTCATCGATAGCAGAGATAGGTGGATGGTTTCTTGGCGTGTTGCAGGGAGCCAAAAATAGGGGAAGAGAGAGAAAGTGGAAAGGCGATCGAGTCAGAGAGGGAAGGGAAGTCTCTCTAGTCTGTGTCTGGTCCGTAGTCGATGCGAAAGCCATCTCGTCATATGACCAATTCTACCCAAACGACTATGGTGGATCGTTTCTCTTAAAAGAAAATAATTACCTAATTAAAGGCGGTGACAACCAAAAGCACGTGAACGAGGATTTCACAGAAGTGGTCATTATCATATTCCGCTTTCACCTCTTCTCTCCTATTTTTTACTTTCATTGTTCTCTTTCGTGCTTTTGTTAGTAGCTATATTAAATATTAATACATCCACCTGATGTCTGCAGAGAGAGAGAGATTTTTGCACATATTTCTATTAATTTTGGAAAAAGTCATATACAATTTGTTGGAGGCTAATGTATGATTGAGAGTTTAGTAAATTATTGATTTTTGACCATGAAAATATTTTAATTGCCTTTTTGTTTGATTAGTTCATAGTATTGGTTTCATTGTTGGACGTCTTGTTTTTTTCACTTTTTCCTTGTACTGCTTCATGCCTTCTTGTATGTGACTTTTGTGGATGGTGGTGCATGTGGAGACTCGAGAGAAGAAAAATAGAACTGCAGGAATGTGTGCTTGGAGACACCTACAGTTAGAAAATCTACGGTGGTGGGAGTATAGGGTAGTAGTGTGGTTAAGAACACCTTTCCCTTATATTGTATGCATTGTATTTTATTGATAATTTTTTCACTTACACTTTGGAGCTTTCTCGAATTCATTTTTCCCTTTTTGTGTTGTTCATCCCATTTTTCACTAAGTTCAAAGCTTATCCCACATCATTGTAGCAAACGTCTAAATATGTCGGCAATGTTGAATTTAATGAGAATAATATTGGACTATAAGAGGATTGTGCAAATATTGAGAATACACAGAAGCCATTGCTACTCATTCATCAGCTACACCCAACACACCCACTTCACTATTCAACTATAAATAAAGAATTTATTCAAATTCTCAAATCAACAATTCAAAAGTATTTTACTTTTCTTGCATTATATAAGAAAAATGGTACCTTGAAATACATGTGTCAGATTTAAAAAATCCAACTTCCACTATACTTTGATTATTATCCATTTCGTGCTCTAAAGCTTCCAAGCTCTTTTGAAAAAAATGTTTTTTTCCTTGCGCATATCCTACAATTATTAGTGTCTATTAGACCACATAAGTACCATTTGGGCCTTTTTAGGGATGCTTTTGTTAGATCTCCACGCCATGTTTTAAATAGTGATATTATTGGTTTTACTTATTGCAATTAATTTTAAAAGTAATAAATTGTCAATGATTCATGTGAGCATGTGGGTTTTCTTCTTTTCCGAAAGCCTGTGTAAAGTTGTTGTCTACTAGGCATGTAAGGTTTTTCATAAAATTAGTGATATTATTTGCATTGTATGCCATTTCTTTTGACAGTGTTTCCTTTGGTTTGGCATATCCCAAAACGCAATCCTAGTTTATATTAATTTATATTAAGACACAAACAATGAACAAAAAAATGTTGTTATTTTAATAGGTTTAACCTCGTCTATAGAAACACCTTCTTAACCAAATATAAAGTATTTTATTATCATGAAATCTTTGTTCTTTGTCTTCATTTTTTACTTCCGATTAGTTAAATAACTTGGCTGCAAACCACCCCTTTCCAAAAGATAAAAGAGCTACACCTCCGATCTACTAAAAAAATGGATGTTGCTATTTTGGCATACACAAAAATAATTAGGTTAACATTTCCACATCCAGGTATATGCAAATGTTCCTTTTAAGCATCAAGGAAGATAGATGCCACGGTGTTTTCAGTTCCCCTCCCTCGATCTTCTTCTTTGTCACCCTCCTCCCCACAAGCTTATTTATGTCAGGTTTAACTCCTTCCATGCATCCCCTTCGGTATTTCGATCGCACATTGCATGTGCGATTACTAGTATCTGGATGTCCAATGGATATTTATGTATAGATATTTATTAGTCTTGACTATGCACCCACATGTTATATCTAGTAGAAAAATCCCTAACATGGCTCCAATTTCTCTTAGCTAAGGGACGATATAGTATGGCTCATGTTGTGTGACATTTAGTAGAATTTGATGTCACATACTTATTGATGTTGACAAGGAGAATCACATAAGAGTCATTGATGTGGAATGAGATAAATTCCTTTAAAATGGTTCAAATTTTCTATTAAGATGATGTCAATTTCTTATAACTTGTTACATGATAGAATTGTGTGTTAAATCCCATTACCACTAAATTATATGATAATTTACACTTAAATTATTAGGAAAAGTGGGCAGTTATCGTCAATTGTAACTATTAAATTGGTTTCCTTCCTTAATCATTTGAGAAGGGGAGACATTCTAGAATGTGGGCATACTCTGTCAAAGTTGTTTCTTGACTCCATCTAAGCTGTAAGCCTTCTCCTTCTCCATCTGAGCACCCATGTAATAGTCTATGCACCTTATAGAGCAATAAAATCTTGTTTTGTGGCGCCTTTCAACCCTTGGCATTGTTTTGTTGTTTCGTGTGCCTCTCTATCTCGTGTTTTCTCCTTGTGCATGTATTTCATGTTTGCAGGTGTAGGACGTTGTGCTTCATGGAGTTTCGATGGTGGATTTGGATCTGGGTCTGTGTCACTTATGTTTGACATCCCTTAGCCCCCTTTTCCTTGTTTCATCCTCCCTCAACAGAGTATCTTGCCACTTCCTTTTCTGGTGTATCACCGCTTAGTTTAGGCTCTCTTTCACTCTCTTTCTCTCTCCCTATCCCCTTGGAATGGTTAGATCAGGATAGGTTAGCTTTTCCTGCATTTGAGTAACTTGTGGTAGGTAGATTAGGAAGCAAGAACCAACCTTCTCTAGAGGTCCATCTCAAGTTTTGCGAGTCCCACAGCTTGAGAGATGGTCCAATGTTGTGCAATCACACCGAATACCCCACCCAGATCCAAGGTCATTCAAACACTAACAATTTTGGCATGCCCAGTGGGACACTGAGGTTAGGTTTTTCTCATCTTTCCAAAGTGTCTCATTCCTAACAACAAATCTTAAGCCACTGTGTGACCACACTAACAGTTTTGGCACACTCGGTGGGACAGGTCTGAAGCACCTTACCACTTCATCTTAGTAGGTAGGTGTGTTCTTGTTAGGATTCAGCCTTTTGAGGCACATGCAAGCACATATGGCAACTCCATCTGGTCAATGACCCATTCTCTGAGTTACAAACCTTTTCATCCATTTCCACCCATTTTCATCCATTTTTCTTCCATCTCTTTCATTTTCTTCCATTCCATGAAGTTTTACAATCATGACTTCATTCCCCTCATGGAATTCACACCTACAACAATGCAATCCACCTCCAATGTATTTCCTAACTCCTCTAGGTCAGAATTATGATCAGATCCAGAACCATTATGCTTACCCATATGAGCAGGGTCAAAACTAGTTTGGCTATGGAGCTTATCAAGAACAAGGGTATGCATATGATGATAACAACTACATGGAAAATGTTGATCTACTGGAGAAGATTCAAGGGATGGAGGCATGTATGGTGTAGTCTAGGGCTACAACATAGATGAAGGCTTTCAGAATTGGCTATGGGGCACCTTGTCCATGGGTCAACCCTATGCCAAGACATTACAACCCTCAGGAGAAGGTTGACTTCATGATTGAAAGGCTGCCTCAACTTGCATAGTGGATTGAGGTTATTGAGGCATATGAGAAAAGTGCGAGACAACCTTGTCAATGGGTAAGTCAATCACTAGCTCCTTATCCTTCATTTTGTCTTTCTCTAGCTTTATCATTTCAGCAGTGGCAAGAGTCAAGCCCCTCAATTGCTGCCCCAAATTTTGATTTCCTTTCTCCATCCTCTATTCTTCTAACCCATTTTTTCTCCTCTTCCCTTTTCCCTTCCAAATCTGAGTCCCCTCCACAAGAGTCAAAAGAAATGCCTTCCCTCCACCAAAAGAAATAAAAACTAGTGGAGACCCCACACACCACTCCTCCTACTCTCCTAGGTCCATGTCATGGAGAGACTCCAAAAACCAATCAAGGAGAACAGCACAAAGAGGAACCCAACAGAGAAGAAATGATAAAAAATATGAAGAGTTGGGCTGCTAGACTTGAGTTCACAAAGATTCCCTTATTGGTTAAACCTATGGAGGAGGCTGAGGTCAAGCCACAAGTGGTGGAAGCTCTAACTACAACACAAGTAGGGGAAGAAGAAGCTACTCCAAATCTAAAAGAAGAGGAGTACATTAAGGGCATGCGGAAGGACTATATAGTTTCAGAGGCTCCAAGTGCAGAGTAGGCCATAAAAGAACCTTTAGTTCTTCCTCCCACTTCATCCCCTTCAAGCTCTAATGTTGAAGAAGAGTTTGATCTTTCAAACTTCACATTTGAGGATGAAGGGAACCATGGTGAGCAAGTTTTAGATCAAGAGGACACCATGGAGGAGGTAGAGCACATACAACATGACAACAAGGAGGTAGACTATCTATCTGAATTGGAAGATTACTTTGATGGAGAGGATCCTGAGGAGATCACATCATTTTCTCCCCATCATCCACCTTCCAATTACATGAGCATACTTGCCATGAAGGAAAGCATTTAAGGACAACAAACTTCACTTCATAGAAGCTCTCTTGAACCAAGGTTAGAGGATATGAATCTTCTATATCCTTCAAAGGAGGAGGAAGGTAAAGAGCAAGACGATGTCATCATCTCTCTCACATCATCCATCTAGGAATATCCGTAGGAAGACTCCATCCATGGAGTTTAGATTCAAAACCATGGGCACATTCAAAGGACAAGAACGTGCCTAATCGGTACTTGGCTTCATTAGGGCCAAGGGAGAAGTCAAAACTAGTCATGTCCACTTGAGAGCATGAGGTTGAGCTACAAAGCACCAAAGGTCGGTAGTAGCACCTCCCAGTTCAAGCGCAGAACAACCCTCAGAGGTGTACATAATTTTTGTTGATACTTTGAGGAGGGAGAGACACCATCTACAAGGTGGTTTTTTACTCTCGTTTCTGACCATGTCCAACTCCAAATCAACTACATGGTCCCAAATTTTGAGAAAGGGAAGATATTTCTCCTTGCCTATGGTTGGATTTGTTTATATTTTCTTTGATAAGGGTTAGTATAGGAGTAGGAGTAGATTTTGTTTTCAACAGAAGAAGTGCTTGTGCACACTCTGTATGTCTCATTTGAGGAATCTATGATTTAATCTTTATACATAAGTTTTATTTGCATTAATCTATAGGTGTAGAGGCCATGCCCTTCGATATTCGCAGATAGAGATACTCATATATGTCCGTGTGATTCTAGTTTGAAAATGAAACAAATATAGAGAAACTAAAATTGGGTTTCGAGGCAGTCAATTTACAAAGCGAGGTTTGGTGTCGCCAAGAAAGTAGTCGGGCTCACGGTTTTAGGGGCAAGATCAATTCATGTTTACTAGGTAAACTCCATTCCCAATGGATGCTTCAAGGCTAGTGGTCTCTTCATCTAGCAGGCATATGTCCCCGTCGATCGCCAAATTGTTATCCCAAATTTTCCCTCGGGTAAAATTGGTCAAACATGACCCATACGTAAGAAAACCTAAGGATCGGCTCGCTTATGTGCTCACATTCAAATCTAAATGCGAGAGATAGGCAAGACTGCTGAATGGAGGAGAAATCTTGAAATTAGAATCGAACAGTGGACAGAAAGGAGGCCAAAGGCTCATAGGAGGAAAACAAGGAAAGACTCAAAGTTTTCAGACTCAGCTACAAATGAGTCGACTCGGGGCCAAACAAATAGACTCGTGGAAGGTGCCATGTGTCAACTCGGTAGAATTCCAAAAAAGGCATAAAAAGGCAAGTCCCAAATGTGTGCTAAGTTCCATGCGTCCAAATGGTGCAACTTCAAAAGTAGGTCCAAAGAGCAGCCCGTAAATGAGCACCAAGCTTTCACGTGTCCAAAGTCCAAAAGGAGACAATTGGAAGTTGAAAATTCTCGAGGCAACGGAACCCTCCACATGTATCATCAATGCAACACCAAGGTTGGGTGCAAAGAGTAGGTTTGTAAACTAGCGTGGGCTTACCACGTGGTCAGAGTCAAAAAGGGGACAGATCCGGTCATAGGATTAACTAAGTATAGAAAGGCCAGCAAAAAGAACCACGTGTCAGCTCGGTGCAATTTTAAAAGCGAGATCCCAATGCGGAAACTTAACTATGTGCTAGCTCTCCATGTGTCTAGGGTCTAACAGAAGTCAAATGGCAGCGGGCCCAAATCGGCTAAGTATAAGAGTGTCGGCGGAAGCCCCCACGTGTCGACATGACACAAATTCAAAGGAAGGATCAAGAGCGGAGGCTCCAAACTTGTGCCAGCCCTCCATGTGTCCAAAAGTCAAAAAGGGAAAGAGCTAGCCATTTAAATCGACTAAGTATCGAAGGATCAGTGGAAGCCTCCACGCGTCGGCTCAACATAACTTCAAAGGGAAAATATGGAGGCAGAGCCCAAACGAGTGCGGAGCTTTCACGTGTCCCAGGTCCAAAAAGAAGAAGTCAAGGGGCAGAACTGGCCGTTGAAAAGTATAAACAGAGTAGAGCTAGTGGAAGGTGCCACGTGCCTCAACAATGCAAATCCAAAAGGCGCAGCCCAAGGAAGGACCCTGAACTAGTACCAATCTGCCACGTAGTTAGAGCCTGAAAGTTGAACCGGCCCCAAATCGGCTAAGTATAAAAGAACTGGTGGAGGTTGCCACGTGTTGACCCGACGGAACTTCAAAGGTAAAATATGGAGGAACAGTCCCAAACAAGGACTGAGCCTCCATGTGTCTCGGGTTAGATAGATAGCCCCTGCCAAACAAAAAGGGACTTAGCAAAAATACAAAGAAATAGAGAAAAGTCATGGAAGGAGCCACGTGTCTCTTCGGTGCAACTTCAAAAGTAAAATCTAAAAGCGGTCCCCAAACACATGCCATCTCTACATGTGGCCATGTTTTAAGTCAAAGTGGGAAGGCAGGTCACTAGAGACAGTTTGAGTTTTTTGGATTTTGTTTCAAAAAAGACATAAAGTATAAAAGTCAATTGGTCGGGTCCTTACACAATCTCGTACATCCTTGATTCAGTGCATGCTAGTTTCTGGCTGCTAGATGGGATGAAGTTGCTGGACACTTCAATGGGAGTAGGCTAAAGTCCTACTACATAAATAAGTCTTCTCGGTGTTTGTAAATAAGGTAGTTATGCCGCTTAGTTTAGAAATTTCCTTTATGTATTTCCCTTTCTTATGTTTCCCTTACGTGTTGTTGTTTTGTTTTACGCCTTGGGTGCCGGTAACCTTATTACTACTTTGGAGAATTTGTGAGTGCGCGAGAGGGCGCACATCATTTTAAGTATGGGGTGGAGTAATGTGAAGGACCACATGGTTAGGGTGCTAACGAAGCGTATGTTAAAAATCCATGTTGAATGGCTTAGTTGAAAGAGGTGTATGGAGAGAAAAGATGGAAGAAGGATGGTTGGTGCAAGGATAAAGCTACTTTGAGATCCCACGTACTAAGGAGGAGAAAGCACATTAAGTAACACGAGGTAGGCGAGAACAAAAATCAAGACAGGAAGAAGTGCCTTCGGTCTAGTTGCGCGTGCGTAAGAGTCTCTGTTATGTTGGATTGGTTGTGTGCCAGAAGGTTGGAGGAGTTTTCACGCATGTTGGGTGCATGAGTAAAAGCGTTGAAGATGGGATTTGTTTGAAAAATCAACATTAAATGGAAACAATATGGTGGTAGGTGAAGTAGCATTTAATGCTCAAAAAGAGAAAAGCTATAAGTAAAGGGTCGAAGCACTTTCATTTTCACTTTGCGAATAGAGAGAAGTGATTTTTGTGTCTATTACAAACTAGGGTTTCCAGATTTGATCGTGTGAAGAAATATTTGTGAGATTGAAGCGTGAGCAGCCAGTTTGGATTTGCAAACCAGAAGGAAGGGGTTACACGGGCATGAGAAAAGTTGTGAGGAGGTGCCATCTTGTGGAAGTTTTATCCCAATTAGGGTTTGACAAACTAGGGCATGGGTTCAAGAGATTTTTCATCACAGGTTTGAGATCTAAGGCTAGAAGAAGTGGAAGAGCAGAGTAACAAGGAGGGAGTGAAGTGATAGGAGGACCTCGACAATGGCACCCAAAAGAGGAAAGGGCAAGGGCAAGGCCAAGCAATAAGAACCTGACGTAAATACGAATGAAGAGTGGTATGTGGAGATGCAGTACCCAGATGGGGTAATGATGGGTAAGGAGTGGGAGTCTCACCTGAGGAACGTGCTTGTGAGTGACTATAACCATCAAATGAACACGATCGAGAAGGAAATGACACTAGAGTTAGTGCACCCCACGAGTAAATGGACACCAGAGGGCTTGCCCATCTACAATGATGATGTTAAGGTCAAGTTGGAGAAGGCAGAGTTGTTGTAACTCTATGAGTTTCCCTATTTTGGAAAACCAGAACACCTATACCAATGGCTAATGTCGCGAGTACATGAAGATTACTTCCATTTTACAGGGTGCAAGATATGCATTACTCCTCAACTCATCTCTCAGTTCACAGGCCTCATATGTGAAGGAAACAACTTGGAGGATGACCTAAGTGACAAGGAGGCAATTAAAGAAACCATCGCCGAATACGCCTGCAAGAAGGGGTCAAGCTACTACGACATCTCAGACATCAAGAACCCAGTGATGAAGATGGCCACACATTTGGTAATAAAGATGAATGGCCAGAGAGATGGACTCAGGTCAATAAGCCTTGGTTACATGTCTGTAGGAAGATTGTAGAAGGCACCATTTACAACTTATCTACATACATCGCAGAGGAGATTGTTAGTTGCGCGAAGGAAGGTGACATAATCCTCTTCGGCAACGTCCTACTAACCATCGTGTTTTTAGAGATTGGAGTGCCTGACGCACTAGACAAATTTGTATGGGAGTACCTTGCCAAGGATCCTTTGCCCGTGAAGAGATTTGAGAAGTATGCCTATGACATAATGACATCATCCCACAAGGCGCGACATGAGAAGTCATATATGTACACGAGGAATTCATTCGGGGTAGAGTGGAGGATTCTGAACAACTTCCACATGTGCGACACCTTTTCAATCTTAGCACTATTTAATTTTTCTTAATTTCCTCCACCGGCTTATGCAATAGGGTGATGACATGCAGTGTCATCTAGGTTAGGTGGTGTCATGCCTTAAATCTCTCTGACGGTCTAACTTCCCGCCAGAGCTTTCTCAAGCTGACACGTGTCCTCTTTGGGCCAGTGGGTGCATGGAGGAAAATCATGCTTTTCTCTTGAAAAGGAAAAAATGCCAAAATTCTTCCCCGCTCGGCCGACCCGCGCAAGGGAAAATTTTCTCCCCTAGGCCCGCAAGCCCGCTCTTGGGGGAACATTTTCACCCCAAGGCCCGCCAACGTATAACTTGAAAAATATGAGGCATTAGTAGGACTTCTTTATATAATTAGAAAGGTGAGGAAATTTCCTATCCAATGGGAATGATTTAGGAAATATTGAATGCGTTGAGTGTGAGAAAAATCAAGTTGAAACTTTAAGTCTGTTAGAGAGTGGGTTTGGTGAGGAACTTTCCTCTAAATCTAATTAAAATTTCTAACCCTAAATTTTGGACCTCATGACCTCTAATAATTATTAGTAAAATAAAATTATATTCTAGTAGACTAGAATTGTTACGGAACCCGTTAGTGATAATCTGTTGTCTTGTAACCTGGTTGTAGATTCTTTTAAGCAAAAAAAAATTATTCCATAATTTTCCTAACTAATCCTAGGTTGTTTTTGGGTCTCAAGTGGGTTGTTTTAATAGGCGTTACACTTGGTATTAGAGCAGTGGTTCAAAATCTTGGAAAATTGGGCACACTAGAAATTTGAGACATGAAACTTAAACCTAACACACTTTTAAATCTCGAAAAAAAAATTAGTTTGGAATTTTCACATTTTAGTAAACATGGAAATTGAGTAAGACCTAGAATAAGGAACTAACTCTTGTTTTGTTCTGCGCAGGAGGCACAGACAAGATGAGGATCCTTTTCACATAGACTTAGAATTACCACCACTAGATCATGCTATAACAACCATCCTACCCCAGATTTTTCAGACTCTTTAGGATGTTAATGCCACTCTATGCAGAGGATCAGTAGGAGGACATGCAACTAGACATGACAGAGTCCCTTCCATTGAGGGTCAGGTATCTCCTTGACCCAGCGAGGAGCATGAAGGAGAGAACTCCCATGTAGAGTTAGCCAGGGTAGATTCACCATAGAGGGGACAAGGTGACCGAGCTTCAGAGCATAGAGAGAGGTCTTAGAGCCCTAGGATTAGGGATGAGCATGCAAAGAGACCTAGAGGCCATCAGACCATAGCTGCAGATCACATTAGGGAGATCCTAAAGCTTTGACCATCACATTATTCTGGTGACATAGGTGGATTTCACGAAGAGGCACAGGTTGGTGAGCTTGATAGGATGTTTCAAGCTCTGTCCTTGTTCTAGCAACACAAAATCTCATGTTGCGATCCATCTATTGATGGATGGAGCTGGTGTATGGTGGAGGAGAGAGGAGTACAAGCTGCATGTTGATTTTGAGATAGTTACCTGGGAGCTCTTTGAGGAGCATTTCAGAAACAAATACTTGTCACAAAGGTTCATACGAAGAGATAGATAGATGAGTTCCATGACGTCGCGAGACATCTCTCACAAAGTGGCTGAGTATGAGGGTATATTTTTGGATCTACCCTAGTATGTTGGTTATATGCAGGATGAGAAGGTGCGGATTCATATGTTCATCCAGGGCTAAATCTAGACATTAGAGGTGTAGTGCGGATCCATTGTCCACAGACATTAGCTTAGGTTGTCGAGAAGGCCTATATAGTAGAGGAGACTCAGGGAAAGACCCATCAGGCTAAATAAATAATTGGCGGCTGACCAATTTGTTGAATGTGTCTTATAAAATTCTTGCCAAGGTGTTGGATCTCCATATTACAGATATCCTTCCTAAGATCGTTCATCCCGAGCACGCTATTTTTGTCAAAGTTTGTTACATCTTGGATAATCTTATTGTTGTTTGGGAAGGCATGGAATGGGCACATGTTTCTTCACATAAGCCTCTTTTCCTTAAGATTGATTTCGAGAAATCTTACGATCACATTGAATGGCCCTTCATTTTGGCTATGCTTAAACCTGTTGGGTTTTGGAGATTTCTTTCAAAGAAATGTTAGCACGCTTTTTTCTAATGTTTCTTCTCGACTCACCATTAATAGCTACTAGTCTACTGCCATTGGTCTTTTCCTCTCTATCACACAGGGGTACCCTCTTACACCAGTGCTATTTGTGCTTGTTGTTGATGCACTGGGTTACCTAATCATCCATCAAGCTATGCAAGACCATATTTGGGGGATTATTCTTCTAGATCATTTGACTCAACTTATCAATGGGAATTTTGCATATGATTCTTTTATTACTCTTGCTTAATCGGAGAAGAACATTCCTACAACCTTTGAGTGTCTTGACACCTTTTTCTTGGCATCTAGCTCAAATATTCAAATGGCTAAAACTTTGGGCTATCAACAAAATTGTTTACATCGTCAGGCTTGGATAAATTCCTACCCCTAGAAATGGATTGATCATGGCAAGAAATTCAGATTTCTTGGCATTCCTTTTGCCTTTGATAGTGACTCTACCACCTTATGGAATTATGTTCTTAACAGAGTGGAGCCAAAAGTTACCAAATGGTCTTTCAAACCCTTATCTCTAGTTGGTAAGTTCCAAGTTTACACTAAAAACCTTGTCATTACTCATGTTTATTATTTTGCATCTTGGTTTCCTTCTTGCAATTCGTTCAATTGGTTCGCCAAGCTACTTTGGGACTTCTTATGGTGTAAAATTTGTTGTTTAGTTGGTTTTCACCTCATTGCTTGGGATGTTTGTTGTCTTCCTCAAGATCAATGAGGCATGAGAGTCATTGATGTTTTTGGCAGAGTGTGGCTTTATGTGCCAAATGGGTGATTTGGTGTCTTTTCGATACCTAGACTTGGAAAATTTTGTTGCGGCATTGTATTGAATATGGAGCCCCTATGGAAAAAAGTGTTAGAGCAGAATTTTCTTGCATTCTTTGATTATCACTTATGTTCCTGTTAAAATTACTGGTACCTTTGTCACAAAATTATTTGGAAATCCTTTGAGAAGGTGAAGCCTTTAATGAGGTGGATTGGTGATGGTTTTCACACTGGCCTTTCTTTCAATTCCTAGAACATCCGTAGGTCTCTTATTATCACCGATGGCACTCTTCTCATTTTGAAACCTCGGGCATTAAATCCATTTAGCTTTATCGCAAGGGTATCCATACCATTCATGATCTTGTGCATCACAAAGATTGGATTCCTTGGCCCGAGCTCAAAGTTAAGTTTCATTTAAACAACTTAGACTTCCTCTCAATCTACAAAATTCGAAGCACCTAACGGATGTCATGCTTTGCATAAATTTGGGCTCCAACCTCCGATCGCATGGTGGTGTGATTGGAGGTAGAATTGTGACACAACTTTCCTCCACTACAACACTTAGACCATTTATCAATCGTGATGTCCTCTCTCACCACCATTGACAAGTTCAATGTCCGATGGGGTTAAACTCTGCACATACCACTTGGCTTCGTCAGATTTCCCGTGTTTTGAACCCTCTTCTCAAGCCTAAAGTTAGCCATTTTATACGGCGTCTTGTTTACCCGAAGTTTTCTTGTGGGAGAAAGGCTTAGGCATATTGGCATTCCTATTCCTAATTGTCCTTTCTATTCCAGCCATGATTCATTCATACACCTTTTTAGCCTTGTCCCCATGCTCAATCTATATGTAGATGGATCATTTCTCTGTTCTAACCCTATCACCCCGATTTCTTTCTGTGGCGTCTGGCCTTATTTGGTGACTTTAGCCCTTGGCCTAGTTATTGCTAATCTTTGGCATTTGTTTCATGCATGTATTCTATTTCATATCTTGAAATCTCGCAATGCTTTAATTTTCAAGCAAGATCATTCTGTTATATCTTTTCCACTAATGGTAAGGTGGTTATCCTATCTACTATTCACATATAGATTCAAGCTCAAGCCGCCAAGGTGTCCTTGGATTTTTCTCATCTGTAGGAGCTTCTTGATCACTGGGGGAGTGCACCATGCACTATGAGTCGGGTTTTGCCGGATCCTCAGCTGCCGCCACCTCGGCCTTCACCTCCCGATGACCGCCTCCTACTAGTTTGGGTCGAAGGAGCCACTTCACAGCCAGCTGTTCCTCATGCTACCCTCGGGGCCACCCTTCTACCCTGTCCTCTTCTAGACCAGGTTGAAACCCGCCCTTGTGAGGGAAAGGTGTTGCCGCTCTCTGCGGTGGAGATCTCTCTGCGCCTTCCATGTAAACTCTTGTTGGATCTCTGCCCCCTGGTTAGGGTATTATGATGCCACTTTAAATGTAGTATCTTGATCATGATAGTTTGAAGGTGGATCCTCCATCTCGTAGAGCCTAATAGCGGAGCCTTCATCCCTCCTCAGGATGATCATCCCCCTCCTCTTGGTGCGGCGACATGTGCTTGATGGTGGTGCTTTTTTTTTCTCTCTGGTTATCCTGTGGGCATTTTAATGTAGGCCTTTGAAAAAAAATTCTCCAGCTCCACCTTGCAGTTCAAAAGGCTCTCGAAGTGGCTGTCGGATGCATTATCTACATAGCCCATGGAGATTTGTAGGTTTTTGGTCCACCCATCGTAGGCGACCCGAATTGTTATCGGTCGCCCGACCTTGATGAACATCTCGTGCTCTCCCATGTTTGTCATTGCATTGGATTTGATTCCCTCGATGTCGATGTTGATGTGGTTGTCCGATCGATTTTGTTCTTGAACATGTTGAACTCAATGGCAAGCTGCCCAGTCATGTTTTCATGGTTTCGTGTTCGAGCCAAGAGGTCAAGGAAGGCCTCGTAGCTATCTATCTAGTAAAAGTTTCCATTATCCATAATGATGATGAAGGCCACCATCGCATTAAAATTCATCAGTGCGCCATGGCGTTGGTTGTGATGTTTCTTACCTGTATAGTGAAGGTGGTGGTGAAACTTGCCCAATTAGCCTATCCATCACGCAGGTTTGCAGTCAACATGAACCTGTGTAAAACTTGACTGGGGCGGTCCATCCTTGCACCTAGTTGGCCTTGAACCCGCGACCCCCATTATTTCACATGCCCCACCATCCTGCTGCGCACTCAGGTATGAAGAACTATGGTGCTGGTTCTTTTTATAAAAATATAAACAGAAATTTGATTGAATAGGTAACAACATAATACGTTGTTACCTATTCCATCAAAACTAACGGCGATGCGACAAAACTAACGGCGACGTGACGAAAAATACTTTTTTCCTTTGTGCGAACTTGCGTGAGAGATAGGCCTAGCCAAACTTGCCGGCCAAACCGTGACTCGGTTTCGGTAGAGAACCCTCCCGATGCACTTCTGCAACACCAGGTTTCAAGAGGCAATTGTGGTGGCGTTTGGATCCGGTGTGAGATCGATATAACCGTGGGCAGTAGAAAAAGAAGCGTTCCCCATGTAAATCAACCGCTGGCTGTTGTTTTGGCCAAAGTTAGAGAAGGAAAAACTAGCATTGTTTCCATTGGTCTGCTGTGCATATGGAGCAAAAATTAAAAATGGGAGCAATACTATCATATCAAAGCATAAGTTGCCCTTTTCAACATTGTTACCCTACAATAACTATGCACCCACATGTTATGACGCCATGAAGGCGTTTCTTATTTGGGGTTGTGAATATGAGCTGAATTACCCGACCCATCAAAAGATGAATGGAGGGGATTGCATCATAGTATATAACTCTCAGTTGAAAATCAAATGGTTCTAGGGTTAGACATAGGTGTGTCTCATATTCACGTTGTGAGTCATTGATAGCAGATCATAGGTGGATGGTTTCTGGCGTGTTGTAGGGAGCCAAAAATAGGGAAGATAGAGAAAGTGGAAAGGAGATCGAGTCGAGAGGGGAAATCTCTCCACCTGGTCTATGTCCTGGATCCGTAAATCGATGTGAAAGCCATCTTGTCATAATACATATGACCAATTCTACCCAAATGACTATAGGTGGATGGTTTCTTGGCGTGTTGCAGGGAGCCAAAAAATAGGGGAAGATAGAGAAAGTGGAAAGGTAATCAATTCAGAGAGGGAAGTCTCTCTAGTCTGTGTCTGGCCCGTAGTCGATGCGAAAGCCATCTCGTCATATGACCAATTCTACCCAAACGACTATGGTGGATCGTTTCACTTAAAAGAAAATAATAGATGGGTACCTAATTAAAGGTGGTGACAACCAAAAGCACGTGAACGAGGATTTCATAGAAGTGGTCATTATCATATGCCACTTTCACCTCTTCTCCTAACGAAGCTTAAATTATTATGCAGAAAGTGAACATAACTGTGTTTCTCTCCTATTTTTTACTTTCATTGTTCTCTTTCGTGCTTTTGTTAATGGCAATATTAAATATTAATACATCCACCTGATGTCTGCAGAGAGAGAGAAGTAGATTTTTCTATATATTTCTATTAATTTTGGAAAAAATCATGTATGATTTGTTGGAGGAAATGTATGATTGAGAGTTTGGTAAATTATTGATTTTCGACTATGAAAATATTTTAATTGCCTTTTGTTTGATTGGTTCATAGTATTGGTTTCATTGTTGGACATCTTGTTTTTTTCACTTTTTCCTTGTGTTGCTTCATGCCTTCTTGTATGTGACTTCTGTGGATGGTGGTGCATGTGGAGACTCAAGAGAAGAAAAATAGAACTGCAGGGATGTATTCTTGGAGACACCTGCAGTTAGAAAATCTATGGTGGTGGGAGTATAGAGTAGCAGTGTGGTTAAGAACACCTTTCCCTTATATTGTACGCATTGCATTTTATTGATAATTTTTTCACTTGCACTTTGGAGCTTTCTCGAATTCATTTTTTCCCTTTTTGTGTTGTTCATCCCATTTTTCACTAAGTTCAAATCTCATCCCACATCATTGTAGCAAACGTTCAAATATGTCGGCAATGTTGAATTTAATGAGAATAATATTGGACTGTAAGAGGATTGTGCAAATATTGAGAATACATAGAAGCCATTGCTACTCATTCATCAGCTACACCCAACACACCCACTTCACTATTCAACTATAAATAAAGTATTTATTCAAATTCTCAAATCAATAATTCAAAAGTATTTTACTTTTCTTGCATTATATAAGAAAAATGGTACCTTGAAATACATGTGTTAGATTTAAAAATCCAACTTCCATTATACTTTGATTATTATCCATTTTGTGCTCTAAAGCTTCCAAGATCTTTTGAAAAAATCGTATCCTCTACAATTATTAGTGTCTATTAGACCACATAAGTACCATTTGGGCCTTTTTGGGGGATGCTTTTGTTAGATCTCCATGCCATGTTTTAAATAGTGATATTATTGGTTTGACCTATTGCAATTAATTTTAAATGTAATAAATTGTCAATGATTCATGTGAGCATGTGGGTTTTCTTCTTTTCCAAAAGCCTGCGTAAAGTTGTTGTGTACTAGGCATGTAAGGTTTTTCATAAAATTAGTGATGTTATTTGCATTGTATGCCATCATCTTTTGACAATGTTTCCTTTGGCTTGGCATGTCCCAAAACGTAATCCTAATTTATATTAATTTATATTAAGACACAAACAATGAACAAAAAAATGTTGTTATTTTAATAGGTTTAACCTCGTCTATAGAAACACCTTCTTAACCAAATATAAAGTATTTGATTATGATGAAATCTTTGTTCTCTATCTGTATTTTTTACTTCCGATTAGTTAAATAACTCAGCTGCAAACCACCCCCTTTCGAAAGATAAAAGAGCTACACCTTCGATCTACTAAAAAAATGGATGTTGTTATTTTGGCACACACAAAAATAATTAGGTTAACATTTCCACACCCAGGTATATGCAAATGTGCCTTTCAAGAATTAAGGAAAATAGATGCCACGGTGTTTTTAGTTCCCCTCCCTCGATCTTCTTCTTTGTCACCCTCCTCCTCACAAGCTTATTTATGTCAGGTTTAACTCCTTCCATGCATCCCCTTCGGTATTTCGATCACACATTGCATGTGCGATTACTAGCATATGGATGCCCAATGGATATTTATGTATAGATATTTATTAGTCTTGAGTATGCACCCACATGTTATATCTAGTAGAAAAATCCTTAACATGGCTCCAATTTCTCTTAGCTAAGGGATGATATAGTAAGACTCATGTTGTGTGACATTTAGTAGAATTTGATGTCACATACTTATTGATGTTGAAAAGGAGAATCACATAAGAGTCATTGATGTGGAATGAGATAAATCCCTTTAAAATGGTTCAAATTTTCTATTAAGATGATGTCAATTTCTTATAACTTGTTATATGATGGAATTGTGTGTTAAATCCCATTACCACTAAATTATATCATAATTTACACTTAAATTGTTAGGAAAAGTGGGCAGTTATCATCAATTGTAACTATTAAATTGGTTACCTTCCTTAATCATTTAGCGGAGTCATTTCGTAGGCCAATCCCATCATTTTGTATGCATGCAATGAAAGCCACTTTTCCTAATGGATTTGTGTATCTATCATGTTATGACATTTAACTATCACTATTTTATTGTCTTTTTTTTTTGTTTAGTGTTGCAATTGAACACCGTCATTACTTATATCTTTGAAAGTATTATTTTGCAATTATTATTTTGGAAGGCATTATAAGAATCCCACTACGTTCTAGGTACATGTTTTAGCATTTTTAAAAATTGCACTTTGTTTTGCTTGCACTTCCAAGCTTCAATGTTGCATAAGTTTTTGTGTAGCTTTCTTTCCTATGCATGGCTCTAATCCTTTGCAAATCTTTCAAAAGTAATGAAACTAAATCTCTTCCAAAACAAGTATGGTCTAGATCATAAGTGTAACGCCCAAAATTTACACACACAAAAATAACAGTAAAAATACCAGGATAATTTTTTTACTTACATTGCTCACTTCACAACGCCACAAGGGCTCCATGTAAAGAAACTCAAAGATGCATACGACACTTACAAGTCATCAACTCACATAGACACATGACAACACCATAGACATGTTGATGCCACACTTTTCCTAATGAATGAATACTAGCAATGACTCAACCACAAGAAAAGGACTCAAGGATTGGCAAATCCACAACACATCATTTCTTTAATTGTATCTTAGTTACGATTAACATTCCAAGAACATTATTGTGCAAGGATAATTTTCTCCTTTTTCCACCTACAAATTCTTAAGTTCATTCCACATTTAATTTACAGTTCGACCATTTTAAGTTAGATTTTTATCCTTTAAGAAAAATTCCATAACTTACATACTTATTTGGAATAATTCAAATTACATATAAAGTACTTAATTATATTATTTTTATGTTAAGAATATGCTTCTCAAATGTTTATTCAATGTCTACATGTTACCCTTGCAACTCAAGTGAATTTGACTTGATGTCCAAAAAGCAATATTAGGATTTAAGGGGGGGTTGTTTAGATTAAAGATACCTATTTCCCATAAACATTTTTGATCTCGGTATCTTTATTTCCCGATTCAACATTCCCACAACAAAAATTGTATTTAGATTATATATATATATCTTTTGTTTTCTCAAAGTTTTTTTATCAAGGTTAAATAGTTTTTGAAAGGGACTATACCCTTGTACAACAAAGACACTCAAATGCCGTATTTGACAATTCAGAATTACAAAAAGAGATCAAAATCAAGATATAAAGACAAATCCCAACAACAGAAAAAATTTGCTAAGATCACAGCCAAAAACCAACAAACAAACAGCGAAATAACAACTACTCTATAGCAGCACAACACGGCAATAGCCGAGATATAGTGACGATAACATACAACAGGACAAGACTCATATCTTGTCCAAGATAGCAAAGGGTTTAGATCCCTTCTTTTTCCTATCCACTACTTTTCATTCCTCATTTCCTTCTTCCACTGAGATTGGAAGAACAACTTCAATTGATTTGATAAGGATGTGGCTCGCAGCATAGTGTCGAATGATGAATCAATATTATGAGGAGAGGGAGCTTTCTTCTCAAAATTTTTCTCATCTTACGTGTGTTTTACAATCGGATCGGTATGGGGATTGATTGTTAGATGTTCAGGAAGGGAATCCTTCCACCATGCAGGTTTGATCTTTTGTTTGGAATATTCACAATCCTCTGAAATATGACCAATTTGAAAACAACGTCGACATCTGAAAGCAAGACCTTCATAGTCCAATCTTTGCACCCAGATTCTATCTCCAATTTGCAGATTGATTTCTGCTGGTAAATCTTGAGAGGTATCAAGATCTACAAGGATTCGAGCATAAGTAGTATGTACCTAAACAAAGGTCTTATCATCAACTTTTACACATGATCCAAGAGCATCACCTATGGCAAGCAAACACGATCTATTCCAGAGCTGAAGTGGGAGTCCTGGAAAATGAACCCAAATAGGGTAGGTATCAAAAGAATATTTTAAGGGATCAAAAATGGATACCATGGCTTGAACATGAGCCCGTGTTCTCCCCAAACCCAATATTGTTTGAAAATCAAATCCCTATCCTCAGGGGTTTCAAAGACAACAATGAAATATGCTTTAGCACAAGGATAAAGCTCAATCTTACCTTACTTTTTTTATCTCCATCTTTGTGGAACAGTCATGCGATTTGAGAGAGTTTAGGCCAAAATTTATTAAACTTACAAATGAGGCCAAGTTGAGTAAGATTTTCCTCCTCTTTTAACACCTTGTGAAGCATATCTTCCTCAATCTTTAGTGTCGGTATCATCTGAGAGGGTTTCAGAGGTTTTTTGAAATCCTACCTCTAGCACAAGGGAAGCAACTTCAGCAAAGGAAGGATTTGTTTTTTCCCTAACTCTTTCTCTTCATTCCCATCAAAAGATCTATGATCAATATGTGTTGCATGAAGGGTAGGGTCCTTGGCTGCATATGTCATGGCATTTCTTCCACTCCATGTCTGAGATTCTGTTCCGTCCTTGCCCACATATTTCTTATTATTGCCAGCATTCACCTTGTTCATCTTTACTGGATCCATTCCACCATCGAGCTTATCCCCTATTGCAAGTCTCCCATTTTATTTACCAAATGCGAGGTTTATCCATGAAATGGTCTCAGTGTTTGACCTTCTCGTCAATTGCTGCCACCGCCAAGGATTTTAGGTTTTTGGTTGCCCTCTTCTTGGTTGCCACCGTCGAGAGTTTAGGGTTAGAGTTGCGTCGCGGGGAGCTTGAAAGGATGTGTTTGATAAGTTTCCTTGCCATACCTCCCACCTTTCCCATTGCCCTGTTCTGGATGCCAACATTAGTCAAGTTTCCTTGCCCTCTAGGGTTTGTGAGGCCCCATTTACAAGGTTCTACCTAGCTGATCCACTCACATATAGGCTGGGATCTTTTACTTGCCACCATTACTCGGTGAGGCGAGAGAATAAATGATTAGGGCTCGGGCAAGAATATATAGGGTTCACATTCTGTTCAGTCATGAAAATGTTTTCTCAAAGTTTTATCACACCAAGGCAATTCATATTCTTTGTAACACATGAAAATGTTTAATTAAGTTATAAGGACTCCAAGAGTGACATTATTCCTAATCTCAAATCTTGTTTTACTCTTATATGATTTACTCTTACATCACACTATGGTCTCATTATTAGCATAGTTTTATAACATAAGGAGTTACGAAAGTATTTGACTAACATCTTGAAGAAGTATATGATTGGAAGCGCTATAACTACACATGAACCTCAAGTTAACCTCCCAATCAACTAAGGTTTAGTTTAATTCCAATTGCACCTAAGAATCTATGCCTCAACTATAAAAGAGTTTAAGGTGAGAGGACATATTTATGCTAAACAACCTTCATGAAAGACCAAGGTGTTATGTTGTTAGAACCAAGGTAACACATTTAGCTGAGAGGAACTAAGGAGTTCATTAACAAGAGTTTAAGACCTAGAACAACTATTTCATGATCTCCATTTATGTCATCTAGAACCAACAGGGATTTTATTTGAATGAAGTTAATTTCTAGATCTAATTTCGTAAGACCTGACAATCCAAAAGGATACTAAGGGAGTAATAGCTCTACTTACTCCATAGATGGTAAGGTTACACCGCATAGTCATTGATTTGAACAAGGACTCATAAGGTGACTTCCAAGGTGGTCTTCACACTCAACACCGGTGTCGACATGAAGAGAAGACATTATCCTCATAGTTACCAAAACTAGAAGGAAACCACATACTCCTGGATAACGTTGGACCATGTCGTTCCTAAAAGATGGGTTCATGAAAATGTTGCTAAGCATAACGAATATGATGGTAAACCCAAACTAGGGGTTTTATTTACATAAAGCTAGGAGGTTCCATCGAGTGCAAAGTTTAAGTTCATTCTACGGTTTTCAATTTCTTATATGGTAAAAAGGATCACACATGAAGACATGTTACGTACAAAATCTTATATTAGGGTTGAGTGTTTCGATTGAAACTCTTTATTACATTTACGAGGTAAGAATACAACCTAGTAATTAATTAATCATTTATTGAACACTGAAAATGCATTACAATATATTAACTTCAAATTCATTTACTATATATATATCAAACCCTTTTACCATACCATTTACCATACGCAACTATAAATCAAATTGAACTTGTGATTAATGCACATTTCCTAAGATATCCCTAAAAATAACATCTCATACATATTAGCAAATTTCAAATATAACTTTTCTATAACAAAAGACTACATTATACATATATTCATTTTACAATGACCTATATAAATTACAATAAGAAATAATGAATTACACATCACCTTTTTGCCATCTTTCTTGCATCCTACAAAACCAGGTGAGCATGAAATCAATGATAAATCATTGGCATGGAATCCACCCTAATCTAACATAATTAATGTTTTTAGTTCCCCATTTACATATAATAATAATTATAATTTACATTCAAAAGAAAAGGTTTAGAAACATGAATTCATTTCATTTCATTTCACTTCATTTTGTAACCAAGGAGAGAGAAAGAGAAGAGAAAGAGAGAGAGAAACACCATTTTGTCAAAAGTTCTATTTCACACAACAAGTTACACTATGGAGTTTTCAAACAGTTATTTACATGTGTCAAAAGTTTCCACGGTGGTTTGGCAACCCGACAGGGGTCCTACAACTTCCTTTTTACATTTTCCTACTAGCTACAAAAAACATTCAAAACAAGCTCAGAGGCTAAGAAACCACTTTCAAACATTGTATTCTCGATGAGCAAACACACCACGGTTAAATTTCTACGTGCCCACTTATATACCAAGAGTTCATAGGAATAATAGAATTCAAAACTAGTGAATGCTTTACGATTAGCGGTAGTTTTTGGGGTTGTCGGTCATAAAATGAGCTAGTTGTTAATGATCAAAAGTGAGCTCGAGGGCTCAAAAACCACGTCCAAAACTAAAGTTCGATGGATGAATGCACAACAAGGAACTTCGTACAAGTTCCCCTATATAAGGATAATTCATTAGAGTCGATGGGATGAGAACTAGAAAACAATTTTCAAATGATGACATGTTTTCTAGAGCGACAAGTCGTAATTGGTCCAGTTTGACCTCATCAAACTATGACCGAGGCCTGCAAAATGCCTTGCCAAACTAACCTGAAATGTGATTTTTATGAACCGAAGGTTTCAAGTAATTTTCTAGTAAAATTACTAGAGGTTTACGAAGGCGAATAATAATTTCTCTATCTAGTTTCAAATAGTGGTTCAAAATGAAAGCCAACTTTTTAGATTCAGTAACTTCCTACCACGCTGCAAAATAGTGAAACAGGGATCCTATAAGGGCATAAAAAGGTCATAAATGTTCATTCGGGGTCGATCCAAGGATTGAAATGACACCTCACATAACAAGGTATGCGAAGGAAGCTTAACCTCCCCTTTTTGGAGTTACGAAGGTTACTTTGCGAGTCCCCAAAAATTGTAATTTATCTAATTAAACCAGGAGATGGTCAACATATTTACCGGGAAGTCAACCTCAACTTGTCGATAAAACAATATTGTAGTGATCTAGTTTGGTCAGGTAGTTTTCTAAATCACCTCAAAATGAGGGTTGAAGTTCATGGTTGACTAAAAATGGTTATTTTGATTGTGAGTTACGATACGACATTTTATTTTTTGCAACAAGTAATTATAAAACAATTAAATATATGATAATCCTAAGCTCTTAAAATTATATTTTGTTGCAAAAGAAAAACTGAAGTACAAGAATTATGAAAGATAAGGAGAGATGAACCATGCCTGGAGGTACGAATCCGGTCAAACCCGCATGATTTGGTTCAACATCTCACTTGGGCATTTCATCAAACAGTTCACGAGCATCCACAACTCCACCATTTTGCATACACGTCTATCATAACATTTTATAGCTACACACATATGAAACCATTCCTCTACTCTTTATACTTTGAAGGATGTCTATACTCTGTTCCATAGCTCGCATCTAGACATAGGACAAGAGATGCTAGCAAGGGTTATGGAATATGGCTTTAGATCTGCTAGTTACAGTTTCTTAGAAGTTTCTAAAGCCTTTTCAACAAACCCATTTTGTGCATATTCTACAATAGAAAGCATTCCATGAATGCACATTTCTTCAAGCATTTTGTCAAACATTTCACATGGTTTGTTCTTGCTTCCATTTTTTTACATACATATCTACCAGGAACTTGCAACTTTTTTTTGACAAAAGTCTCTTCTCCATAATGCTTTGGTGGATTCCCATACCCTGTTTCCAAAGCTACAACTATTTTGGCATTGGTTGTGTGTGTATGCTAGAAATCATGGAACTAATCAGGTTGGACACCTGTTCGTTGCATATGGTGAAACAAGGTTGTTTTAACAAACCTATTTTGTGCACATACTGCAATCATTTCCATCCGTGAGGCCACATCTCAATGGGCACTCTATCAAATAGTTCACATGCCAAGTATATGCTCCCACATTTTGCATCCATGACTACCAGATCATTTTACAACTACAATATCTGACAAAATTCCTCTATCTTCTCCTTCTTTTCTGCATACAACAACATAATAATAGCTGACAGAGGACCCCTTTCCTATAAGAGACAATGGAACCTGCTTTAGACACAGATATAAATCTAGATCGGTTAATTCACACATAGACAATGAGAAGATATTACAATTACAAATTTATCTTGACGTGCAGGGTTGTTCTAACCAATAACAAGAATGATTTTGGGTCATCTTTTTCAAGATCTCCTCTTTTGCACAGACACCCTACATTCTCTCTCATAGAAACCATCCAATTTCTACTAATTTACAATGTTAACTTGGGTTTCAGCTAGGTCAATGCCTTGGATCTCAAAATAAAGTTCTTGTATTATTATGCAAGGAAATGACGAGTGTGTAGGAAGCTTAGGACAAGTCAATATCCCACCTGCTAAGGCTAAAAAATCTGATCTTCCTCCTGACACACGTCATTTTCCTATCTATTCTCACCAAAAGCACTTCACCCACTAGCCCACACAAATTCCATCCTTTTATTTATTTATTTATTTTTAAATTTTATTTTAGTAATGCGTTGGGCACTACATTTCCCTACCCTTATAAGAGCATCGTCCTCGATGTGACAAATCCAAGGTTAGAATAAGGTACTCATAAGCAAGGAGGAACAATTTGTGACTTATTGGTGCTTAGATCTGTCTTGCCCCAGTTGCCATTATTTTCCTCGATTTATTGTGAAATTTTACTGTCTCTCATGTGGGCTTTTTGAAAGCTTTTATTTCCATTTGAGATGCTTCAAGTTGTTTACAAAATCCATTTTCATGTCCCTCCTTGAAGAAGTCTCCGAGTCTGCCATATTTTTGCCCCAATTTCTTCAAAATCCACGGGCTCTGCCATTTTTCCTATTTTTCCTCACCATGGAAGCTTGAGAATGGTTAATCTATATTTTTATGCCTTTGAAAATCCAAATCCATGGTCAAAAGATGCTTGAACAATGATTCACTTGTTTTTGTTTCAAAAGAAATTTTCATCCTTAGCGAAAAATCGGGTTCTGGGCGTGAATGGTGATTTTCGTATTCTGACGGTCTAACAGGTGTCTTTTTCCTATCAAATTTATTCCTCAACGTTCGGTGGTCACATGGCTTATTTTGGTTGGTCAAGGGATGACGGGAAAATGCTTTAACTTATCACTTTTTGCTTTTTTGGCAAAAGGCAAATTTGGTCCCGTGGCCCTACTCAAATTTGATTGGTTCTTTTGGTGCTTACATGGCTTCTTCTAATTGGATGGGGTGCGCGTGGGTCTATTTTTGAACTTGTTCTTTTTGGCTACTTTGGAAAAAGTTTGAACCCACCCCGCGGCCCCGCCAAGCTCTAATTGGAGAAAATTTAAGAGGCAGGGAAAAAGTCTCACTTTGACCCCGTAAGAGGACACGTGGCAAAGCTAACGGTTAGAGGTGCGAGAATCTCGGGGAAATTTGGAAAAAATTTTCATTTTGGGAGAAAAAGGTTAAAAATGAAAAGGAAGTGCGGTTCCGCTGGGACCCACATTGGGACACGTGTTAGGCTCATTTCCCAAGGGCAGAGATGTAGAGTAAAATGGAATTTTTTTCCATTTTTCAAAAGGTTGTAAAAGGTCAAAGGAAACCCCCGAGCCTGTTTTAAATTTGAATCTTCCATCTGGATGACCCAAATTCAAAGTAAAGATCAACGACAATTGTGAGTCTAAATCTAATTTTCCCCCATTATTACTAAAACATGCTTGGAAGTGTGAGTCTTCATGATTTCTTGGTATTTCCTACACGCCAAATACAGAGAGGGAGTTAATTTTGATATCTAAGTTTTGTGGGAGAGATCTGGAGACATCTTTCACCATTAAAATGGTCTGACTATTGGGCTCGATCTGATTTTCCATTTTTCTTCTCCCAAGCACGCAAGGAACCAGATTTGATAGATTAGGGGTGGAAGTGGTTGGCAAGTTGAAGGAGGAGTGTTCTACCAAATGAAGGAGTTGAATGCTGAGATTTTCAAAGAGATCTGCCCCATGAGCACCTGACAACTTTTACAGATCTGATTCTGGAATCGTGATCGAGATCATGGCGAGCACTGGTACATTAAATGTTTTGTCTTTTGGGGAAGAAGGGGCTCTATTGTAAATGTTATAAATGGCACAAATTTTCATGCAAATGGTTGGAGTGTTAGAGGTCGAAGAAAATTCCCAAGAGGAAAATTTGAAAAAGCATGTCTTTTGAGAAGCCATCTAAGAAGCTTGTATATCTCTTTTGTATTAAGTTTGATCATGTCAAGGTGGTTGCGAGTGTAAAACCATTGATAAGCTCTTATATTGTTCTAGAAAATTTCCCTTGCTGATAAATTTAATCAAACTTGAGTTATTTTGTGTTGATCTTGAGAAAATGTGTTTGTTTCATCTCTGAATGTATGCGAGTAGTTTTCTTGTTTCTGTTGCAATCTTGTATTAAAATCTGATTTAATCACACAGGTCTCAATCCTTGTGATAGTTTAGTGGCATCTGTAATTTCATTTCTTGGAAGAGCCTTCATCTGGGATCGGAATAAATGATTTAAAATCACTTTTCTTTCATTTTGTTTGACAGAGATTGTCTGTAAGCCTTTGGGTGTACCTTAGGCATGATTTGCCTTGGATCTTGATGCTTTGTTGGGTTCTCTAACTCAAGCCTTTGTGTTAGAATCTCATAGGTTGTGTGAAAAAGTGTTGATCTGGGCCTCCATTAAAGCACATATTCTGGTTAAAGAAACATTTTAGCTGCCCCATGACATCTGTTGGTCTAATCTACCATTTTGTAATACTTCTCAAGGATCTAGTGAACCAAGTTCATTCTATCTCACCTCCCACCAAAAAAATTTATTTAAAAACAACTAATCCTACCTGTACTACCCCTTTTTTTCATGTGTGTATGCCAATGCATAATCCTCATCACCAAAAACATGTAAAAAATCGGGTTTTCAATGTCTTTAGTAGCCTGAACCTTTCCCAGAAAGTATCTCCACTATCTAGAGTGACAACTCATGAGAGTTAGATTTTGTTGCATTGATCATATTTTCTCCAAGGTCTCCTTAACATCTTCATCAGGAAGGATATCTCCACCTCCTCCATAACAATAGGATACAAAAGGGTCCTCTTACCCTGGTTGAAAGGCACAACCTAAAATAGTGAGGATAGATCAAATCCTCTTGAGGGTGCTATCCATTCCTCCACATTTGAGTGACAGAGGGCCAATTAGATCTCATCCCTAGCTACAAAATGACTCATCATGATCTAATCTGTCTCTAAGTTTCCTATCAAACTAGTGATGCTGCTCAAACTTTGAGGGAGAATCAATTTGGATACCAAACGACTCATGTCACCAGCGACAAGATACTTGTTGCTAAAGCGTGACTACAAGGAAAAAGGAAAGGTTGACAAGTTCTTAATGTTTTGTGAAGATTGAGAGTTTTCAGTTTACATTATTACCTATTTATTATTTTCCCATAACTGTATTTATCAATCTCAATCTCTTAATATTTCATTGTTTTAAAATTTTAGTTTACTTATTTTTCTTTGTGGCTGCCCAAAAGAAACTAACATCACAATACCACATCAGAGCCAAACACAACACTAATGGTTCACAAGACATATGTCTACATACTTTCACGACTATATCACATCACAAGAACTTTACCCAAAGTATGGAAAGACCATACATAGCCCTTGCAACATAGTACTTATCACACATGCACCTGACACAAATGCACTCATAACATAAGTAGACTACAACAACATGGAATTTCCAACATGTACACATATGAAGGTTTCACAAAACTTCAGACCATAACTGTAGCTACATAGTGTCAAGATGGAAACAATGTCACAAGACATAAACTAGAATCTCAAGAGTACACATAAATTCATAATACTAACACCATACACCTCCCAAAACATCACAAAACAACTCCATATACCTCCCAAAGCATCACCAACAACTACATAAAAAAACTCCAAGTGCACTAATCACACACACACACACACACACACACACACACACAGTCTCTTATGCCTCCCTCAAGTCTCTTATGTCTCCCTCAAAGCATCACAAAACAAATACATATACCTCCAGAGAATCACAAGGAAACTCCATATACCTCCCAAAGCATCAATCACACCCACACAAATCTCTTATGCCTCCCCCTCAAGTGTCTCTTATGCCTCCCTCAAGTTTCTTATGTCTCCCTCAAGTGTCTCTTATGCCTCCCTCAAGAAATAAAATAAAGATAAGTTTTCCTTTTTTCTCCCCAAAAGAGGCTAGTCACCCTATGGCCCCAGGTGCATAGAGTCCAAATACCTCTAACCCAAGTGAAATAATAACTCATGGTTCAACAAACTCACTAGTTATTTATAACACCTTAGGGTACCCCATATACAATGAAGCGGGTCCATAGTTTCAACCACTCCATGGTGAATCCGATGACCCTATTCCAACACATTACGATATTAGAACCAACATAACAATCCATATCAAATGCCAAGTGGAAAAATCCCAAGCCTTGGGCTAGGCTATAAAAATTTTACACTTGATACACAATTTAAAACTAAGAAAAGAAAATGGCTAATTAGCCATGGTTAGTGCAAAATCTAAATGTTAGTGCAATAACCAAATAAATGCCCAAAATATAAGAACATGTCAGTCAAGAAAACTATTGGTTCTAGTAAGAAAAGGGAAAGTTTTCGATTTACAAATAAAATACATGTATATGAATAGTACATTATGATAACTATGTGGCCTTATATAGCCACCAAGGGGGTACTCAATGAGTTGTTGGAACTCAGAGACATCGAAGCCTCAGCTCATAAAATATCATATCAATAATACAATTTTCATCATCTTTATGTCCGAATCATCCCGAACCACTTTGACAAGGCTCAACATAGTATAAATTTCAAATTTGTGCGGCTTAGGCAAAGAGAGAGAGAGAGAAGTAAGTGCTTTCTACGGTTCAATTGTGTCAACCATCGGTGGGTATGACTTCCAAAGATATAGGTTGCCCTTATTTTTAATGTGAGCTAAAATGCAACAAATTAGAATGATATGCAAGTGTTTTAAGCCCAAATCATAGTGTGATATTCGATGTAGCAAGTAATGAATAGGAAGAGGGATGCTCTTTCACTAATGCAATACTAATGAAAGAAAATAAATATTCTTTTTTTAACACCAAATAAAACACAATTTCTTTTAGACAATAGAAAGAAGGGAAGATTCCAGAGAATAAAATTAATGTGTAAGATTTTCAAAAGGGAAACAAACACACAAATTTCACTTAAGAATGAATAATATGCAAGGAACCCCAGATGGATCCCATCGGGCGTGCCAAAATGTTTCACCGTTTTCTTTAAGGATTGAGATGAAATAGACAAGAGTATGGGTCAAGGAGGAATAATTGTTGTGAAGGTCAGTGTAAAGTTCGTTGCGCGTGTTCTAACTTCTTGATCCAATGCTAACTGTGAGAGCTTCCTTTTGGCTAGGAGGAACTACCTAAAATACAAAACAAGACCACAAGAGAGAGTTAAACAATATATGTTAGTGGGCTACCTAGCATATGCTAGATCCAGGAAGTGTGATACTTCCTCGGTGGTAGTCAACCCACTATTTAATACAATTTAATGCAAGAAATGATGTAAATAAACAAGGTTCTACTATAGTTGATATGATTTAGGTATCTCATCCAAATACAATAAACAAATCTAATATAACAAGATAGGCTATGATCAGATATGAAAATAAGATAAATAATCAAGGTCTTTGGAACAAGTCGTGGTCGGGTTCTAGGTCACTTAGGAAAAGGTCATTAGGATCTGCTATTAGCAAGATTGCCAAATACAAAACCGACGCTCGATGCCTGGTATGACCAATGACGGTTTAGTAAGACCCGATTTACGCTAAGGTGAGTTGATAATAACTCAATAGTTCATGGTTTTGGGGATTTTTCTGAGACTGAATCAGAGATGGTAAGGAGTTGGTTTAGGTTTATGGAGGTGTTGGGAATATTCAGAGGTACTTAGGAGTGGATAGAAGTGATTAAAATTGTTATGAGCGATGGGGATGGTCGGGTTCATAGGAAGGAAATAGTGGTGAGATAAAAATATAAATGGTGGTTGATAAACAAAGTGAAGAACCCTTATAAACTAAATAGAAATGAAATGGTGTAGGTTAGAAACACACTTATTCTTGTGTAGATTCAATGTCTAGGTGATGGTGATGGTTGATCAATAAAATGGCAATCGGTTAAGTGGTAGGGCCTCCCGAGAATGCTACCGTGGATGTAAATACCTTCGATCAATGGTCAGTGTTGGCTAGGAATGTCTTTCTTGCATGCAGATCTTCTTTTCTCCCAAATCTTGAGAATGTGGCCAACCTATCAAACAAGGTTACCAAAATGCTTATATGGTAACCGATGATGGTTTGGGGTGATTGAGTCGGTTAAGGTAGGATATCCTAGGTTTCCTAAAATAGCAGATCTTGGGTATCCTTTTCTAGCTTTTGCTTGTTGGTGCCGTATAAGTGGAATGTTTCGCTTAGATAAGCAGGAATATGGTTAGAGGAAGAATAGGCATGTGCTTTTAGGGTTATACTAAGTCTTATCTCATTAAGGTAGGTAGGGCTAAGTCTTAGTTAGTTATGGAAACATGCTATAAATAGGTCTATGGTGAGGTGTCTGGGTGAGGTGTCTAGGTGAGGTGTGCATCCATTTAATTAAAGTAATTAAATTAATAAATGGGGTGAGGATGAGTATTAATTTAATTATAGATAATTAAATTAATATTAAGGTGGGGTAAAAGAGGCTATGGTTAGGTGAATATATGTAAGTTAGTTATTCAAAAGGGGACCAAGGGGAGTATGACCCAATTTTGGTGTCTACACCACCGATCGTAGTTGACCTGTTTGATCTTGTTAATAGAGACATGAGGCCTACAAAATGCCTTTTCCAAACTATCTAGAAGATTTTTTCCCCAAAACTGAAGGTTAAAAGAAATTTTCTAGTAAAAATACTAGAGGTTTGTGAAGGCGGATAAGCATTTTATTGCTCAGGGTTCAAATGGTGGGTCAAAATGAAAGCTAACTTTTCAGTTTCAACAGCTTCCCTAAAGTGTAAAATGGAGTAACATGCCTCCTAGAGGAGCAGCGAAGAGATTATGAATGGTTGATTGGGGTCAATCTACAACTTGATGTGACTCTCCTCATAACAAGGAACACATACGACGCTTGACATCTCTTTTATGGGGCACACTATGTTGTTTTGCATGTCTCTGGAAATTATGTTTTTTCTAACTTTGTAAGGTAGAAAAAAATGGTTGTTTCAGTTAACTCATCTAGCTCTCGCCAATACCAATGGACACGAACTCCAAGTTTTGACACCCTAGGTTTAGCAATGCATAGGGTTATGGTCACGACACATTTGAGGTCAAATTGTAATTTGGTAGCATAAATCACGAGGTGTTGTTTTATTGATTGCACTAGCCATCTGGTTAAAATATCCAATTGTTTGAGTATCTAATAGTTTAATATTTCTATTATATTGCAAATGAATAACCAATCATACAAAAATTATAAAAGATGTAGGTAAGGAGACCATTCCTGAAAATATTAACGTCTACAGTGCACGAGGTCCTCCAAGAAGGTTCACCCGCATTCCACAAGGCTTCATCCCTCTTACAAGAATTTTTTCAAATAGTTTACGTGCACCCGGAACACCCATCCACTTTTTTTTGCGCAAACGTCTATAAAGCTTATTAAACAAAAACAACTATGCACATCCCCAAAATGAAGCATTCCGTGAGGCTACATTTGTCTAAGGCATTTTTTCAAACACTTCATGTGTCAAGATAAATATTCTACATTTACATGCCTTCCCGCCCAACAAAATTAGTTATAAACACTGAAAAAGGACCATCCGAGCTCCTATCATATGTGTGATATTCTATTATATGCCAATATTTTATGCATCTTTAATATGGGAGAGACTAGAATAGAGACCAATGAATACATCGTGAATTTGTTCTTATAGTTATAACCCACTTGTGATCGAGTTATAGTGAATATTGTGACATTGATTCCCCTCACATCCATACCTTTCCCTTGATTTGTCTCCCTCAAAGAAGGCATCAACTGTGTGGCATACAGAGATAGTCATATGAGTAGAAACCAAGCCAACCATGAAAACAATAGGCCCACTTGCATCACTTGTTGTTTAAAGATAAAGGAAGCATCGGTGCCATCCTTCATTTTTCATTCTGTCGAACCCGTCGAGTTTAATTTTATAGGGAGTCATCATCTATTGCAGTGGAAAATCCATTGAAGCTCCACAATTTTTCAATTGCCAGTCTGGTTGTTTTTTTTATAATTTTTCTTTGGGTGACTTGGAAGGAGCAAACACTAGGGAGGATTCTTGATAAGGTTGTGGAATTTGGATTTACACCTGCCAATTACATTTTCTTGAAAGTTTATAATCCTTTTTTAAAATCCCATTTAGTGCATATCTTGCAGTCAATGTTATCCACAAAACCAAGTCTTTTTTTAAAGACATTCTGTTAAACAAAACATGTTCTTTTCTATTCTTCCATATTTTGCATACATATCTACTAGGGCCATTGTAAATACAACATATGACTCAATTCCTCTATCTTTATGCTTTGATGGATGTCCATACCCTGCTCCAAAGCACTCGTATTTTGGCACAAGTCGGGAGTATGCATGCAAATGTAAATAAATCGGAGTTGGAGATCTATTGCACAAGTGAACCAGGTGTGGCTGTGTTTGTGAGGAACCCATGTCACTTGTACATCCTGTCATTGTCACTATAACTATCCGAATATTGTTAAGTTTACAATATTGACACGGATTTCAACATGATTATTGTCTCTAGATCTCAAATAAAGTGGTTAGATTATTATGTAAAGGATGTGGCAGGTCCGAAGGGATAGAAGGATGCCCATGTTCTTCCATACTCCTCCACGCCAACCCCGCCACACTCTACAATCATTTTAATTCATTACCAACCACTTGGTTGAAAACCTCGTGCCATTCTCTCTAACCATCGCCTTCCCAAGCATTCAAACCTTACTTTATTATTATTTATTTTTTAATTATTTATAATCTATACATTCTCAATACCTTCCATACGATTCTATGCTCTTCAACCACATCTCCATTTTTCCTCATCTGATTGAAGATGGTCATAGTCCTTGTAAAGAAGTCATTTACAGACTCTGAGTCTTTCATGAGAAGATTTTCAAACTCTCTCCTTAACATCTGTAATCTTACAATTTTCACCTTGTCACTTTCTTCATATTCATTCTGCAAGGTGTTCCAAGCTTTCTTGGAGTTAATAGTTGTTGTTATCCTTGGAAATAATGAACCAATGATTGCATTCTAGATGTATCTCAAAGATTTTGCATCCTTTCTTCTATTTTCCTTCAATGCATTCTTCTGTGCTTGTGTCAATGCATTAAATGCATTCTGTCTCGCTACGTATGTATAGCCTCCTTTAACCAACTCCCATAGATCTTGAGAAGAGAACAATGTCTTAATTTTAATACACTAGATATCATAGTTCTTCCCATCAAATATTAGGGGTTGTTGCCAAGAGGTTCTCCTGGAAGCCATTACAACTCAACCCGGAAAATAAAAACTTGAACCCACTTTGTTATTGAGTTTTTTGTTTTCTCTTATACCAGTTTGTTGGAAAAATTTATTTCTAAGTGCAACCAGTAAAGGAAATACACAACCAGAAACACAAATAAAACACACACCTACAAAATATATATTATATTAATTCAAAAATTCATACAATCATCACAACTGCTGCTCTACAATTCCTTGCTCGATATTTCCCCTTTGTATTTTCCTCTCTATATTCTCCCTTCTCTGTGTTTTCCTTCTTCTTCTATGCGTTGCTGCAAAAATTTCTCTTCTCTCTTTATATTTTTTGAGCTGCTGCTCTTCAAACGATGTTTTCTTCTCTATTTTGTGTTGTTGCACAAATTATCTATTATAATCTCCTCAAAACTCCCATTTTTATATCATTCCTATATATTGAAAAATATTCTCTCTTTTCGGTTAGAAACCATGCCCAAAACTATATAATATAATATTATATATATTATGCCTGGGCTCATTCATAAATCACGACCAAGCATTAAAAAATGGACCCAAAAATATTATGCAAAATAATGCAATCCGAGACTTTGAAGTCCGCTGGGGAAAATCCAAAGGAAACAAACGGAATCCTGTCACGTGGTATAGGATTGGAGGGTAAAAGGAATTAATGGCCACAAAATTAAATCCAATTAAATCCTGTACGTGAAGCGGTCAGAGGGTCGTTAACAAAGTGGGAGGCTGTTTTCAAATTCTTCACGGGGCTCGAGATTACTGCAACATTTAATTATGACATTTTGGATTTTAAAAAGAAGAATTTGTAATACAGAACACTAATATTTTTTAGAGGCTTGGTTACTATTTATATTGTTCTTTTTTTGAAAAATTCTCTATATTTTGGGAGAAAATAAGGAAAAGGAGAGGGCTTACTCATCTCAGGACCACACATTCTTGTGGGTTTTGTGTATAGATAGATAGCTGTCATTACCTGAAGATTTTTTTTATCAGTTCTACATAACAAAACACATCCACATAAACATTAAATTTACATCCCTTCTAGTGTATCTTACAACTCAAGCGTAATTGTTAGTAATAATAATACAACTTTCCTTTATTAGATGCTATCTTTAAACCATTTTCATAAGTATGGCGCGCTTCAAACAATCATCGTGCATGTCTTGTGAAACATGTTCCTTTTGGAATGTCGTAATTGGATAAAAATCAATCACTTACATGTCTAGGGCATTCCTTTCACAACTTCATTTATCCCCTTTTGTAGTGTTATATCTAGTATATGCTATTGAAATATCACTATTGTGGCGGTGTCTTGAATTCTCGATGGATACCTTCTTTGCGTATTACTTTCCTGTGCTAGTTATCACTATTATAGTGGTGTTCTCTATATTATTAATATGTGCATGGAAGAACAAGAATCCTCCTATTCCACATGGACCACTTGTTTGGCCTCTTATGGGAAACCTCTTTACTGCTAGGGAAAACCCCAACGTGTCACTCTTTTCCTTTTATCACAAATATGACTTTCTCATGACCATCTCTCTTGGGATGAAATAAATAGTGGTGGTTTTCATAATGGATTTCAAATGCACCAGACATGAATTTATTATATTAAGACATTCCCCTTTGATTGAATGTAGTGAATTATTTCATTGACCAAACAATAACAACATGGAATCCACAAAGCCTAGAAAATGCAATATGTGTGCTACACTAATCAAGCCTTAATGAACCATGTTTGTTAGACACAAAGGGGATACTTGCATGCAATTATTTCATAGATTATGAAGAATTGGTTAAATGAGTGCAATGACACACCAAATGTAGTAAGGCCATATGTTTGGAAGGGAATGATAAACTCTTTAGTGTAGATATAAATCCCCAAGGAGACTCCAAGATCATTCATTTTTTTTTTGTAGATGAAAAAGGGAACAAATCCTACACACCATCACCGAACGATACACGAGTAAACAAATAAAACTTGGACATGCTAGCACTATGGTGATCCAATGTCAACTTCAACAAGCCCATAGTTTCTTGCCACACAATTTTACAATAATCAAAGAGCTACCACCACATGTTGACAAAATATCGAATATTGTTAGTAGTGACAACCCAATAAAGGCTACATATAGTAATTTTCTCTATGAAACTACAGATTATTGTGACATTGGTGCAAACGAGACATGCCACATACCGTAAAAACTTCCCCTATGTGTGCGGCCACACAATCATTTCCTCTTTGTTGGTAAGAAATTTTTATAAGTGTGTGCTCGGACATGGAAAAAATATCCAATATGTCTTATTACATTAATGCTTATTTCCAACACCCCGTGCACCTAGAAAATATCCCCTCTTCAAGGATGCACACACATTATATTTTAATAATGAAAGGAGAGGAGCTAAGTAGAAACAAAGGAAAATATAGGAAGTAGTTTGCATATCTCCTTATTACTACATGACATGCTTGTAATTGATCCTTCCAATGAAGACTTTTGTTGGTGGAGTTTTTAATTCATAAACCATTCCAACAGATACACTTACACATTGGTGTTATGATAGGAAAAATATTTTACACCTTAGGAAGAAATTAAAAACGTGTACATGGCTATGCTTATATAGAGGACCATTATTCATGATGGAATTGTTGTTGGAACAAATAATGGTGATAATGAATCACAAGGAGAATACCCCGTGGATATGGAACTACAAGAATATGAGCATATATCCTGCATGCACCCATCTAAAAATTTGATGGTTGAAGAACTAGACACATTTGTACTGAGATATTTTGATAGTAGCCACGATTGGTCGGACTATGGTGTCCCTGTCAACTTGCAGAGTTCAACGCCAAGATTCATAGATAAAACTCACCTTGAGAACCAATTACCACATGTTGGTGTAACCTAGGAAAAATACACTACTAACAAGGAACTAAAATACCAATAATCCTACCTCCTCCTTCGTGTTCTCAGTAGCAAACCTCGAATGGGCTAGGAAACTTTGATTGAGCCCCGATTCTCGTCATATGTAGGTGCTTTTCTTCAAGACGGAGCAAGACCTTCCCGCAACAGCCGATCCTCTTACTTTGCACTAGATGGGAAAAAATATAATGAGGCTATTTTGGCCTTAGGACGAGGCAAAAGGATGTTCTTTGCTCAAAGGATGCAAGAACTTAGATATGGCATGCAAGCTTATTCTCTGTGTGTTTAGAGGGGAGGGGTAAGGTTGTATTTATAGCCTGAGGGAGTGATTAGCTTAGATTAATTTAAGTAATCATGGTTTGGAAATGTGGGCAAGATTAAGTGAGTGGTTTGAAAATGTGGGCAAGATTAAGTGGGTGGTTTGAAAATGTGGGCAAGATTAGGTGAGTGGCTTGAAAATGTGGGCAAGATTATGTGAGTGGGGACCACGAAGAATGGGTGAGGATTTGAATTATATTTTTAATTCATAAGTGGATTATTTTAGGTGAGTGGGGACCACGAATGGTGGGTGAGGATTTGAATTTGAATTTTCAATTCAATAGTAGAAAAACATGGAGAATAATGACATGTGATGAGGATTAGGTTATTTTTGGATTTTGAAATAGATAATTAATCAAATTATATTTGATTAATTCGAAGTGTATTTTTGTGGGAAATGAGGAAGGGGAATTAATTGATTTAGGATAGATGTGAAATTGGGGTGTCTACATTTGCCCCTCTTTGGAAGGGTACTATGAAAGTAGTGTCCTTTCAAAGAAAGTAAACAGTATGGGGGAAGAATTCAATCTACTTTTTAAAAGGTAGAGCGAATGTTTGTTGGGGAGAATAGAAAGTGGTGAGTGACAGATGTCATAGTATCCTCTAAGTCAAAAATGTCATGAGAAGATGTGATTATGAATAGATGTGGTGATGCCCCCTCAAGAGGACTGGGTGATGAGAATGGAATATACAATGTAACTCTCGAAAATAAGGGAAATGGATTCGGTGGAGAAGAGGATGATAATGGAGTGGAAGAGACTAGAATGACCGCACGACGCAAATGGAGAAAGGATTCAATCGACCTTGAATGCTAGGTGTGAGGGTGTGTGGGAAAGAGAAAAGGGAATGGATAGGATTGGGGGTTGATTATGAGAAGAGTAAGGGAGATAGGGAGGGGAAAAAAAAGGAATGAAAGAGGTAGAAATAAGAGAGAGGGATGATAGGGGAAGAAGGGAATGATGAAGGACAAACAAGGCAAAAATAGGAAAATGACAAAGTAGAGGGTGAAGGGATGAAATAGAGAGATGTGTAAAATGAAGGAAGCAATAGAGATAGTAAAGAGGGATACGTGGAAGTGAAATAAATGATAGAGCTGAGAAAAGCAGAAACGGAAAGGATAAATAAGAAGGAGAAAATGAGGTGGGAGTAGGGGGTGAAATGGAGGAAAATGGAAAGAGGACAAAAGAAGAAGTAGAACGGAGAAAAAAAAACTATGAGGGGCGAGGAAAGTGTGAAAAAGAGGAGAGAAAAGAAGAGAAACAGATATAGAATGAACGAAAATGTAGGGGTGGTAGAGAAAAGGAGAAGTGGTCAGAAGAAACATGAAAATTAGGGGAGAGGAAAGGAAGATAGAATGAATACAAGGAGAAGATTGAAGGAATAGTGTCATTGCGAGGAAGACCAAGGCAAAGAATATGGAATAAACCGTATGGAGATGCATGTGGAGGGTGGTATGATAAAAAAGACAGGACAACGCTGAACAACCAGGTTATCGATGGGGAAGTAAGGAGGAAACGTGATGGAAAAAGGGGAAGAAGATGATACGGGAAGGGAAATAAGACGAGGGGTGGGAGAGAGAAGAGGATAACAAAGAAAATGATGTAGAAGGAAGGGAATACAGAAAGGGGGTAATAAGTGGAAAGGGAACAGTATAAGGAATGTTCAAAGAAGAAAGAGGGGATGAATGACATCGATTAGAAAAGATGTGGAGATGCATGAAATGAGGATACTAGGATGATGAGAAAATAGGAAAAGGATGTATGATGAAGACAATAAAGATAGTGAAGAGGGCAAAGAGGAGATGGAGAGATGGGTAAGAAGCGACAAGAAAGGGTGGGAGTGAGGGAAAAGAATAGGAGAGAAAAGAGAATGGGGGATAGAAGAGGCAATGCCAATGAAAGGATGTTAGGGAAATCCCTTTTACAATGAGTGGTGGGGAAGGGTGAGAGAAAAAATGAAGAAAAGGAGGAAGCGAATGAGGACTGGAAAGGGTAATGCCAACAAAGGGACGTTAGGGAAAACCCTTTGACAATGAGTGGTGGGCTTAGAGGAGGGAAGGAATGAAAGGAAACTCTAGAAGGTCCAAGGGAGTGAATGAGGTCGTGCGGAATGAGGATTGATAATTTTTAGGGAAAACCCATTGACAATTATTAGCGCGGGAAGAGAAGATGATGATGAAAGAATGATATAGGAGTGTTAACAATAATGGCGAATGTGTGTGTGGGTAGAAATGTGGGGGGAATTTGAGAAGATGAAGTGGAAAGAGTGAAGAAGATGGGAGGGATGAGTTGGGACTAAGTGAAAGTGAGGAGAGGATGCGGGTGATGAGGATGAACAAGGTGAGGATGAAGAACCAAGACATGAAAATAATGGGAAGAGACAGTATGAAGGATGATGGATCAAGAAGGGGAAAATGGGGGAAAAGAATGTGATTGTAGAAGGAAGAGATTAGATGTATGGTGTAAGAAGATATGTGGAGAAAGGATAATAGTAGGAGGAAAAAGTGGGTAGTAGGAGATACCAGGTGGAAGAAGTGATCAACAAAGTGGACGAAGAATGAGGCGGGGGAGAAGTTCACGATGACAAGTTAAGTGTAGGGAGGACCCTGACATAAGATTGTCATGTGACAGAAGTGGTTAAGTAAGATTGCCATGTGAGTAAAACTGGAGATGAAAAATGATCAAGCGAGAAGTGGTGTTTGCGAGAATCGAAAAGGAGGTGAAAGGATGTGATAATGGGGAATGCCGAGAAAAATTAAAGGGTGAAGGGTGTGTAGTGATGGGGAAAGGCAAGGAGACAGATCATCCTTAAGAGGGACTCTTAAGTGAGATCGCCATGCCGGGTGAGTGGTTAAGTAAGATTGCCAAGCAGAGGAGGGTGATAGTGGTGGTAGAAATATGTGATGATGGGGAATGAAGAGGAAATATGGATGGTGAGATTAGAGAGTGATGGGTGAGTGTAAGATGACATGTCATGCTTAAGAGAATCTCTTAAGTAAGATCGTCATACTGCTGGAGAGGTTTCGTAGGGTCACCCAACCGATAGGGATGATATGCAAAGAGAAAGACAAAATGATATTGGAGATAGGGGTGGAATGGTAGGGTGAAGAAGATGATCGTGATGAGAGGTGGGAGAAATAAGATGGGGAAATATGATGGGATGGGGAAGGCCACAGGGCATATCAACCTTAAGTGGAAGTCTTAAGTAAGATTGCCATGCGGCTAGAATGGTTAAGTAAGATCGCCAAGCTGAGGAAGAAGGATGATGTTAGAGTTGGTGGGAATAGGGTATGACAAAATGGACTGAAGGGGAACCCTCAAGTGAATTTTCCATACTACGAGAGCGTGTAAGTAGGATGACTAGGCATAAGGTGGATTTGGGGAAGGATGAGAAAAGAGTGAGTGAGGTATGCCTAAGTGGTATATGATATGAGATGAGGTGATAATAAGAAAGAAATGACACAAAGGAGTGTAACATGAATGGATGAAGGAATATATGTAGTGGAGGGCAGAGAGTGTGAGGGGAATCCTTAATTGGGATGCCCGTGGTGAGAGTAATGATGCGAGAATGAGAAGTAGAAGAGGTGGAGTGGGAAGATATGTTTGGTGGTGATGGTTGTTTGATGAGAGGGCAGGTGGTGAAGAAGCTTCTACAGCGGGAAGATCTTAGGGAGAGGGTAAACCTCCACTGAGGATTCCATATAGAAGGGGTTAGTAAGTAAGATTGTCAAGCGGGAAGCAAAAGTGTGAAAGGAAAGAATACCAATGGGTGAGAGGGGACAGGAATGGTGAGAAGGGTAATATGGGTATAAGCGGTGGAGGAGTAAAAATGAGGAGTGAGAATGAATGGATCAAATACATGGTGATCATGGTGGGGGAGAAGGAGCTGCTGGATAGTAAATGCTACTTGAGAAAGATCGTTAAGTAGGATTCGCAAACCGCAATGATGATCAAGTAGGATTCGTAAACCGGAGAATGTAGTAGTATGGGTGAATGGATGGGGTGAAAAGTAAGATGTGGATCATGCGGAAGATAATCACGTGAAAAAAGCATCTTAATTTTAATATAGCACATAACAGGATGTATTGTGATATAAAAGATCAGGATGACTAGACTGTAATATGCGTGATAGCATAGACAGGGGCCATCAAAAAGGTTTGATGCCCCAGTATGATATGTAAATGGGAGAGAGCATAAATAGAGGCCATCAAGAAAGTATGATTCCCAAAGACGACATGTAATCGATAACATAAGAATATTACAGAGAACACCAGATACATAAAATCAAGATGCCCCGTAATATAGCAAGATGCAAGAAAGTAATTAATAATTTACAACTAATAATGCAACACAAGAACCAATAAACATGTCCCTAACGTGTTCCACAGTGAGGATTGATCGGATGTGCCCCCAAGTAGGGGTACGAGGACATAGTAAAGCATTGGGTCATTGTCCTCAAACAAGGAAGCAATGAGAGCCGGATTTGCCCCAAGCGAGGATTCACGCAAGGAGAAGTGGTTTGAATTTGGTAGTCATAAGGTGATTGGATCACTCGTTGGGGATAATAGTCCAAAGGTTGAATTGTGTTGGCTATTTTAGAGTTTTTGCGATTTTGTGGAGTTTACAATTTTTTTTTTGTTTATTATATATATAGATTTTCTAATGTTTTTTGGATTTTTGATGATTTTTAAATGTTTTTGACTTTTTTGACGATTTTCAATATTTTTGGATTTTTAACGATTCTTGTTAATGGTTTTGGATTTTTGATGATTATGTGTAATGTTTTAGATTTTGATGAGTAAATCTAATGTGTTTGGATTTTGGACGAGTTCTAATTTTTTGTTGGATTTTAAACGATTGTTTCTAATGTTTTTGGGTTTTGACAATTTTCAAATGTTTTTGGATTTTGGAATTTTACACTTTTTTGGATTTTTGACGATTTTCAAATTTTTAAGATTTTTGACGATTCTCAAATGTTTTTAAATTTTTACATTGTGATTGGCAATTGATAGACCAAAGTGTGTAGACTTATTTTTAGAGGTGATAAACATGGATATTATCCATATGTAACATGTTCCGTGTTGTAACTTATGCTCTGAATAACACAAATTCTCTTTCATTGGCAAGATATGGTGGTGATGAGATGATGAAAATAATTCCAGATCCATTCTTGACTCCACACAACTAGTAAGATGTGAGGGCTCATCACCGAGAATCAAGAAGGACATAGGAGGTAGATATGAATATATAGACAAATGCTAACAACAATCCCTTTGGGAAATTGTGACTCCATTCTTCATAATGGTATTGAACCAGTTTCAAAAATGGCTTTCACTTTATGAGTCACATGCTAGACTTAGGCAGGCTTGTGGCTCTTGATTGATAAGATATGAGGTTAAGGGATAGTTCTCTCTTCAATTAGGCATCTAAATTACGTGTTTGGAGATTATATAATTTGTAAGCATTGTAAGATTTTGTATTTTTGAAATAACTCCCTATGCCTTGCCCCATGCTACTAGTGAGAAGTAAGGGCTCATCACCAAAGGAAAACATAGGCGAGTGAATTTCCTTTTTATCTTTTTTTTTTTGAATATTTTGCAATGTTTTTATGCTTGTATGAGAATGACCCTCTACGATTTTCCCCATGCCACTTGTAAGAGGCAAGGGTTTATCACAAGACAAGACGTAGACGAGTAAGGGCACCTTCCTCCATTCCCAGTCTCACACTACTAGTAAGAAGTGTGGGCTCAACACCAAAGACTATGAAGGACGAAAGATGTGACAATGAATTATTCATAAGTTATTGAATTGATGGATTTTTTTACAATAGTGCTTTGTATTTGGGAAGAAATGTCTACCCCCAATCTTAGCCCCACACAACTAGTAGGACGCGAGGGTTCAACACCGAAGACTGAGATGGATGACCAAATGAACTGGGTAACGAAGTTTAGAGCTTTGTTATGAAAGAGAGAATGTATTTGAAGGGAATATATTACCATCAGTAAGCTTTTAGGTATGACCATAAAGGAAAGCGATTGAAAATGGAAGAAGTATGACACTCACAAACTTAATAGGATTTATATTAGCACTTGTCTCATGATGATAAATATGAAGATGTGATTTTGATAATGAAAATGTCTGCCAATGGAAATGAATAAATTTATTCGGAGATAAGCAAGACAGAAGGAACAATGTACACGTTGTTGTTTCCCGGAATAGAGAGTGCTTTCAAGAATAGAATTTCTTTGAATGGAATGTATTCATGGGTTTTTCAAGGACTTGGCCTATGTCAATGGCCAATTTATAAGCTCCAAACCCAAAATTATTCTTGTTTGTCTCGTTCTTTGGGTGTATTCTTTTGATTTTCTTTGAGAATGAAATCATTGACCTTAAATTTTCTAGGTTTTAATTTTTTATGGTAGCTATGCCATAGATGATTTTGATAGAATGGAAGATGATCTAGGGCATTAAGTTGTTTTTCATCAAGAAGCTCGAGTTCATTAAGGCGTGAGTGTCGATAATAATCTTGATTGATTACATCTTTGAAGGATATTATGAAGGATGGAAGTTCAACCTTGACATGTAAAATAGCTTCCCAACCATTAACAAAGGAGAAGGGAGTGGCTCCAGTAGGTGTGTGATAAGATGTGCGGTAAGCCCAAAGAGTGGGATAGATTTGGTTAAGCCAATAGCTTCCATGTGTGTTAATAATGATGGTTTGTGTTATTTAGTTTTTGCTTCTATTTGTCCATTAATTGATTGTTTTGAGGATAGATTCACAATTAAAGATGGAAAAGGTTGTGTAAAGATATTCCTGGGTATAAGTACCTCGTAGAATGGATGCACGTAGAATTCTTGACAGGTGAGACTAATTAGTGATGAGATGCCTGCAAGATCGATAGTTGAAAGCATGATGGACACGATGGGTTGCATTGTCGCAAGTGTCCAAACTCGATGTGGTTGTGTTTCGACAAAAAGGCTAGAGATGTTAGGCATAAGAGCCAATATTGGAAGAATAGAATCAAACTTAATGGTACCTATTGATGGAACCTCGTCTGTAGTGTCTAAAGTAATATCAAGGTTTGAAAGGGATTCTTGAAACGGGATCAAGGTCTCGTTAGATGTTGGAAGAATGTTGTCACCCAAAATAGGTTCAATATATGTTTGGGTTGAAAGAGAGTCTTGAAATAAGTTCAAGTGCTCAGTAGATGTGGGAAGAATGTTGTTGTCCAAAACAAGTTCAATGTATGTTTGGGTTGAAAGAGTGTCTTGAAATAAGTTCAAGTGCTCAGTAGATGTTGGAAGAATGTTGTTGTCCAAAATAGGTTCAATGTATGTTTGGGTTGAAAGAGAGTCTCGAAATAAGTTCAAGTGCTCAGTAGATGTTGGAAGAATGTTGTTGTCCAAAACAAGTTCAATGTATGTTTGGGTTGAAAGAGAGTCTCGAAATAAGTTCAAGTGCTCGATGAGATGTCGGAAGAATGTTGTTGTCCAAAACAGGTTCAATGTATGTTTCTGTTGAAAGAGTGTCTTGAAATAAGTTCAAGTGCTCAGTAGATGTTGGAAGAATGTTGTTGTCCAAAACAAGTTCAATGTATGTTTGGGTTGAAAGAGTGTCTTGAAATAAGTTCAAGTGCTCAGTAGATGTTGGAAGAATGTTGTTGTCCAAAACAGTTCAATGTATGTTTGAACTAATGGAAGGAAATTTGAAGAAGATATGGATTTTTTTGGAATTAGAGAGTCTTGACTGTTGTCATCATGATCTCGTGGAATTTCAGTATATATAGGAGTTTCGACAGTAGTCAGCTCTTCATTGAAATTTGTGGTATTGGATGTGTCATTGGTTGCAAGAGCATTTTCATCAAGCTCTATAGAGATGACATCGTCGTCAATTAAGTCTTGGACGTAATTCTTAAATCACACACATTTATCTATGTGATGACCATCAATGCGATGAAAATCATAGTATGTGTTAGGTTTGTACCAACATGGCTTAGATTCCCCTTCGACAAAGGGTTTTGTAATTGGATATCTTATCAGTTTAGCCTCTTTTAGTTGATGAAAAACACTAGAGAGACTTTCTCCAAGGGGGTAAACTGACGTTGGACTTTACGTGAACTGATTTCTTCGTGAGGTTGTATGATCGGCTTTTGGGTGATCGCTCACTAATTTGGGTAGCCATATGAGAGAGTTGTGTTGTCATCTTATTAATTTGTTCTAATAGCTCATTGTGTGATGTTTTTCATGAATTATTCATGTTTGAAAGAGAGGGAGAATGAAGAAAGGTGTGATGAAGAAATCAACCTATTGATTATGATCTTTGTTTTCGCTCAATCAAGTTTTAACAAGGCTATAAGGAGTAAGCTCAAACAAGCTACTCGGGATACAAGTGGGATATAACTTAAACAAGCTATGACGAATATGTTGATTGGTTTGGATTAAACAAGCTTAGCAGACGAAAATGTAAGGAGTACACTCAAACAAGGTACTCAATACAAGTGGGATGTAGCTCAAACAAGCTATGATGAATATGTTGATTGGTTTGGCTTTAACAAGCTCTGGATTTTTGATAGGAAGAGTAACTCAAACAAGTGACTCAACACAGTTGTGAACTCAAAATGAGTTTTGAAGGGATTTGTGTCGGATGGGATTTTGTTAAACTTGACAGCTGATGAAATAATGAGTGAACTCAAACAAGTCACCCAATGTCATTTTGATATAGCTTGAAACAAGCTAGAAAGAATGTTCTGACAATTGATGAGATAAGGAGTGAACGCAAGTCACTCAATATCTATTGGATATAGCTGAAGACAAGCTATGACAGATGTATTATTGGCTAAAGTGAGCTAATGAAATTGGTGTGATGTTTTGGTCTGTGTTGTTGGATTGTTTGGATGTTTTCGCTTGGTATTGAATTGGTCGAGAACTGATTTTTTTGTGGAACACAACTAGGGTCTAAAATTTTACAATGAACACATTGATATCAGCCAAGTTTTATGATAAAACAATGCTAAACTATTTTGTTTTCAAATAGCAAGCAATCATGTGGATTCAATTGTTTTGGCTTATGAGGTAACTTCTTCAGGAATGATTATTGTTTCATGCAATCATACAAGTATGTTGTGAAATGGTGGATGCAGGCTCTTATTACTCCAAGAAGATGCGTCCTCCGATATACCCTAGTCCTGATATACCTAATTCTGTACGGGGACAGAATTGGTACGGGGAACCCTTAGAGCACTGGAGGAGACTCACCAATTCTTACTTGCCTGTTTCGGAGTGAATCACCACGTCTAGAACAGGTTTTGTGAAAAGGTGGAAGGTGATGGAGGGATGAATGTGTATGGTGTCCTTATAACTCCCTGAAGATTTACAGGGATGATGCCCAGGCTTTGTTGTTACAACTATTTAGGCGTGACTCATGCGCCGCATGACAAAGATTACTGTAAGTGAAGAGCAGGCGGCAGGGTAAATACCGAACGCTATGATGAGACTAGGTCTCAAAGTGCAATGTAGATGCAAATGTTGTTGGTGCGTGGTAGTCAAGTCCACGTCACCGGTGTAGCTTTGGTGGTGATGAAATCCACCTCGTCTACGTGTAAAAACAATATGATAAAGTGATTAAACGCAGGGTTCTTTCCAACTTGAAATAAATCACTAGCAGAAAATAATTGCGTACCTGAGCGTAATTTTTTTGGTTTCAGCAATTGTCTTTGAATGGTGGTATTTTTGCGGGATTTTTGTTGTTTTTGTTTTTGTTTTTGTTTTTGACAATATTCCAGCAACGCGGTTCTACAGAAAACAAATTAGTAGTTATCCTGCAAATGAAATGTTAGAAAAGTGATCGTGGTTGTTTTTGATTTGCCAGATCACTCAAAGGCACAGGAAAAGAGCATACACAACCAACGACCAAACAAATATTAAGAATATGACAAAGGAAAATAATTATTAAAATGATAGTTGAAAAACAAAGCTAGAGGATCCTGCAATGTTAGAACAAGAAACTAAAAAAATTATGACCGTTTCGATTTTCCGATCGCTTGATGCGCAAGAAAAGAGCATACGCAGATACAATTGGAATAGTTTTTTTATATAAAAATATTAATAATTATTGCAATTAATCATGATTGCGAAATAGTGATAATGATTATTTTCACAAAAAAGAAAAACAATGAAAGAAGAGGGTGAAAATGTTATCTAGAAGTGTTGTCGTGGAAAATTGAAATGTAAGGCAAAAATTAAAAATTAAAAAAAATTGTTGTGCAGAGCCCGAGTGGCCTCACGTTTCTGATTTCCAAGATCACTTTTGAAGTGCGAGGAAAGAGCATACGTGTGAGGTTGTTACGTGAAATAAAAAAAAAAAAAAAATAAAAAATAAAACTATAATTTTGTTACTTTTTTGTTAAAAAGATAGGTGTTAGAAGAAATGAAACCAAAATTTTTTTGTAAGTCTAAATCTAAAAATTATTTTTTCATTGCATAGATCTTTTCAATACCTTTCCGTTAAAAAAATGAAGTCATTCCAAGTTCGGGAGCAAAAGTTATGGCTTCCGGAAGATGGGCTACGAGAACGCTCTGAATGAAAATTTTAAACGTGAGAAAAACGTCCCGGGAGTTGGTTTTTTTAATTTTCTGACTTCTATACTTAACCTGAGAAGCTAAAATTTTGACAGCAAGATTAAAAAAGAACAATAAACAGAAAGAAAGAGTTAGATCGCAAAATGATTGATTAAAATAAAAGAAAAAAAATGATTAACTTCCTACAAAGCAATTATTTTAGCAAAAGTAAATAAAGAAATGCATTTTCCGGATTGGTTGTCCCATGACAGTAAGATGATAAACTAATGGATAGTTCATGTGTTTCTACAGATGACGAGTAAATAGAAAAATAAAAACTAGGAACTAAACACCAAGCACCGAGGAGATCAAAGACAGGATGAGCTTCAAAGTTTCATTGTTGCTATAACCTGCAGATACACCACAAGACACCACACAACAAAAACACTACCCAAAGTGTGAAGGTTAACCAAAGAAGACCATAAGGAACAGAAAAGGAAATAATTATGAATAATAATAAACAAAGAACAGATAAAACCACTAATTGAGAAATTAATGGTAACAGATCGAAAGTAACCGGGCGTGCCAGAATGTAAGCTAGGAAAAATACACTACTAACAAGGAAGTAAAATACCAATAATCGTACCTCCTCCTTCGCGTTTCATAGCAAACCTCAGAATGGGCTAGGAAACTTTGATTGAGCCCTGATTTTGTGATATGTAGGTGTTTTTCTTCAAGACGGAGCAAGACCTTCCTGCAACAACGATCCTCTTACTTTGCACTAGATGGGAAAAAGGATTATGAGGCTATTTTGGCATTAGGACGAGGCAAAAGGATGTTCTTTTCTCAAAGGATGCAAGAACTTAGATATGACATGCAAGCTTATTCTCCGTGTGTTTAGAGGGGAGGGGTAAGGTTGTATTTATAGCCTGAGGGAGTGATTAGCTTAGATTAATTTAAGTAATCATGGTTTGAAAATGTGGGTAAGATTAAGTGAGTGGTTTGAAAATGTGGGCAAGATTAAGTGGGTGGTTTGAAAATGTGGGCAAGATTAGGTGAGTGGGGACCACGAAGAATGGGTGAGGATTTGAATTATATTTTTAATTCATAAGTGGAGGATTTTAGGTGAGTGGGGACCACGAATGGTGGGTGAGGATTTGAATTTGAATTTTTAATTCAATAGTAGAAAAACATGGAGAATAATGACATGTGGTGAGGATTAGGTTATTTTTTGGATTTTGAAATAGATAATTAATCAAATTATATTTGATTAATTCGAAGTGTATTTTTGTGGGAAATGAGGAAGGGGAATTAATTGATTTAGGATAGATGTGAAATTGGGGTGTCTACAGCTTGGTTTTTCCAACTATCAATCTCACTTGCTTCTATCTTCACAACACTAACTTACCTATGCTAATATTGTTGGGCATGCTTTGGAAAGAAAGGACAACTTCCACCCTTAAAGATGATCATTCAAAGTATAACCGATATAGGAAAGTACTACCCGATTAGATGCATCAAAGCTATAGTAAATACTCAAGGGTAGAAGCATGTCCTCGCTTCTCCTATTAGCTCCAATAGATATTGCTACATTCAACATAAGCACAACTATTATACATTATAGGCTTCACATACCCATTATAGAAATAAAACCTCTCGAAGGAAAATAACTAGTAGTTTTCCAGAGCATGTGAGGACATAAAATACGTTCTTATTAACGAAATGAGATTTGTAGGGAAAAAAATGCTAAGAACTATAAATTTTAGGTTGTGTGAGGCATTCCTTCACCGTTACAACAAATATTTCAATGGTTTCTCAGTTATACTCATGGGTGACTTAGGTCAGTTCCCTCTATTAACGACATATGACTATATGAAGAGAAGTCAATCACCACATAATTTGGCACAAATTTGGCATGGTAATTACCCTAGATATAAATGTCATTTAGTAAGGCGAAGTAAACCACAACAAATGGAATTTAGAAATTTATCAACCAACATTAGCAATGTACACACAACACTAGAGGATTGAAATCTTCTCATGTCATGAACATACTCTTTCATGTCTCCAGTAGTAAAAGCAACCTTTATATGAGTAAAACATCTTTATACAACAAAGGAATTAGAAGCCTCGCACAATAAGAGAATGATAAAATTGTTGCATCTTTTAGTGACAATAAGTAGAGCTAACCAAAGTAGACATAGAGTGCAATCGGACCCCAACAACAACCATTTCCTACAATGCTCTTTATCAAAGATCAAGAGGTCATGTTGACATAAAACTTATGGGTAGAATATGGATTGGTCAATCAGACACTTGGGCAAGTTATGGGGATTGTCTATAATCTAGAATCACAACCCCTTAACTTGCCTTCCGTTGTTGTTGTTGACTTAAAAAAATACTATGGGCCCACATGGGACATCCTCCACCCAACGTGTTTTCCCCTTCCTCTTGTTACATGCGACATTTGTTAACAAATCCCACTTAAAATATCATATGGCCTCACCATCCATAAGGTACAAGGAATGACACTTTATAAGGTTGTAATAAACACTGACAACATTGATTGCATGAGACTAACATTTACTGCAATATCAAGGGTACACTCCTTAGCCGACTTGCACATGTCACTTACTTTTACATTTGAGCGCTACAAAAGAATGAATTGCACAAAAATTTAAATGTGCGGAAAGAAAAGTAGGCTAGAATTAGTTGTAAATATCTTCCTCTACATTTACATGTCATTTAACACATTTCCTATAAAAATAAAGCTCATGGATTACACTTAACAATGTTATCCTATATCAATTAAAAAAATGATATAGGATAACATTGTTAAGTGTAACCCATGAGCTTTATTGATATAGGGTTCTTGGAGCAGTTTGAGGAGTATAGTTGTGGTTATGGGAGGCATTAATTGAGGCAGTGGAAGCAGGAGTGAGAGATGCTATGGAGGGGATTTCAAGCCTTGGCCTGGTGGGAATAGGAAGTGGGGCGGAAGCTACGCAGATATCCATAGATGGTTAAAACATAAGAAATGCGCATTTGTGAGAGAAGGAGAAATATGAGAAGGCAGAGGACGGGAGACATCAATGCATCACTCTCCGAGCTTGGAGGATTTTCAACTTTTGATTTCATTTGGTCACAATGTGCCGCTGCCACAGACAACAACACTATAAAACCACATGAAGCGGATCACCTCTGTTTTTGTCATATTCCCAAAAAATCCTTGACATAACAGTAGAAATGTTTATCAAGTTCTTTAATGGCGTTGGAGTTGGGATATATTTATAGATAAATAACATTAACGGAGGGAGAGCATAATGGTGATCGCTGTAACAGAGACAATTTAGTCTTCTTTCTCTGTACGTGTTGTGAAAAGGATACGCGCCCGGTGCCCTTATTAGGAAGGGAAGATAAAATATTTTCAAGCTTAAAGTTGAACGCATAAAAAGACTCAAAAAGCGTGAAATGAGTTGGAAACTTGGATGGACGGACAGTCGAACGCGTTGCTCCCATCCTCTCGGATCCATCCCCATCCAAAATAGATGGGGTGGGGCCCGCCCTATGTAATAGATCGATCGATCTGGGGATGGGATGGGTGGGTGGCAGATAAGATAGTTCAGGGCCATCCACACCTATGCTTTATCTAGCATCTATGGCTGAATGGTAAAAGCACCCAACTCGTAATTGGTGAAGTAGGTCATTGATCTATTAACAAGTGTAACACCCATAAATTACACACACAAATACAACAATAATAATACCAGGATAATTTTTGTTTTTACTTACATTGCTCACTACACAACACCACAAGGCTCTAAGCAGAGAAACTCAACAATGCATAAGACACTTACAAAAGTCATCGACTCACATAGACACATGCCAACACCATATAAATGTCGATGCCACAATTTCACTAATGAACGAATTCTAGCAATGACCCAACCACAAGAAAAGGGACCCAAGGATTGACAAGCCCACACACATCATTACCATGATTACATCTTAGTTACGATTAACATTCCAAGAACATTACTATGCAAGGATAATTTTGTCATTTTTCCACCTACAGGTTCTTAAATTAATTTCACATTCAACTTATAGTTCGACCATTTAGATTAGCTCTTTATCCCTTACAATGATCTCCGAACTTACATTATTATTTTCATCTTTCAAATTGCATACAAAGTTCCTAATTCACTCATTCTTATGTTAAGCTTATGTTTCTCAAACATTTATTCAATGTTTAAATTTTACCCTTACTACAATAGTGAATCTGAAGTGATGTCAAGACATAAATCTTAGGATTTGAGGTAGATTTAGATTCAAGATACCTTTTCCCAAAATATTTTTCGATCACGATATCCTTATTTCCCATCGTAGTTAAGATATATCAAAAACTTGTTGAATCCATTCAACATTTCCACATCAAGAATATATATATATATATATATATATATATATATATATATATATATATATATCTTTGTTTTCTCGTAGTTAGATCACACCAAGGCAATTCATATTCTTTTTAACACAAGTAAATGTCTAATTGAGTTATAAGGACTCCAAGAGTGACATTATTCCTAACCTCGAATCTCATTTTATTCTTATATGCTTTACTCTAACATTGCACTATGGTCTCATTATTGGCATCACTTTGTAACAAAAGAGTTACGAAAGTACTTGTCTAATATCTTAAAGAAGTACATGATTGGAAGCATTAGAACCATACATGAACCACAAGTGATTTGTTTTCAAAGTGAGATCCCATGTTTCCACATTTTGTGATTCCGCATGAGGAATTTCTTTTATTCTTAAAGTCATAAGTGACATAACAAGGAATTACGGAACCAAGTTTTCAATTTCCTAATTTCTCTTAAGTCAACATCTTTCAAATCAATTTCATTTGCAAAGAGTTACTTACAATTTTCTACCCACCAGTTAACCTCCAAATCAACTATGGTTTATTTTAATTCCAATTTATACTCGTGGATCTCGTGCCCTGATAACAGATCGATTAAGGTAAAAAAATATTTACCCAATAAAGCCTCTGCAAAGGACCCATGCGCTATACTTTCACTAGCCAAGATAACACATTTAGCTGAGAGGATCTAAAGAGGTCATTAACAAGAGTTTAAGTAATAGTACAACTATTTCACTAGCTCCATTGTGTCATCTGGATCCCACAAGTAAATCATTCGATGAAGAAATTTAATTCTAAATCCAACTTTGGAAGACAAGGTAGTCCACTAGGATACTAAGGAAGTGCTAGTTCTACTTACTCCAGATAAATTTTGACCGTGTCGCTCCTACTGTTTCAAGTTTATGATGATGTCACTAAACATACCGACTAAGACGATAAACCTATTATCACCGAATCATAGCACCCCTAGAGATATACTTGAACTCACAGTGTGATTGGATAACATGGGTACTATCTCCAAGTTGTGGGACTTGCTACTTGAGATAGACCTCCGAGAAAGTCTTGTTCTTGCTCCTAAACTACCCGCCACAATCTACTCTAGTGCGGGATAAGCTAACTGCTCTAATCTAAATTTCCAAGGGACCATAGAGAGAATGCATAAAATGAAAGCCTACACTAAAGCGGTGATACACCAAAAAGGAGGATGTGAGAGTAGTCTCCAAATGTGTGAAATACAAAGGCAAAGTGCACACTAGAAGAGGTGATGACAGCTTCTCCATAATCTAGAAAATGCATTCACAAATAGCTTTTTCCAAGCACACACAATGATAATGAATTCTGCAAGAACATAATAATAGACACAATATTCTTGTGGAAAGATAAAAGGGAAAGAAGAATGCAAGAAAACACAAGCGAGGGAAGATATATCCACAAACATGTATTTTATTGCTTCTGTATGCACAGATTCGATCTATTACAAGATAAGGGCACTGATCACCATGCAAGGAGTCCACTACAAGGGCCTCTAACAACACACCGGCTTCACAAAGCAATTTTGGAAGAGCTTTTCTACCCAAAAACTCTCTTCTTTACAATGAGCCCAACACTCCAATTTATAGAAAAATGAGAAGGAAAAGAGAAGGAAAATGGAAATCCCAAATCTATCCTTCAACCACCTGTAAGAGGCATTAAATTGAGTGAAATGATTTCACATTACTTTCAAAAGGCTCCCCATACTGTCCCATGTGCTGCAGTTGAGAAAAGAATGATGACCATGCCTCTTAATTGCACTCCCAGACTACCAAATAAAACAACTTCGAACCCGGCCACGTTTTCTTAAAAAATCAATCAATTTCTGATCAAATCTAGAATTTATTGATTTTTGTGCATTGGGCTCGGAACCACGATTCCAACGGTACCAATTTTGTGTGATTTCGTTGAGAAATGCAAAAGTTATGGCCTTTTGAGTGCGGACAACAATTTTGGGTCCAGCGGGCGTTTTACGTCATTTGACGGGAATGAGCATTAACGATCTAGAGCCGAATATGTTTCTCTTATTTAAATATATCTACCCTCATTAAAATTAAGAAATCTCTTTGGGCGTAGGGCGTAGGGATGCGTTGCTCAAAAAAGTCAATTTTGTGAAAATCGGAGCTCGGAGTCAAAAGTTATGGCCGTTTGAAGTTTCCGACCAAATGTTGACTTTTCTTCTCTACCTTTGGCCGCTTCAGCTTTTCGCGTCCCTCGCGTCCCTTTGTCCCATTTGTCCCAAATGCTGCATGGGACAAATCCTTCCGAACCGCCCGAAATGGGCTTCCATGTCCCTTTTCTGCCGGTGACACGTGGCGTGATCTGATTGGCTTTCGGCTCCTTCGGCTATCCGCGTCCCACGCGTCCCTTTGTCCCATTTAGCACAGTGCTGAAATTTCCCATTTCGGGCCGAACTAGCATGTTCGGCGTTCACGTACTCGGCCCCAGTGATGTCCCAAATACTTTCTGGACCCATGTTTGAGACAAATTTTCCCGATTCACCCGGTTTCTTTTAGGTTCAAAGTCCCGTCTTGTCATAACGTCCCGGGCCGAAACCAAGTTCTCATTTCGGCCGATCCGGCGGTTCTTTCATTACAATGTACCTTCGGCCCAATTGTTTCGGGCTGCCTTGACTTATTTCGCCAATCCGGCCGGTTCGCATACACACCAGCGCGGCGTCCCGGACTTCTGTTTGGCAATTAGTCAAAATTTTCAAATTTTCAAATTTTCACTGATTGGATTTCGCGTCCCACGCGTCCCTTTGGCCCAATGTCCCAAATGCTGCTGCAACCGCCCGGCGACCTTTCGGCGGTTCACGCCCTTTTGTCCCAACTGTCCCGACTTTAGCGAGGACTAGGTCTTAGCCATTTTCATGATTTTTTTAGCCCAAGCTATTTTTAGCAATTTTTCACCTTTCTTCCCACTTGCTCTCTCCTTCGGGACATGGGAGTTAGAAAATTGGAGAGGGGACCCAAAAACATGACTTTTCCCCGACTCAATCTATTTGCACCGGACTTGAGAATTTAATGCATGTTATCAAAATTACCTGAGGGGTGAATTTTGGATAACAAAACCCATCTTGGGCTCTTATTTACCTAAAATAGGAGGTGTCATCAAGTGCAAAGGTTCATTCGAAGGTCTCAGTTTTCTATGCTAAGGGATTAACACAGAATGTTAGTTATGCACGAATTTGAACTAGGGTTGACTATTTCATTTGCATTTCTTTATTGCATTTTCAAGGTAAGGAAAACATGGCACCCCAATTAATTAATCATCTATTGTTCACTGGAAATACACTACAAGATATTAAATTCAAATTCATTTACACACACACACACACACACACACACACACACACACACATCAACCTTTTTACCATACGTAAATATGAATTAAAATTGCACCTATGATTAAATGCACATTTCCCAAGGTATACCTAAAACTAACATCTCACACATATTACCAAATTTCACATATAAAATTTTCTGTAACATGCCAATACATTATACATATATACATTCTACAATGACCTATATAAATTATAATAATAAACAATGAATTACACCACGCCTTTTCTCCATCTTTCTTGTATCTTGCAAAAACATGTGAGCAAGAAATCAACGATAAATAGTTGGCATGACATCCACCTAGATCTAGCATAATTAACGTTTTTAGTTTTCCATTTATAAAATAATAATAATTTGCATTTGAAAGGAGAGGGTTAGAGACATGTATTGATTTCATTTCATTTCACTTCATTTCTTAACCAACGAGAGAGAGAGAGAGAGAGAGAGAGAGAGAGAAACATTATTTTGCCACAAGTATATTTTCACACAAAAAGTCACATGATAGAGTTTCAAATAGTGATTTACAAGTGTCAACATGTTTCCACGGTTGTTTGGTAACCTCGATGGGGGTCCTAAAACTTTCTTTTTATGTTTTCCTGCTAGTTGCAAAAACATTCAATTTAGGGTTGGAGGCTAAGAAAGTGTGTTCAAAAATTGTCTTCCGATGAGCAGAAACACAATAGGTAAATTTACACGTATCTTCCTATATACCAAGAACTCACAAGAACTGACGGAATTTAGAACATGCAAAATGGTTTACAATTGGCGGCTAGGTTTCTGGAGCCACCGATCGTAGTTGGGCTAGTTGTAACAACACCCAATTTTAGCTCAAGGGCTAAGAAAGCCTCATCCAAAACTGACCTTCAATAAATGAACGTGTAATGGAAAATTTCCTACATGCTCTCATATATATGGAGAATTCACTGGAGTCGACGGAATTGAGAATTGACAAACGGGTTGCAAACGGTGATGAGTTTTCCAGAACCACCAGTCGTAGTTGAGTCAGTTTGACCTAGTCAAACAACGACCCGAGGCCTAAAAAATGCCTCTACCAAACTATCTAGAAGAGTGTGTTTCCCCAAACCGAAGGTTACAAGATATTTTCTAGTAAAAATACTAGAGGTTTGTGAAGGCAGATAAGCATTTCGTTGCTTAGGGTTAAAATGTTAGGGTCAAAACGAAAGCCAACTTTTTAGTTTTAACAAGTTCCCAAAAGTGTAAAATGGAGTAACAAGGCTCCTTGAGGAGTGAAAAGAGAACAAAGGGTCATTAGGGGTCAATCTAAATCTTGGTGTGACTCTCCCCATTACAAGGATCACATATGATGCTTGACATCACTTTTAGGGGCTCAGAATGTTGTTTTGCACATCTCTAGAAATTACGTTTATCAACTTTGCAAGGTAGACAAAAATTGTTGACTTAGTTAACTCATCTAGCTCTCGCCAATACCAATGGGCACGAGCACAAAAATTTATACACCTTGGGTTTATCAATGCATGCGGTTGTGGGAACAATCCCGGTTGATGGTCGAGGTGTAACTTGGTTATGAAATCACAAGGTGGAGTTTTGTCATTTTAGACTATATAATTTGGTTAAATATCCAAATGGTTAATTATCCACTGGTTCACTATTTCTATTATATTGAATATGAAAGAACTAAATTACGAAAATTATAGAATATTTCGATAAGGAGAGCATGCCTGGAATAAGACGAGTGGGCCTTAGATGTCCTCGCCCTTCCGATCGACCGCTTGCAAAAACATTAAAGTTGTTACACCCAACGTGACTACCCTTCCATGAGGTATCATCTGGTTGAGGCATTTCTCTAAACAAACCCAAAGTATCTTCAAGAGTATCATTTGCACAAACCTTTATAAAACTCACATTTTTAACCCAGACTGAGATCCTGGCAGCAAAAGCGAGCCCAACACAAATCTCCTAACATGAGATTTTCTGCAATTCCTTTAACACACTGAATCCATGATTACAAGCATGGAATCTAGAAGCTTTATTTTGTATTATTGCAAAAATGATAAAATCATATACACGATTAGATGGTTCCAACTTCCAAGGCTGGAAAAATCATATTTCTTAATGAAAGGATCTTGATTCTGCCAAATGAAAAGACTTTGAAGGGTGCAATGTTCTTGACACAACATCTTGCATTTGTGGTAACATTGTTTGAGAACACATCAACATGTCTACCATTTTAGGCATCTTATAGTCACAACTTATGTTGAAGCTATTATTGGATTTCCCTCAGTAGTAGCCCTTTGTCGAGAGTGAGAATATGTGTTGAGAGAACATATGCATGCTCTGAGCTCTCGTACAGCTGTGCATTTTCCATTCTCTCTTGGATCTCTGTCAACTCAGACTCAAGTGCTTTACAAAGTTGGTCTCCTGCCTAAGCAGCTGGAGATTCTTGCACAACAGCTCTTATGGTGCCTAGGATTAACTGTGTGCTTGATAAATCACCCTTATCTGCACATACTCTAGCATAAAAATGGGATTCACAACACTTAATCGATTTCTTTGCCTATCAACTTCAAGGCAGACAAATCGTTGCTCCACGTTGATTGATTCTACATGCTCAATAGAAAGTTCATTTACCGCAGGGTTTGAATTATTTTCTATGAGACTGGATCTCTGTATGAGAAAATTGCATTAAAATGATTCATGCCATTGCAGCTGCTACCATTGATTGCGTTCAATAAGCTGGAAGCTTAAAATCAACTAAAAAGTCCCTTTCTTCCTCCATTGTATACAAAAAAAAAAACGTGATAGGCAAATATTTCCTCTCAGAGACAATTGAACCCACTTCAGAATACAAATATAAATCCAGATAAAATAATTTGTATAAAGTAAAGATGAAGAGATATTAGGAATACAGACTTGTCTCAACGCGCAGGTCTGATTTAATTCATAATCGGATTGATTTTAGGATGGCTAATAGTGAGAGATCCCTCCAGCACAGTCCCCTGTCACGTTCCCTCTCTCACTACAGGGGTTAAATCTGATGGTCACACTTACCCGTCAAGGAAAATTTTTGTGGCGGTTTTATAACAAATATTACCTTGCGCATGACATTTATTTTTCATTTTTGACTTTCATAATTATAATATAGATACAAATATTTATATTTTTCATATAATAAAATCATATCATAAACGTATATCTAATTTTGAAGAGGATACATGTTAATAAAGATGGGGTAAAAGAAAAAAACTAAGTTCAATTTCTTACCCGAAATGTTATAAGATAAATAAAGACTGAAGCCGAGATCAAGTGAAGGCTTCTGTCAAATCTGTGCAACTCTATAAATTCCCAAAGTCTTGTAGGGTGTATCAGATCCCATTGTCCCAGCATTGAATTTATGTGTAAAATGCAGACGACTAGTACTTGAAGTGGAAGGAAAACATGCAACAGTTCCATTTCATCACCAAGAATCACAATACTAGCAACAGCCTCAATTGCCCATCTATAACAACACTGATCAATATCCTAGACACTCAGATATACATAAACTCTGAAGATACAACAATGCAGTTGCCTTGGTGATCCTGGAGTGACTTGTAACTTTGGAAAGGCGAGTTTCACAAATAAAGCATGGCCGATAGATGACAAAAAACTAATATATTGAAAGTTTATGTAACAAAATTTGCCGATAGATTCCTTACCAATTGGATATGTATAGTTGTTTTATTGTATAACAATTCCTTTTTCTAGCACTTTGTGCATTCTTTTTCATCGATTAGTTGTATATAGCCTCTTACTTGCCTACTTCTGAGTCATTACTGAGTTTTATACACAACTTCTGACTGCCCACATAGCCACGCCAACTGCAGCGATAGTTTAATGTCCAGAGCCAGTGTTAGAGTGATAACATATTCACTGGTAGCTGCATTAATCTATATTCGCTTGGTTCACTGAGATGGTTTATTCTTCAACTTTTACGGCTTCAAAAGTACAACGTCTTAATGTTGGCAGATGAACATTGAATATGACACAACTAAATGAATTAAAGTCTTGAGGGCTTTAAAATCTTATAGAATCTTAGAAAACGGAAAAATCGGTATGTACATCCCTATTCCACTTTGTTTATATTATACAGTACGTACATCACTTTTTCACATTTTACTAATCCTTGTAGATGATCTGCTGATCTCTATCATGTTGATGCAATTAGTGTTTCATTGACAATGAGCCAACTCGGGACAACCAACTCTGCCAAAAACAGAGACCAATGATTATAAAATTAGATATAGAAACTTTTAAATGGTTGGTTTTATTAAGTGCACGTCAATATGATACTTTCCAAAACATTTTCCCATCCCGTGCTACGGGGTAAAAGTTATGACAACCATTTTTTATGGTTAAAACACAAAAAATGTCTACACAGGTGTCAAATTTAACCCCCAACTACAACTATCCAATGTCAGCTAAATTTACGATATAACTTTGGTTCCATTGTGGTTAAGGCCTACGGATCTCAAATAAAGTGCAAGAATTACTATGCAAGGAAGATGACAGGTCTTAAAGTATGTCAGGATGCCCAGGCCCTGAACAACCGTTGCCACATGCCTCTTATGTCTCTGTCCACTCCTGCCACATGCCACCCTCCAGCGCACGCTTCTAATTTTTATTATTATTATTATTTTGATTTTTGTTTTAAGGAGGAGAGGCTCCAAGCTTCATCTTATTGTAAAAAATACGCAAATTGTAATTATTTTTCTATCTACCATAACTCATAAAAATATTAAAGTAGTCACATTGCTTGTAGCAATCCGTTTTGCCTTCAACTTTTTTACGAGTCTTCATTATTGACTTTGCAAGCACCCAAAACATTATTTGCAGACGGTGGTTATTTCTTATATATGCTACCGAAACCTCACTCTTGCCCTGAATTCCGATGGATACCCGCTCTGCTTATTGTCTTCCTCTGCTGGTTACCACTGTTCTGCTGCTGTTCTCTGTATTATTAATATGGAGAAGGAAGAAGAAGACTCTTCCTCTTCCACCTGGACCGCCTGGTTGGCCTCTTGTGGGAAACCTCCTTCAGCTGGGGGAAAAGCCCAACGAGTCACTCTTTGCTCTTTCTCGCCAATACGGCCCACTCATGACCCTCTCTCTCGGGATGAAAACAACAGTGGTGGTCTCTTCCCCTTCCATGGCAAAGGAATTTCTCAAAACCCATGACCAAATATTTTCTGGGAGGAGCGTCATACAAGCAGTGAAGGCGCACTCTCACCACAAGACCTCTGTGGTATGGAGTCAATACGGATCCTACTGGAGGAAACTCAGGCGTATTTCCACCACGGAGCTCATGTCTGCGAAGAAAGTCCAGGCATTGCAGCATCTCAGAAGGGAGCCGCTGTTGCAAATGATTCAATTGCTTTTTGAGGGGAAGGGAAAGAGTGTCAATATTTTCCATACAATACTGCACACGGCTCTGAATATGATGGTTGAGTAGTAACGGAAATGGAAGGCGAATGAGTTAAAAAGGAAAGAAAAAACAAACGAATGTATATTAGAGTGGCAATAAACTCGCTTGAGAACCCCGTTCCATTATTTTCATTATTGTCAAGTGTTTCTTTACTGTACGGCATGTTTGTTTCATATTGATAAAGTGATGATATAGCGATCTTTCCTTGGAAATGTGTGCATTTCAATATATAAAAAGAAAATAATATATGTAGGAGATGTCTTCAAGGTTGTGCTATAATGGTAAGTTATTGTATTGGTGAACGAAAAAGTCATTGATTCAATTCTTAAACATATAGTGTGTGGATGGGCATTTGCATGCCGTTCTAGAAGTTAATTGGTGACATTTTTTCGTTTCGTGTCACGAGAATGATGACATCTTTCTTGTGTTAGACTTTGCATATTTTGGCTTTCGTGGAGTATTTGCACATCACTCCATAGGTTGATCGATGTTAGAGCTTCACAACTTTGAGTATTTGCTATAACTCCATGGTTGATCGAATAGAGCCTTATGTTAGAGCTTCACAATTATATAGTTAAACTTTTGAGAACCCGTATTTGTTGTTCCTTTGTACTACCTACAAAATATGTAGGAGATGAAAGGTGAAAAATTGTGAAATCAATATGAACATCACATTTCTAACAAACTAGGTTCACATAATGTTAGAAGATTTGAACATAGGTTGATCGGTAGCACTTGCTTATGTTAGAGCTTCACAACTTTGAGTATTTGCACATAACTCCATAGGTTGATCGGTAGCACTCGCCTTATGTTAGAGCTTCACAATTCATAGTTACTGGGTATTTGTTGATTCCTTTGTACTACCTACAAAATATGTAGGAGATGAAAGGTGAAAAATTGTGAAACCAATATGAACATCTACATTTCTAACAATAAACTATAAAGATAATGTTCACATAATGTTAGAAGATTTGAACATAAAAAAAGACGTTCATACGTGACATTGAAGGACAATCACCACTTCACGATATCTTATTTTACATGTTTGGAGAGAGTGGGCGATGTTTTTTCACACATCTTCTTTGAGACCACTTGTTTCACCCTAGAACAAAAATGGGTTGCATACAAGATAGGAGAAATTGCTTCATCAATACAATGATATATGCAACTAATCAAACAAAATTAAACAAAATTGAACCAATTACGTTGATATCTACTTTCCTATATCTTATCCCTCATCATTGTGGAGGGTGTATTCCTTTTCAACACACATTTTGTTTATAGGTCAGGTCCTTCTCTCAACATTCTTGTCATTTTAACATTCATCTTTAAAAAAATAGTGAGTTGCATACAAGATGTGCACAAGTAAATCAATAAGATGGTATATGAAATAATTATGTCAAGGCATCTTACACTGGTGCACGTAATGGCCAGGAAGCATCATAAAATTCCATCGGTCATCTCCCAGGATCCAACCATCTACTTTCTAGTAACGTATTACCACAACCTTATTATAGAGTGTGTCGGCCAAATTCGTTTGGCCCTTGGCACTTCAGCACCCGCCTTCTCCTCTCACTACCGTCTCTTCATATTATTCCATCAATGGAGAGAGTGAAATAATGACCACCTCTACCCCTGCATTCAATGCACAAAATATCTACTACTCCTATAAATTACAACACACAAATGTATCGGACCAATGTATTCTCCCTCATGGACCATGTTTCCTAGCTAAAGATGTGATGGATACCATTTTCAAGAAGGCATTATTAACGCCGCTTGGAATTTCTCTCTTGAATCTGAAGTCAAAGCCACCTCATCTTAATGCAGTTTTGGCAGTTGAGGATAGACATGGCATAACTTAAAGAGAAGGTTGTTTCAAAAAATGGTTTTTGTTCTCTCTTGATTTGCTTGGTGATCAATCCACATTCTTCTACGAATATTGTCACATGTATGTAATTCTCACATCGTTGCTATTTATTTTGATTGCATTCTTCATGGAAATATTACAATTCGAGTTATGTGTGTTTTCACTACATGCATTTACTTTTGCTTCTGATTAGCCATAACAAGTTCCTTATTTTTGGAATTTCTTGCCCCTATCCTTTTAACCCTTTAAATTGTTGTTTTCTATCGATAAATTTTTATTAGATGTAAGGTTTATATAATTTTGCCATATATTCTATATAGAGTTCTTGTAAGCAATTTCAAATTTTTGAAAAGAATACAAGATGATTAATTAGGAGTGCCATTGCACTTTCATAGCTCTTTTTAATCACAACTTCTCCTTAACTTTAAATAATAAGTGAGAATCACCAACTTGCATATTGTACCAATTTCAATCCTGCTATCTTTATCAGGACACATTCCACTTCTTTGGTATGGAACAATTTTTCCCTTGGCAATTTCTTATATCTTGCACATGCATTGAATGTTGTACAAGTTTGTGTTGTTTGCATGATGGTAATATTGTTACTTTTCGTAGACTCCATTAATGAATATCCTTACTTTTCCGCAAAGAACCTTCATCACCTTCATTACCTTGTGAATATAGTTGTTGTTTCTTTGACTTTTAGTGTCATCCCAAACTATCTTAGTTGTCTTCCAAAACCGAAAAAAAAAAAAAAAAAAAAACAAGAAAAAAAAACAAAATCTAAAAAAGGACATATTTGCCAACTTGTCTTATTTCAAAACTCCATTTTCCACACAGGCTAATAGCATGATAGCAAAAGGTCATAATAAAATAAGGTCTCAAAATACATACTTAACAATCATATTTAATGGCTACTATTTCAGTGTAGGGTGCAAAGATTAGTGACTGCACACGGCCCCCTTTATTTTCTACTCTCTACCCATAATAGATTACACACGTCAACGCACTCTTATGGACCATTACATTCAAAGGGGAAATAAAATTCATGTTTTTCCTTTTCCAATGTTTTGCATTTTTTTAAATAGTCATTTCTAATAGGGTGTATTTCTATTTTTATAGACTTGGGTTTATTAAGGTGAAATTAATGTGTTTTTTAAAAAAAAATATTCAATTGAGTGTATTTGTATTGTTTCTAGACCTTGGTTTATAAAAGTAAAATAATTTTTTGCAATATTATTGTTGGTGACAAATAAATTAATAATTGTATAGTTTTTTATTGATAAGTGACGTTTTTTTTATAGATAATATGAGCCTCTAAATGGAAACTCTTTTGATTATGATATCTGACACAAATTTTAATGACAATGTTGTTGGCTCTCATGAAGAAGCAATTGCTTCAAGTGAGCTTCCAAACTCATTCACACCCAAGGTTGTTATTGAGGACAACTGAATCCAAGGTGCTTGATGGGTATTTGCAGTTTGCTTTGGAATCTCTATCTACCAATGTTTCTATCACACATGTTCCAAAATTTCTAGTAGGACATCAAAAACTCTATTTCTCTCCCATGCGATTATCAATAGTGATTTCCATGCTATATTGGCCCTTATGACAATGGTTGATGACACATTCCTCCGACTTGATGGATTGTAAAAATTCATCATATTATTTATCATCGAGTTGAAATGAACGTAAAAGTGGTATGTAACATTCTCATTTTTAAATGATTAAACAATATACAAATATTGGGCTGTCATGAATGTAAAATTTGTAACCATTTGCATGTGTTTAAGCATTGTACATGGTTTATAAGTGATATGATTCTATGAATGTGAAAAGAAAATATACAAAATTTTGGCTACCATGAATGTAAAATTCTTAACCAGTGGCATTTGTGTAAGCATTCTACATGATTTAACCATTGCTCTCCCCTTTTATATACTTTAGCATCTCGTGATTATGAACATAACATTGTTATGAACACAACATAATTTACAACTCATATGCAATTGCTAGTATAAACAAAATTGTAGTAATATGTTCATTAGAAATTTCCTTGTTTATCAAATTTGACATATCTAAAACATCATGCACCTTCAACATGAACATGTCAAAGTTGGTAATATTAATTAGGCCCATAAACCTATATATCTCAATGTTTGCTGCTCTTTTCCATTCACCGCATGACAGGTGGGCTGCAACTCTTTTCCCTTCATCACATGACATTTGGCAACATTACATAATTTCTCTCATTCAAAATTTGCAAAAAAAATAAATTTACTTTTCCACTTACCCAGGATGTTGGTTTCAGTCTTTCAGAATATACATGTTGTTCAAGAACAGTTATTCAAGAACCCTTAGACGTATCTGTGTGAATTGATTAGATTGGAAGTGAACCGTTAGACGTAGCCGGCTTTGGGTGTTGTCGTGGGGTGTGTTGAAAATAAGCGACAAGAAACTCAATTTAATTTTCTGTCTAGATTAAATTGAGGAGGAAATTCAAATTCCACAAAGAATGAAGCCACTTGGATGTGTTAGCTGAGTCATTAGCAATCAGTTAACTCAGTAAAATTTGAGTTGAGACAATGAGATCAGTTAGTTACAGAGATTCCTATATTTTAGGAACCCAGGTTGAGTTTATTTGAGTTGTAAATCAGTTAAAACTAGTTTCAAGTGAAACTGAACTAGTTAATGATTAGTTAGGTGGTTGGACTTCAGTCTAACCCAATGATCATTTAGTTAACTGATCAATTAACCCATTTCTTGCTCATGCATGTGAATAATTCAAATTTTGAAGTTGTGGTGGAATTTCCAAGGCAGAGGACAACAGGTGCAAACTAATTAAGTGCACAAGAGTTTTGTTTTAGTGATCTGACTGAGATAGACCTTATATAGGTAGGTTGTGTTCAGTTGATACTATGGGGAAATTGTAATTGATCTCTTCCATTTGATTAATGCAAAACAGAGCTTGTGGGGTTTTGGGTAGTAAGCTTTCCCCAGTTTTGATATATCTTGTCTCTATATTTATGCAGTTTCTGTGTGTGATGTTTTTTTATTTATGCAGTAGATTAGATTTGTGTCTCATGATTTAGATAAATTTCATGAGCAGTTGTGAATCTATTGAAATTTCTACATGGTATCAGAGCTTTAATCACATAAGAACAGGGAATTCGAAGTTTCTCCTCGTGTCTACAGTCGGTGCAAAGAAAGATCTCTATAGAGAAAGATGGCTTTTCAACGGGTTGAGGCTAGAATTTGCCTTGGATGGCAGCTCCAACTTCGTAGCTTGGAAGGATCGCATGGAGGTAGCATTTGCAGATAATGGGTTGTTGGAATATATCGAGTTTGATATTCCATGGGTACTATGTCCAAGTTGTGAGACTTGCTCTGGAAGAAGAATTATCCTCAAGGGGTTCGAGATCATATTGTCTCAAACTCCATGGGAAGACTTCTCCATTCGCAATGTGGAAAACATTGACATGAGTTATTCTAAATCGAGTGACCAGAGAAAGATGGAACTAAAGGACAAACTTTGAAAGATCAAGATGGAGAAAAAGTATACTATTCCGCAAATGTGAGGAAGCTCACACAATGCCGTGATGAGCTTGGTGGTGTTGGATTTCTGTTCAAAGATGATTCACGAGTCTAGCATTGCTAGGTCTTCCAAGAGTCACACACATTAATGATTCCGTAAATGGTAGAGAAAAGCTACCCGATTGGTTATTCGCTTGTGGAAAGATCTTCAAAAAAGGGCAAGAATTTAGGTGAAGCACAAGAGATGGATCCTCATCCAAAGTTGATGAAGAGGAAAACTTCGCATTGATGGGAAAAGGGAAGAAAGGGAAAGGGCCTCTAATCATGGCGGCAAAAAAAAGGAGATTTGTGAAGGTGAAGTGCTTCCCTTAAAAACTCTCACGAGTTTGGGCACTACTCAACTAGATTTCCATAGAAAAATCCAACAAGAAAATCAGAGTGAGAGGTGAAGCTTTAAATTCACGGTTCGAAATTGATTTCACCACTCGTGTATGCATGGCCAACACAACAATGAGTACCGCGTGGTATTTGGATTCTGTGCATCTTTTCACATGATTAGATGTAAAGATTTCTTCAGAAATGGAGGAGAAGGATCTCTTAGATAAATATCGAGCTAGGCGATGAAACGGGTGGTACAAATCAAGGTTGGCAACCCAACCCGGCCAACGTTTTCTTAAGAGAGTTGGGATCAATCTTCAACTCAAAGATGTCATGATTTCTGTGCATCGGGCTCAAGAAGAACCTGATTCAATAGTAGTCCTCAAGATTGGTTATGATGTGGTATTCAAATACAAAAATGCATTCTGAGACACATAACCACCGGGCAAGTAAAGCATATCAAGATTCGTGAAGAACATTGTCACCGAATCACAAAGTTGGATGTTGATCGATTTCTGAGTTTGATCACTCTAAGCATCCAAGAGTGATTGGATAACATGGGTACTATCTCCAATTTGTGGGACTTCTACTTGAGATAGACCTCCGGAGAAAAGGGAAGTTCTTGCTCCTAAACTACCTTTTCTTCTACTCCTTTGGCAAGCAGCGTCTAAGCTGCCCTAATCTAAATTCCAAGGCTGACCAGTTTCACCCGGTTCGGAGAATGCATAAAATGAAAGCCTGTCCCACTAAAGCGGTGATACACCAAAAGAGGTTGTGAGAGTAATCTCCAAATGTGTGAAATACGCCAAGCCTTCGGCAAAGTGCACACTAGAAGAGGTGATAACAAATTTTCACCATAATCCAAAGAAATGCATTCACAAAGAATATTCCAAGCACACACAATGATAATGAATTCCATTTCGCAAGAACATAATAAATAGATGCAATATACTTGTAGAAAGATTAAAGGGGCAATAAGAATGCAAGGAAACACACAGGGGAAGATATATCCACAAACCGATATTTTATTGCTTCATGATATGCATTTTTTCAATCTATTACAAGATAAGGGCTTTCGGATCACCATGCAAGGAGTCCACTACAAGGGCCTGCAACACACTGCCTTCACAAAGCAATTTTGACAGAGCTTTGTTACCCAAAACCTTTCTCCCCTTTTCAATGAGCCTAGACTCCATTTATAGAAAAATGAGAAGGAAAAGAGAACGGAAAATGGAAATCCCGAAATCTTTCCTCTTCAACCACCTGTAGAGGTTATTAAATTGAGTGGAATGGGTATAAATTACTGAAAAAGGCTTCCCATACTATCCCATGTGCTTTGCAGCAGAGAAAGAATGATGACCATGCCTTTAATCGCACTCCCAATTACCTTGAAATAAAACACTGGAACCCGGCCACGTTTCCTTAAAAATCTCAATAAATTTATAATAAATCCAGAATTTCTTGATTGCTGTGCATCGGTCTCGAACCACGATTCCAACGGTACCAATTTTGTGTGATTTCGCTGAGAAATAAAAATTATGGCCTTGAAGGGGTGCGGATCATATTGTTTCAAACCTCCATGGGAAGATTTCTCATTTGATGGGAAAGAGCATTGACCGAGCCGAATATGTTTATTTTATTTAAATGTTTCTACCCTTATTAAAATTAAGAAATCCAGATGGGCATAGAACATCGTACTCGTTCCGCGAAAAGTCCAATTTTATGAAAATCACACGGTGCTCGGAGTCAAAAAGTTATGGCCGATGTTGGAGTTTCTATTCCAAAGATGACTTTTCTTCCCGCATTGCTAGGTCATTTCCAAGAGTTTTCACACCCGCGTTCCTTTGTCCCATTTGGTTTGGTCTGCGCTTTTCCCATTTCAGCCGAAGAATTTGGCGAAGCACGAACCCATATGTCCCATTTGGTCAAACTGATGAAGAGGACAAACTTAACATTGATGGGAAAAGCGCCTTTTGTCCCAAGGCTCCGGGAAAAAAATTCTCATTTCAGCCCAATTCTAATCATGTACTTTGGCCCGCGTGTCCTGCAAGGTGAAGCTTCCACTATCTTGACTCATTTGGGCACTTGCCTGGGATGTCCGTTTGTCCCGCTTGTCCCAAAGGCGACCCTCTCGCAGAGTGAAGCCAATTTTTTCTCTCTTTTTGAGCCAATTGATTTCACACTCCCTCGCATCCTTTTGGCCAACGGATGTCCCATTTTCTTTCGGACCGTGTCGTATTTGGATTCGCGCCTCTTTTCCCAATCCCAAATTTCTTCAAGCGAGGACTAGGACTTAGCCATTTTTCGTGATTTTCCCCTGCCCGAGCTTGTTTTTTCAAATTTTCCACATTTTCTCAACTTGCTGTCTTCTATTGTCAAGGGAGTTAGAAAAAGAACCCTATCTCATGAATTTTTAAGCCCCGTGATTAATCTATTTCAGCCAGGGACTAAAGAATTTGATGCATGATCAAAATTACCTTGGGGTGAATTTTGGGGTTCGTGCAAGAACCTCTACAAACCTTGATATAGATGGTAGCGCAGCATTGATGGGTAAAGCAGACAGTGTGGTGAGCCAGGATGAAGGTGAGTTATGGCACAGGAGATTGGGCCATCTACACCACGGTGCTTTGAAGATCATGCAACAGATTTCTATAGGTCTTCCAAAGGGTACTTTTCCATGATATACACATGCAAGGATGTACCATGGGGAAGTATAAAAAGCCACTTTTCATGAGAAGGAGAACCGAGCAACGGAAATCCTTGAGAGAGTCCACTCAGACGTGTGTGGACCATTCTCAACAGCTTCCACAAAACACAGGTATTATGTGATTTTTGTTGATGATTTTTCTAGAAAGTGTTGGATCTACTTCATGCGTAAGAAAGATCGACATTTCTCAAAGTTTTGTGAGTTCAAAGCACTTGGTAGAGAAAGATACAGGAAGAAGGTGAAGGCTCTAAGGAGTGACAATGGTGGTGAGTACATCTCTAATGAATTCAAGAACTTCTGTGCCAAAGAAGGAATTCAGAGAGAGTTAATTGCACCTCATAACCCACAACAGAATGGGGTTACAGAAAGAAAGAACAGAACAATTGTGGGAGCAGCACGAGCTATGTTACATGATCAAGGCCTACCATTGCATTTGTGGGCAGAGGCATGCAACACAGCCGTATTTGTGCAAAACTATAGTCCTCATCGGATACTTGGCATGAGTACACCAGAGGAGGCTTTTATTGGTAAGAAACCTGATGTTTCATATTTTAAAATTTTTGGCTCATCTATCTATTGCCATGTGACCAAAGATGCCAGGAAGAAGCTAGAACCAACTGTAGAGATTGGGATATTTGTGGGGTATACTGATACTCCCCACAACTATCGGTGTATTTCCCAGCTAACAGGATGACAGTTGTCAGAAGGGATCTTAAATTTGATGAGGAGAAAGCCATGCGATTGTCCCTTGAGAGGGAGCTTGATTTGCATGCAGATGAGGAACTCTTAGTTCCAAAGGATGAACCTCAAGATGTGGAGCAGTCACATGCAGAGGATCATGGAGTGGCAGAAACCACTCATGCAGAGTCATCCACTAGAGATGGCAACAAGCGAACCAGGGAAGTTGATAGATTGTTGCATGATGCTAGAGAGAGTGTGGGACAACCCACATCGCAGCGTAGGCAGACGAGGTTACCAAGTCGGTACACTAACTACATGGCTCTGATGAGCGTGAGTGTAGAGACTGAGCCATCCTCATTCGAGGAAGCTGTAGAGCAACCAGTATGGGTTGATGCTATGGTAGAGGAATTTGATTCCATTGTCAGAAATAGTGTTTGGGAGGTGGTCCCAAGACCAGCAGACAAATCAGTGGTAGGTTCAAGATGGCTTTACAAAGTGAAGCATGCAGCAGATGGAAGCATCGAGAAACATAAGGCCAGATTTGTGGCCAAGGGGTTTTCTCAGGTAGAAGGTATTGATTACGAGGAGACTTTTGCTCCAGTAGCAAGGTATTCTTCCATCAGATCTATTCTTTCTTTGTCCGCGCAAATGGGGTGGAAGATCCACCAAATGGATGTAAAAACAACATTCCTCAATGGATTGATTGAGGAAGAGGTGTATATTGAATAGCCGAGGGATTTGAGACCTTTGACAGAGAGTCACATGTGTGCAGACTCAAGCGAGCGTTATATGGGCTCAAGCAAGCATCTCGTGCTTGGTACACTAGGATCGACAACTATTTCACCGGGTTAGGCTTCACCAAAAGTGAAGCAGATGCAAACCTTTATCATATTGTTGTTGAAGGTAAATTATTGATTATCGTGCTATATGTTGATGATTTAATTTTGACCGGTGATGGGTAGTTGATCAATTCTTGCAAAGAGGATCTTGCAAGAGAATTTGAAATGAAGGACATGGGACTCATGCATTATTTCCTAGGTTTGGAAGTATGGCAAGGAGATGGAGAAATTTTTATTTCTCAAGGCAAGTATGCCAATGAGATACTGAAAAGATTTCACATGGAGAAGAGTAAACCCATGGAGACACCTCTTGCAGGAAGTTGGAGGAAGGAGGATGCTACTTCAGGTGAAGTAGTAGATGCTACCACTTACAGGCAGCTTGTAGGTTCACTTATGTATTTGGTGAACACACGACCGGACATGTGTTATGCCGTTAACCAGCTTAGTCAAGCCATGGTTAAGCCAACCAAACTATATTGGAAGGCAGCAAAGCATGTGTTGCGATACCTTAGAGGCACTACTCAGTTTGGTCTTTGGTACAGATGGACAGAGGGAGTGAAGCTGCAAGGCTTCACAGATGCAGATTGGGTGGGGAGTCCATCAGACAGAAAGAGCACATCAGGAGGAATTTTCAGTGTTGGGTCAGCAGCGGTTTCTTGGTACAGCAGGAAGCAGAGATCTGTGGCGCTCAGCTCAGCAGAAGCAGAATACATGGCTGCAAGTCAAGCAACATGTGAGGCTATCTGGATGAGAAAGATTCTTGTTGGTTTATTTGGTCGGTTAATGGATCCTATGGTGATTCACTGTGACAATCAGAGTTGTATCAAACTCTCTGAGAATCCAGTTTTTCATGATCGCTCCAAGCATATTGATATCCGGTATCACCATCTTCGAGATTGTGTGCAGAGGCGGATTATGTTGCTACAGTACATCCCGACGGAGGAACAAGATGCAGATATTTTGATGAAGGCTTTGTCAAGAGGAAAATTTGAATTCCATAGGGACAGGATTGGGGTCCATGATAATCCCTTTCTTGCTGAGAGGGAGTGTTGAAAATAGCAGCAAGAAACTCAATTTAATTTTCTGTCTAAATTAAATTGAGGAGGAAATTCGAAATTCCACAAAGAATGTGCCACTTGGATGTGTTAGGTGAGTCATTAGCAATCGCTTAACTCAAGAAATTCAAGTTGAGACAATGATATCGCTTAGTTACGAGAGATTCCTATATTTTAGGAACCCGTGTTGAGTTTATTTGAGTTATAAATGCTTAAAACTAGTTTCAAGTGAAACTAACTAGTTAATGATTAGTTAGGTGGTTGACTTCGCCTAACCCAATGATCATTCATTAATTGATCAATCAACCCATTTTTTGCTCATGCATGTGAATAATTCGAATTCTTAAGTTGTGGTGGAATTTCCAAGGCAGAGGACAGCAGGTGCAAACTAATTAAGTGCACAAGAGTTTTGTTTTAGTGATTTGACTGAGATAGACCTTATATAGGTAGGTTGTGTTTAGTTGATACTATGGGGAAATTGTAATTGATCTCTTCCATTTGATTAATGCAAAATAGAGCTTGTGGGGTTTTGGGCAGTAAGCTTTCCCGGTTTTGATATATCTTGTCTCTGTATTTATGCAGTTTCTGTGTGTGATGTTTTTTTATTTATGCAGTAGATTAGATTTGTGTCTCATGATTTAGATAAATTTCATGAGCAGTTGCGAATCTATTGAAATTTCTACAAGGTGAAGAATGTGACAGCCAAAAAATTATAATTTTATTTTTATTTAAAGAGTTATAACAGTTTTTAGTGCTTTGTTGGGTGCCATCATGGGCTGAGTGTATGCTACAGGATGGATAGCCACGTTGCGAAATTACTTTAAAAATAAAAATGAAAAGCCACACGAATTGAGATAGTGGGGTCGAACCAAATGGTTTTAAATGTGAGTGGAATAAAGAAGGGAAGAGGACTGTTAAACTCTTGCATGTTAATCTATTTATTTAGGTAAGGCATTGCAACGAAGGAAGAGAAAGGCGTAGCAACTGGCCAGGGCAAGGGGAACATTCTGTGTGAGCATTTTTTTATCCATTCATGAGCTGTTTGGCGTGCTTTCTTTAATCATGTGCGAGTAGACTGCGATACAAAAGACCACAGAAGGAGCCACACAGCCACACTGAGAAGTGAGAGGTTTGTTCCATGTTCATTAGTACTTGCCGCGCAGGATACTAATGTAATCGTCTTCTGCTATTAATTCATTAGTACTCGCCGGGGAGCCAACATATTGCAATGTTTGTAGAAATTTTTGTTTTAATTATTGCTTTCCTAATGTCCATGTTTGTAATCTCTTGCAGGTGATTGGCTGAAGTTTTGGTCTTCATTGCCGGAGTTTATTGTAAGCACGGCAGGTATGCCCTGTTTTGGAAAAGTTTTCTGTGGCGGAGGTGTTATCTGGTTTTTGCTATTGGCTACTCCTGCGGCGATGCTGCAGCAACCACGTGAGGCAAGCTGGTGGCCGACCTGGTTTTTCCTATTCGCTGCTCCTACGGCCTGCTACAACAACCACGTGCCTTCCTCCATGCGGCGAGCTTGTCTTTGTCTGAAGTCATTAGCCGACCGCACAAGGGTTTTGCTCCTCCCTGTTATGGAAACTTCAGGCTATTGCTCTTGAAAGTATTTAAATATTTTACTGTTAAGCAGTGCAGTGGATTGATGCACATGGACATGACCTGGCACAAATCAAGGAATTCAAGCAAAGGTATAATTTATGCCCTTCCCATTTTTTGACACTTAAAATGGTCTTACTTGTTTCCCCTCTTCTGTTTCTTTATTCGTTTCTTTCTTCTTGAAATCCCTGGGATTAAACTGGATTTGGTCTGATAGTTATACAGAAGGCCTCTCTCTGCGATTGCCTTAGAAATATAGACTGGTCTTGCTCAATGCATATCTGATTAGGGCACACTTAACAATCCCCAAACTTTTTCATAACTTAGATCTAGTTAGAATAGTACAGAATACCTACAAGTTCATCTTAGATGGTGAAACTCTCTGTTCATGCCAACTGAGCATTTATGCTCCTCCTCCGGGATAAAAGATTTACTGGATAAAGTGGCTTTGCTTCTGCTATGAAAAAGAACTAATTTGTTAGATAAAGTGCCTTGGCATTCTAGGTATAAATATTGCAAGGGCGTTGTTAACATCTTACAAGGACACTGCAGTTCAGTAAATCATTGATTGGATACCATGCTCAGCTGTTTTGTCATGCCCTAGGGTAAGTTTCAAACTCATTGACTGCTGAAATGACCAAGCACTTTGTGTATCTCTTTGGGTATTATTATAGATAGTCATATCTCTTACCAGATCCTTGGCGCAAAAACTGCATGATAATTTCAGATGCCTCCTAATCTCATTTGATCCTGTGTCTCAGTGTGAACCTGTACAATGCAGGACAGGAATACATCATCCTTCACTCAAATTTAAATTTCTTTCTTTCTAACTACTGTGCATCGTACACTTCAAATTGATTTTGAGGACATTCTTTTCAGTCTTGGAAGTGGTTTATGGCATAATACTTAATAAGGCAAGCTTAAAAAACAATTTGAAATGAGTTAAAATTTTCCAAGTCAGTGTTTCAATTCACAACGGCTCCTAGTAGTTATTTCATCCAAAATTCCAGCATTGTCAACATTTTCGTCAATGCTTTCCACCATATCTATACCATCAACATGAAGGTCCTGTATTTTCAAAAAAGAGAAACCAAGATATAGGCGCCTACAATCGATTCTCTTAGTTTTAAAAAAATAATGAAAATAATGTAAAGAAACACACTGATAAAATACTCTGAGAAATAAGGCACATAGACGCAATTTGAGGCTCCTTTGGCGGTGATTAAGGGCTTCCCTCTGCTCATATTCAGTAGCATCTACCTCACTCAAGTACTGCAGCTGAAATGGCTTCGGAAGAATATACTGTCTGATGTAATTTTTAAGGTATGATTGTTATCAAAATTCACATATTGATTGGGATATGCGGGAAATGGAGCTCAAAGAACTTATGGTCACTTATTACTATGAAAGCGTATCTCTTACACAGGTAGGACTGGACGTATGCACATATTGTCGCACTCTCTACTTCTTGCTTGACCAAGCAGGTAAAGACGACAAAACTGAACCAAATAATGCAACCGCTTAAAAACCTTGTGAAAAGAGAATAAAAAGATCATAACATCAAAAAAAAGAAGCATATAAATCGAACGTGTTGCACTATTAAACTAAGCAAAAAGAGAATAAAAAATGAGTCGACATCATCAATTACAAAAAGTGTGATTGTATTGCATAATTCATTGCACTAATCAAGCATTTTATCAAACAGAACGTGCCTTGTCTATGCTTCCACATTTTGCATACATGTCTACCAGGCAGTTGAACATACATCGCCTTTCGTGCAAATGATGGTAGAGACTTCCATTAGGTATGAAATCGGTAATCAGTATTGACTCCGAAATATCCTTTAATGCAACAAGATTAGGATGCCGAAGGTTACCAAGACGGCCAATCTCCTCTTCAAATTCTTCTTGGACTTTGATTCTGCCTAATATTTCCAGCTTCTTTACAGCAATGGTTAGTCCTCCATCAAAAGATGCTTTGTATACAGTCCCAATAGCACCACCTCCTATCAAGCATTTCTTGTCAAGCAGAGCCTTAGTCCACATACTTCATATTTCGATGCCTTTTGCCAATGATCAGATTAGAATCTGGAGAAGGTGGTGTGCTCTCATAAACAAGCAATTCAGTCTTTTTTCTTCTAAGGGCTCTTATATTCATCAATGTAATTAGGCATACACCTACAGCAATAACTGCAGCAGCTGCTATGGCAATGATCGCAGTAATATCCTCGAAATGCAACAAGATTAGGAGATGCCCCAAAGGTTGTGTCCAATGGAGGCCCACATAATTCTGCATTCCCAATAAAGAATTCCCTTCCAAATTTACGCATCACAGAATTAATAGGTATACGCCCTTGAAGCTTGTTAAATGAAACATTGAAATACCATAATTGCCTCATATTGCTCAGAGAAGGAGGTATCATTCCAGTCAATATGTTATAGGACAAATCAAGATATTTCATTTTGACTAGGTTTCCAATATTTGAAGGAAGACTCGCCATTGACATATATTTTAGCTCTAGCCACACAATTTCTTTAGTATATTTAATGGATACTCTGCGCTTAAATTCAATTTAGCTCGCTCAGAAATATACAACTGAACACACCAATAAATACTTCAGCTAGCAATAAAGGGCTTAGTAAGAATAAGAAAAAGATTGAGTTCAATTGCAATAATGCAGGAATTACCGATGATATCACGATTCTATTTTCACCCCATACATGAAAATGGCGGTGTTGAGGAAAAAATAAAAAACCAAGAGAAATTGGGTGACATATCATGTCACTTCTTAAATGTCTGTAATCTCCTGGGTGGCGTGTGACAGTGGGAGGAGTCCCATTTTTCTTTGCCATGATCTCCTTCTGATCCTCTATTCAATGCGCATGGGTCTGACATGATGGTTAGATGAAGCTACAAGCTAGTGTAGCAGGCTGTCCAACTCTGTTGTTGTCTGTTCAGTATTGAACGCATCCTCAAATTCGGGATTCTCCTTCAAGATTTTTCTGTCTAAATCGACTATGTGACAGTGAGAGTGTTACCAGCAAACCTGATGAAATTTATTTACAAGATTCTCTACTGAGACCTTACTGTTCTACGATGTAACTCATGGAAGAGAATCTCATTGGCGTGGATCTGTCTCCTTTCAGTATATCCATGAAGCAAGATTTGCTTGCTATTATACGAGCTTCCTCAACGAGTCACTAAGTTGGCAGGCATAAAGGCCTCTCGCCGCTCCTCTTGGCTTCCGATTGTTTAAGGTTTTTGATCCTTCCCAGTCGTAGTTTTTGAGCTCGAAGGAGAAGCCCACTCTTGGAGGTGCGCGGATTAAGACCGGGAAACGGAATATTGCAGCTCCTTTGGATCCTGCAGCATTTGCAGATGCAGTGGTGGATACACAGCTGATTGCGCACGATAAGGAGGTTGTCTTGGATATCAGGTATCCAACTGTGCCCTTTGCAGAGCTTCAAAGGCATCGAGCTAATGCGAATGCCCTTGCGTGGGCTTCTCACAGCCCCTGCCAGTTTTGCACTATTGGAGTTGATGCACAGGCACTCATATGGGAGCTGTCAGGTGCGAGTCAACCCCTGGTAGAGGGTGGAGGCCCTGATCCGATGCTAGCTTACACAGCCTGGTACTATAAAGCCTGAAGATTCTGAATTTGAACCACAATGCCCTTTCTGGCGCAATTCCTGCCCGTTTCTTTCAACAATGCTCCACCGCTCTCAGAGTCATTTTCCCTGGCTTACAATACACTGCAAGGTACTGTTCCCGACACCGTAAGTTCATGCATCAGTTTAATGGCTTTGAACTTGTCTGGCAATTATTTGTCTGGCTCTCTGCCTCCAAAGATATGGTCTTTGACAAATCTGAGATCACTCGACCTGTCTCACAATGCCTTCGTTGGGTTTGTTCCTGAGGGCGTTGGGGTCTCACCAGACAATCCTTCAGCTCAGAGAATACAGAATGCCGGATAGCCAACAAATTCATCAAAGCGGGATGGTTCGAGAGTTTTAGAGGCGGAACGTCCTGCAACAGATGATGAAAATCAAAATGATAGACTCATATATACCAATGACCCCAAATCGACAAATGACAAATATGAATTTGCTGGAAACGAGATTCGGACAAGCAAATACACCATCATTACTTTTTGCCTAAGAATTTGTTTGTTCAGTTTCATCGACTTGCTTACATTTATTTCCTGGTGATTGCTTTTTGAATCAATTTGCCTCACCGGGCGATCTTTGGGAGAATCTGTATCACTTTTCCCTTTGCTATTCATTTTGTGTGTGACAGCTACCAAAGATGGGTATGAGGATTGGCGTCGACATCATTCTGATAAGAAAGAGAATAATAGGGAGGTACAAGTGCTGCAGGGTGTCCTATTCAGCTCAAAGAAATGTAAGAATGTAATGGTAGGTGAAGTACTGAAGATACCTGCAAATGAAACTATCCCGTGTGATATTGTTTTGTTGGAAACCAGTTATCCAAGTGGAATTGCGTATGTACAGACAATTAACCTTGATGGAGAATCAAATCTGAAAACAAGATATGCCAGACCAGAAACTACGGCTAAGAGGCCTAAAAGGGAACCTCCTTCAGGCCTTATTCGTTGTGAACAACCAAACAGAAACATTTATGGTTTCATTGCAAACATGGAAATTGATGGCAGAAGAATTCCACTTGGGCCATCAAACATTGTGCTTCGAGGTTGCCAGCTAAAAAAAAAAAAAAATACTTCATAGGTAGTTGGGGTGGTTGTTTATGCAGGTCAAGAGACCAAAGCAATGCTAAATAGTTCAGGTGCACCTTCAAAACGAAGCAGATTGGAAGGGTACATGAACAGAGAGACGTTATGGTTATCTGTATTTCTATTTATTATGTGTGCAGCTGTGACATTTGGAATGTCTTTGTGGCTCGTGAAGCATGAGGGGGAACTTGACACTTCCCCGTATTACAGGCAAGCGTGTCTTTACGTGGAACACTGATGCTTGGGGTTATGGTGACAGTACGACATCTCTATATCAGTCCCACCCATGGGTGTTGGCTATTTTTCCAAATGGGGAAGCTTATGGGATTCTAGCTGACACTACGAGGCGGTGTGAGGTGGTTTTGCGAAAGGACTCAACTGTTAATTTTTCTGCCCCATCAGTCTATCCAGTTATCACATTTGGCCCATTGACATCGCCAGCAGTAGTACTCACATCCTTGTCTCATGCTATTGTTTTTATGTTGGCCCGTGTGGAGTATGTACGACCTGTTGAAGCTGGAGAAACAGGCAAGATATTTCTACACCTTTCTACTGCTATTATATTTACAATTATTGCGAAATCGAACCACTTTTCCTTGCATTGTTTTGTCAGTTGGATGTCGTGATGAGAGATTTCCCTTTCTGCTTGTTTCTCCTCGTTTTAGCTTTTATTGTTGATAGTATGTGGGTCGAAAGGATGCGTGTGCCCTCTCCTCTGAATGTTATGTTCCCTTACTCGAATGATAGAACTTCATCTGTTTGTTTATGTATTAATTCTTCTCTGCGATTGAGTTGCAAGTTGTTATGTTGATTAACTAGTATTTTCGATATCATGGAAGTAAGTTACGATAACTGTGAAGCTCCTCCCTAGCACCCAAGTTGTCTTTTGACGCTTTGTTAGCTCCTTCGCAAGTCCCTTTGATAACCTTTTGGCATCGAGAAGGAAAGGTTGTGAGAATGTGTGATCAATGCTTGGGGCTAGCCAGCTTGAGTTTCGGTAGTAAACTTTTAGAATGAAAACATTTGTGTGCGATGTGTTTTCCTGATCGCGTGTTTAGACTCTTATCTTACCTTTCATCACGTTTCTAGGCTTGCAAGGCCATTCTCAAGGAGTACCTTGACCATCCCTATCAACTTGAATCATAACTAGCTTTTCGAATCAACTAAGCTCGAGGTTTCATTGTGCGAATCCAGTACCTCGTTGACACTAGATTAGTTTTGGCCCAATCGCCCTCTGTGAATTTATTTCTGATGGCGCTCTTCTATTTTTCCTAACTGGCATTATTTTCTCCCTTGTAATGTTAACGCTATTAATTAATATTGGTCAGTTTTTATGCATGTAATTATTGTAATAGTTTGTGATGGAGATTTCCTTAAATGTGATTGACCTTCGGGAAAACTCAGCTTTCGTGTGATAATCTTATGAATTCATAGCGGAAGGTTTTGTTTTGATAAAGTCACTTAGAAATTAAGTTTGTATCTATTTGTGCGACGGTTGACGGCGTTACCAAGGGTTGCCGTAAAATTTGGTTGTTTTGGGATATGGGTAATTTATTTAAAATTAACCAAACATTAGTATTGTAGTGGAGGTTTGCAAATCCTTAGTGCTATAAAATTTGTTGATGACATTATTGTATACCCTTGTGTGACGGAACCCCCTTCTTCTCTCGCATGCTTGCTACTCGCCTGTAAGACTTTGACCCTTCCTGGATGATTGGTAAATCTATTTGTAGTTAATGGTCAAAACTAGTATACTATGCCTTCGCCTCGAAACTTATGTTGTGTGTTTACTTTATTTGATTTCCGGTTTGAAACTCATTTATACATGGTTTTTTGTGTTAATTTCTGAAACCCGTGTTTCTCCTTTCTTGGGCCGATCAACTCTTGTTCTCTTGGAAAAATATTATTTTAGCCTATGCGTTTGGTTACTTTGATAAATTTCTAGATGACTGGTATATAGATCAATTCTCAATCTTGTAATTATTGTTTAATTACTTACTTGATGGGGATACTGTTTTTGCTAGATTGGTTGTTTTCTCCTTATAGGGCCAAGGGCCATCCTCATATGATTGTTACTTTCGTTGCATTTGTTCCTAACTGAAGTACAAGGTCTTCTCCTTCTTTGATTGACATGTTATAGACCTTATCATAACTTAATGTGCTCGTAGTGTTTAGAGGTTGACCCAAATCTTGTAATAAAGTGCTTCCTTTTCATGATATTGTTAGATAATAGTTATGGTGGTTTTGTGTAGTCTTATCTTGCTCAGTTCTCGCGAACTGACTCAGGTTATTAATTGTTGCAGATGGCTTACGTGGTTAGATGATGGAAAGACTTGTAGATTATTGCATCAATCTTGGTTATGATGTTCCTTTGTACGAATGTGTATTATGTTATAAAATTTGAAAAAGGTCTTTGGACATTTTAGAAGAAGGGTCAGTGCCTAGTAAATGTATTGTAGAGTATTGTTGTTGTAACTGTTGAAACTTTGGTTTGTTTGGTTATCATGTAAAAGATGAAATTTGATTACCGCTTGGTTATGGGATATTCTAGTGAACTTTAACCCTTAGTATAGTAGCGGGGCGTGTCCCATGTTATTACTCTCTTGCTCCCTAGTCATGGCTCAATAGAGATAGTATGTCCCTTTGATTTGTGCATCATGTTGGAATGAATTGATATAACCTTGTTTTGTTTCCGCAAACGAGTTCTGTTAAACTTTGCTCTTGAGTTAAAATGTTGAGTTGTAAATTCTCCTAAGTCTTAGTAGCAATGAGTTTGTAAGCACTATAAAGTGAGCTGGATAGTCCTTATAAAAGTAAAACTAAAATTTATATAGATGAATATATTAATGTAGATGTGATCTACTCGATAGCATTGATACCTGGAACAATCAAGAGGAATCTATCTTTTGTAACAAAATATGATTTCTTGTTTTTTTTTTTGAGCTAAACTAATAAACATTATCCTTTTATGGTGAAATCTTAAATGATCTCATGGTGAAATCAATGGTTAGATTATAGAAAATGATAGGGTTAAATAAATAGGAGTGAAAGTGATTAATAAAACCTTAAATTTCTCTTTATCGTTTGAAATGTTCCCCTTTGTCAAACTTAATTAAGTAAGGTCTAGATGGAACATTTAACCAATCTTGCTAAACTCTTAACCTCAATAAAAGACTGATAGTAAACAATGTGACCCTGAAGCTAAATTCTGTTGTCCTGTTCTGTTAACCCTTGCCTTGATTCATGGTGATATTTCTTAAGCAAGGTCAAAATTTAATCCTTAAACAAGAAGGCTATTGTTATGAACCCTAAGCGGTACTTTTCTCTCAATCGGAGCTTATGCCTTCACCTGTGCAATAGAGTTGTGGAACATGTGTTAGTGGCCTGAGTAAGATTAATTAACCTTGTAAGAAACGGAAAATGTTCTAAAATCAAATGAATAAGAAAGATTTGGACATCAAATTGATGATCCTAGTTTAGAAAGCTTGGCCTTAAGTTTTTTAGTCAAACAGTTGAAAAGAAAGAAGTTCTTCCTTGTGAAAAGAATGGTGTGAATCGTTACATGAAATTTTATAAGAACGTAAGTTAAGAATTAAGAGACACTTTAGTAAACAAGAAAATTTAACAAGAAATTCCTCTTGGGATGCCCTAGCTGTGAGTGTGCCATGTGGATTGGACTTCCATGTTGTCTTGTCAAAAGAAGAGTACATTGTCCTTGATAGGTGTGAACGTTCTCGTGCTGACCTTGTGGTCTCCCCGTAACAAGTGGTTCCTGGTGTTGGTTGTAACCTTGTGACGACATGTTGTGTCGTGTTGTGTCAAAGCAAGTCAAAAAAAAAAAGTTATCCTGTATTTCACTGTGTTGTCCTTGTGTTGGTAATTTTGGTGTGTTCGAAAAATAGGGTTTGTCAAGTGACGTGTAGGTGACTTTTACAAGTTAGTAAACACCATTTAGTTTCCAACAAAGCCATCAATTTGCAAGAGAACTAGAGTTGAGGGAAGTCTCAAATCAAAGTTAATGAGAAGTATAAAAAAGTTAAAATCATAATAATCAAATGAAAGTGATCAAATCAATAGCAAATTTATAAACAAGGACTAGTAAATCATACTCAACTCTTCCAAATGCATTGACAAACAATAAAATTGAACGCAAACTAACCAAGATTATAGTTGGCTTTTAGGCTTTCTAATGAACTTCCAAGGCAGCTGGTTGCATTGGACACTATAATTGCGCAATTTAGAGGGTCCTTATAAATAGAGTGGGGCTTAGGTTGTGCAGTACAGATCCAGTTGTTAGATTCTGTAGAAGAGAAATGGAAGTAACAAGTGCCTCATTTCTCAGTATGTACAAAGGAATAAAAATCCAAAGATCACCATTGTCTACTGATAAGAATCCACCAACAAAATTCCCCTTCACACCGGCATCAAAAGACTGTAATAACAATAAAACATGCCATGTGGAACAATTTGGCTTTGTGGGTCTGTTAGATGTTTAATTCATGTTATATAGTAGTTGTTAACTTCAACTGTGATGCAAGGGCATCAGTAATAAAGCTTCTTTCATGTCAAATTTCACCATGAGCCTTTTCTACCTTCTTTAAGAAAAAATTACAAGGCCTTGATCTGCGTGTATGACATATTCCTTTAATTGGCTCTTTGTTATTCCTTGAAAAAATGATCCCGGAAAGCAATTTTTGTGGTTAACATCTTCTGTGGTATTTTGTTTTTGAAATGACATAAGAACCACTCTCAAATAGCTTGTGGGATTGAAATTTTAAGGATGGCGGTTTGATCTTGGTGTTAATTGTTTTTAATGATCTTTTGGCATAAGGAATTTTTAGGAGGAAAACATGTTGGCTTGATTGCTATTATAAGGAATTTAATATACCAAACTAGCTGTATTTTTCATATCTATATTAGGGAAAGTGCCATAACATACGTAAAATTTGTATTTGTTGTTTTGTTTGATTTAAAACTCATTGGGGTGTAAAAAGATCCATTTGGGGATATTTCAGTGGTATCAGAGCATCAATCCTCCCACCTGAAGGGTTTTGTTTTATGCAGCCTAAAGAAGTTGGGCCACACAGATATTATACAAGGAGTCAGGCTCATATTCAAACAGATTTGAATACTGGAAGTGGTTTCAGGATCATGGACAGAAGGGAGGATTCACACACTCCTCCATGACGAGAGCGACCTGATCCAGATGCTCTTTTCAGTGGTATGATCGACTCCCATCAGGAAATGATGCAGACCATGAGACAGCTGATGGAGAATTTGATTATGGATAGGACGAGAAATCGGCATGATAGAAGGGAAAGATCTGCATCCATAGCTAGCAGCCACAGAAGGCACAACAGGGTTCCTATAGAGGCGGGTAGCGTGAGAGGTTCCCCTCCACGTGATAGGAGATATACAGAGGAAAGGAGACCCACGAGGACTGTAGATCAACCTATGCAGCCTAGATTCCTACAAAGGGAGGAGCCGCCATTAGTTGAGGAGCCACTTGAAGACATAGCCTTTCAAGATACTGTGATGGCAGCACATGATGAATGGAGAGCTCTACCACATGAGGTACATAATGTCTTTCCCCTCTATCAGTATTGTGCTCAAAGGAGGGAAAGCTTGAGAGCTAGATAGGTACAGAGGCCTAGAGAACAGCAGAACAAGGAGTTGAAGTAGGCCACCAACAAGGTGACCCTTTCCACATTTGATGGTAGTGGAAAGATTAGTGCTAGAGCATGGATTCACAAGCTCGACACATATCTCACTCTCAAGCCTATGCAGGAGCAGGAGGCTATCCAATTTGCCATGTTGCACCTTGAGGGAGTAGCGTATGATTGGTGGCACCATGGGCTTATCACATAGAGACATGATCTTCTGCAATCATACAGGGAGTTTAGTGAGAAGCTGATTACAAGATTTGATCGCAAGGATGTAGAGCTTTACTATAGAGACTTGGCACAACTTTGACAGAGTGGACACATTGATGCATACATCAACGAATTTCAACATATAGCAGTGATGGTGCCAGAGATGCCTGAGAGGCGAGTGGTGATGTTGTTCATTGAAGGACTTCATGACAGCCGAGAGGATTGGTCAAGGCTCTTAAGCCTACAACTTTGCATGAGGCTATTCGAACAGCCTTGGACTTGGACACTACTCCAATGCAGCCCCAAAGGAAGAATGTCAAGGAGGAAAAATCAAAACAACAAGAGCAGCCCACTTCTTCGAAGGTTGAGTTTACACCCAAGAGGGAGATTGTTTCAAAGAGTGAGCTTCGCCGGAAAAATTTATGCTTTCATTGCAATGATTCGTGGGAGCCGGGCATAGATGTCTTGGGAAAGGCAAAATCCATCTCATAAAGGTTGAGGATGAAGAGTCTGAGGATGAACAGGAGCAGCCAACACTAGGTATTGCAAATGAGGGTAGACTCACCTATCTTTCGGGAGCACCCAAGTATAATCCATTCATGTTTGAAGGCACAATGTTCGGGTGTAGGATCATGGCACTACTGGATAGTGGATCTACACATAACTTCCTAGATGCAGGGTTGGTAGACCAAAAAGGTTTACAATGTGATAACTTTGAAGGCTTTGATGTGACTATAGCAGGAGGTCTCACTCTTCCATGCAAGAAGAAGGTCAACCAAGTTAGCATTTTATTTGGTGAGTATACACTTTGTGATGATTTCTATGTCATGGATTTAAAAGATAACAATGTTGTGTTTGGCATGCAATGGCTTCATTCGTTGGGAAGAGTCACCCAAGATGTGGAAGCTATGGAGCTGAGTTTCCAACACAAAGGGAAACAAGTCACATTGAGAGCACTCAAGTACACGCTGCCCCATCAAATGGCAGCTAAGTCTATGATAGTTTGGGACTAGGAACCATCTTGTGAGGACTTCTACGAAGATTTTTCACTGCATATCAGCACGGACCAGCAAGGATGTGATGAAGAGTGCGGCAAATTCGAAGCATACATGAGGAGGCTGGTTTCACTAATAACAAGTAAGTTGCATCAGTTTTTTTTTGCAGTGTTTGAAAAGCTTCGGCTGATCTGGGATCCTGGCACTGGTAAGAATGTAGTTTATGATTGCTTGGGGGCAAGCAATCTCGGGAAGGGAGGACTGTAATGTCCCCTTTTCCCAATCGAAGACCTTTGGCCCATTTCGTCAACCCGACGGCCAAAGGAAAAATATAAGGGTGACTTAAGTCACAATGAGTTATTACAAAGTGCAAAAAATATTAATAAAGCACTTGTATTAATTTATTTGACTTAATAATAAATTTGTAATCTCTAAATAGGTGCATTGGGTCTAATATTATGTTGTATCCTTTCTAGGGAAAGTAGAAAAGAGACCCATCCTAATTTTGTGTCATCCCTAGGTAAAAATGCGCCTTGGACAAAAGAGGGAAATAGAGTTTAGAAAGGATAAAAGTTATTACTCCTCCCAAGGAAAGTGCGACTTGGCATGAGAAGCCAAAATAAACATTAGGAGTCATCCCTAGAAAAGTGCGACCTGGTTTGGGCATGTTTTTAGGGTATTTTGGCACTCTTTTCTTATTGGAAGATGAAAAGGTTATTTTGTAATATTTTCCTATAAAAGGAGAGGGGGCGGCTTGGGTAGAGGACCATGGTAATCACTTATCATTTCTGAATCTAATCTTAAGCCAGGCGCTTTTGTATTAAAGTATTCTAAGATTGCCTCTGGAGGAAAAACCCTCTTAGAGAATGTGAGGGATTTCCACACAGGAAATTCTATTGGGCTAGCATGAGTATTTTCAATCTTTTCAGTCAGTAGTTGATAGATCTTGTACCGGGGTGTGAAGAATAAAGATTGTAATTGGGCTGTGCCATTTTGATCTAATGAAGCGACCCATCTTTTGGCCATTTGGAGGTATTTTGAAGACATTTCAGGCCTGAACTTATTGCTATATGTTACATTAATTTGTGTGGATCAAATAAAGTGTTTTCTGTAAATTTTGGGAAGGTTTAAAGTGCTGTTTCAGTCCTCTATCATCTGCAGATTTCTGATATAAATTCCAGCCTAATATTAACTCAGAAAAGTCATATTTTATATGCATATTACGCTGCCAATACGCACAGGTCAGTTTAGGAGGAAAACATGTTGGTTTGATTGCTGTTACAAGGAATTTAATATACCAAACTAGCCGCATTTTTCAGATCTGTATTAGGCAAAGTTCCATAACATACGTAAAATCTGTATTTGCTGTTTTGTTTGATTTAAAACTCATTAGGGGTGTAAAAAGATCCATTTGGGGATCTTTCAGTCATGTCACATCTGGATTCCGAAAGACTCAATTTGTCTTAATGCTGATGATACCAATGCACTGTTCTTTGATCTTCTTTCTAAATTTCCAAACTAAACCATCCTTTTTATCTTTACACTAGAAGCTGGTATTGCATTTTTATCACTGTCAGTTTCTGATGGATATAAATTAAAGTAAACACGGTAAGCAACGACTTAAAGATTCCTCATTCTATTTTGAGAAATACAATTGATTACTTCAGTCAAAACTTGGTATGTTATTGTGTCAATGTAAAAGCAGTCGAAAAAATGCAGCTGATGCAAGTTTACGAATGTTTCTAGAACAGTTGGTTTCCATTTTACTTATTGTGGTATAAAGAGATAATATTCATGTAAAACTTGCTTGAACTGACACTAGATCTGTACAATGTGCTCACTGTATTCACATGGTAATTGTAGGTACAGAGACCAGAATGTTGCTATTAAAATTGTGCAGAAAAGTGACCTCCCGGAAGAGATGGCTAAACGTGAGGCACGATTTGCAAGAGAGGTTTCAATGTTAGCACGTGTTCAACATAGAAATCTAGTGAAGGTTTTTTCCTTTTTCTTTTGAGCAATATTTACTGAGGCAATGTAGGAAGCATTGAATTCAAATAGCATTATAGAAGTATCAGATGCCATTATTTTTACCATGTTGCTTGATTGATTGACAGTCTTGTTATGCCATTTTTAATGTCAAATTGGCCAATGACACATAATTTAAGCATTAAGATCTAAAAAAAATAACAGAAGTATAAATGCCAGGATGCTGGTGGTGGGATTTTGATTTAGCTACTAACTTTTTTTCAGCTCTCTACTAATTCCTTTAGTATAGGATCTCTGATTGTGTGAACTCTTGACAGTTTATTGGGGCCTGCAAGGAGCCTGTCATGGTGGTGGTTACAGAACTTTTAGTAGGTGGGTCACTTCGTAGCTATTTGTTGAGCCTACGTCCAAAGCGCTTGGATCTGCGCTTGGCCATTAGTTTTGCCCTGGATATTGCCCAAGCCATGGAATGCTTACATGCACATGGCATTATTCACCGTGATCTTAAGCCCGATATGTTTCTTAAGACTGAGTTCAAATATGGCAGGGGCTTTGGGATAAGTATTGACTAAATTCCCAATTATCTTAGCAAGACTGTAAACTGCATTGACCTGTACGCTGGATTTTAGTTTCACTTGCACAGATGTATTGATGTGTTAATAGATGAAATATAAGTTTACAAATTTATCATGATGTGATTGTGACAGCTTGGTTTCACCATTACATTGCATTATTAGTGAGATATTTTATCCAGTCGGCTGGAGCCTGGTCTTTTTTAGATTTCTAAAAATTGCTTGACGAATTGTAAACAGTTATGAGTATTTTCAAGCTGAAAATACCATGGGGAATGTATTATATAAACAAATATTTTTGATCCTTCTTTAAAGTTTTCTCAAGACTCCATACTTCCAACAATATGCAGTCAGTCATTTGGTCTTCGAGGAGGAGATGCAATATATGGCAGCATCTTGGAGGAATTTGCAGAGACATTAATACTAGGAATCCCTAGTTTTTGTTCCCGTATGCATGGCCATTCGGTCACTGTGACTTGCTGTGGTCTACTTTTCTTGATTTGTAATCACATCTCCTGTTGTCTGGAAATGTTTCCGGGAAGAAGAAAGCACTTGCAAAACCAGATACAGGAACAGAAAGATGTTCCATATCTGAAGCTAGAAAATCCAGTCTAGCAGTTTGTGTGTGTCTATATGATTTAGTTTTTATTAATACATCATCTTATTGCCAACAGTCTCAATATTCTTTACCATATGAAGGCATGCAGACACTTGTAATTTACCAGTAATATTCTAATAAATATTTGTAATCATTGTCAAACCCTCCAAACTCTCATTGAATTCCTTGTTTCTGGGGTTTGTAATGCCTTTTTTATTAAGAAACACTACTAGAATTATAGAATACGATGCAAAAAACAGTGGATTGGAGATTTTAAAAAATGTAGATGAGTGTGCAAAAATATCTTTGAATTTTACATGTACAGAACCTCCAAATCCTCTCTATTTTCAGAATATCATACCAAACTGATCCATCAGCTCATAACATCAATTAATTTTGGTTAACACTTACAGTTTGTACCAAAAACATTAATAAATAAATCCTTTGAAAACCAACCCCAATCACTTTTCAATTATTTGAAACAGCAAGGGATACAATTTTTTCATCTTAATGCAGACACTAGCTGCTGAAAAGCAATCAAATCTGTTGTTGACCTCTGAAATGTTTTGCATGCACTCTCAAACAACAACACAATGGAAAATTCAAAATATTAAGTTTAGTTTTTTTAGTCTTTTATATTTACTTGATCTCTGGTTTTGAGAAAAATAGATAGGTGCGTATATTTCTTGAGAAGCACCCGTAGGATGCTTATTATCACCATGTCAATTTAATCTGACAAATGTTGAAGAAAAAAGCGTGAAACTGTAAAAAACATGTGAAAAATGATCCTACCACTTTAGCTCACAAAAAATAGAGGAAATGACTTACGTGGAATAGATTTATGAAGCTCTTAGGATGAGAAAGATTTGAATGCTGCTTGGTTTTAGCTTACCATGTTGACAAAGATTAGGATGCCACTTGGTTTTAGCTAACCGTATTTTCCAGATGCTCTTTAGACTGCTGTCTATCTATCTAATATCTACATAGTATTAGTAAAATTTCACTGAATGCAATCCCTGAAGTTGGTCGAGCAGATAGAATAGCTGGGTTGGCTGGGATTAGTTAACACTTAACATATATAGGGCCAACTTTGTCGGCTAGTTGATTGGTTTGGCCTTATATATAGAACTAAACCCAACCCAAAGTTGAGTTTGGCTCGTATATAGAGTTGATGTTGATTTCGGTGGGAGCGGAAGTCCTATATATCTATGGGGGGTGACTCTGCTGAGTATCAATGTGTAAACAAATGTATCTATTTTCAGATTTCATGCAGAGTTTTGAAGTTGATATGTCTGGATACTTATGTAATATAGATCAAATTGATATGGAGTTGCATCCTATAGATTTGAAGTCTCTATTTGCAGATCAAAGTATCATGCTGAAATTTGTTGTATTTATTTCTAGATACGTATGGAATATAGATTGAACATTTATATTGTTTCCTCAATATGAGCATCTATAGATTTGTATCTGTGGGAGTATCTTTAGATTTGAGTATCATTGTGAGATTTGTTGTATCTATTTCTGGATTGAATGCTGATGTATCTAGAGTTGGATTGAATGCGAACAAACAAATTTTATTTAAAGTATCGTGAGATATATATTGGGCCAGTAGTTGTTTCTTGTCCAAACCAATCCAGTAAGCCCCGATATTGAGCAATTGACTTGTAAAGCCTTACAAGATGAGAGTGGAGATGAGGAAGCATAGCTTCACTCATATGGAATTTTCCCACATTGGGTACCTCCAAGATAAATCTGTGTTTATCTTGCTTTTATGTATCATGGCATCAATTGGTAGTCAGCAGCGGTGGATTAGTTAGCATCCATTGCCTCAAGATATTCTGAACCTCATTTGAATAGAGATCTATGTCCTCATAGAGTTGTTCCTAAATAGAATGGTGTTCCTCTTCCCCAAATTCTAAACTATAATATCGGGGGCAATCTTGCAAATAGCCATTTCTTTAATGGTGTTGAAGTTTCAATAGCAACATTGAGTCAGCTGAGATTATAATCCCATCAACACCCATGAGCATTGCATGTTATGCAAGAACCAATACCATGCAGCTGCTGCCCAGTTTTTTGATTTCTTAATTGCTAAATATTCTTCACCACCATTTTAGTTCATCCTATTAAACTGTTTCCATTCACTATGGCAATTAACCTCAGCGGCAGGTACTATTGCTGCACTGCAGCCCTTGTATTACCATATAGACATGTTTTATTAAAAAATAGTATTGGTTAATCACAACAATTTCTCAATCTATTTGCCATGCTCAAGTCAACTGTAACAAAACTTAAACATATTCTTTTATCTCTTTATGTACTGCGGAGAAAGTTCAAAGAAAACCAGTGATGTGGAAAACATGTCTTTTTTTCATCTATTTGTTGTTCTTCTACTCTCAACATTTATATATCTGATCTTGGGTTTCTCATTGAATATAGAAGAGAGTTACAAACTCACGATCGATTAACATGTTTAATAACTGCACATGCACAAACAAAGAGTCTGGTCTGTCACACATAATTACATTGTGATTGAATGCTTGTGTTTCCTATGTTAATGTCATTCATTGAGAAATTGTGCCTTACACGGCAAAACCCATTAACACAATTTCCAGTCGTTTTGTTAGAGCATTACGCCTTCAAAGGTGACACCATCAGAATTGTTGCATGTGCTCACTGTAACATCTCTATGCTTACCATCTGACCATCAGAAGTGTTGTAAGTGCTCACTGTAACATCTCTATGCTTACCGTCTGCATATTCGTCCAAATACCTCATGTAATTATTAGTAGGGGTCAGTTGGTTCTTTCGGATACTAGGAACTTGCTTAGGAGCAGGTACTGTCAACATCGACTTTAAAACTCTGGTAGCTTCATGCATAGTGGGTCTATCAGAGGGTCGTTTCTTGGTGCAAAGCAAGGTCAATTGCAAAATTTTTCTTACAATCACTACTACAAGAGGGGGTGATTTGAGACAATAGTTTGAGACAAAATTTAACGTTTGTCTCTACATTCTTTTTTTTTCGAACTTTTGTCTCTAAATTCCTTTTTTTTTTAACTTTAATAATTTATTCACCTTTTCAATTACGTCCGACAAAACCATTTGAACTTTTATCTCATCTCCATCTGCTTTCCAACCCTAACAAACCTAATCACAGACAAAGTGATGGCGGCTGGTATGTCTGCTAGCTTGAATGCCAGATGGGTTTCTGTGGATGGAGGTGTAGTGGTTTGGCCTCTTCCTGGAGCAGCCCAAAGCCCAGTTCCCTACCAAAATTTTGGATTATATGCTCCTAAGATAGTGTCTATCACTCATTTCGCTTTTATGTTTGGGGTTCTTCTTTGGTGGTGACGGCCAAGTCGACTATTTATGGCTTTTCCTTCAGCCATTGGATAGTTATGATGCCCATAATCCAAATGATTTACAGAATATGGTAGTGTTGTTGAACAAGAAGGTTCACCTAGAATCTTCATGAAAGTAGCAGCTTGAGGCTGATCGAAAGAAGATGAAGATATTTGAACAGAACCCCGAGGTCGATTACCTGAAATGGAAGAGTCGTTAATGCGATATTTGTATTTAGAATTATGTGCTTTTATGTTTGTGGTTCTTCTTTGGAGGTGACGACAATATATTGTGTTGGACATCGAGGAGGCAACCAAAGGTTTTGGATCTTTCTTCCTGTTTTGTTTCTACACTTTAGGGCTTATAGATAGGGTCCAATCTGGATTCGACATTACATCTGGTAAAATGCATAGTATTCAGAAGAAATATGGGGGTTCCTTTTGGAGATATCGACATTACTACAATTTTGTTTTTTTTTGGAAAATCTACAAAAATCTACTTTTCTCTCTCCTCACGCTGCTTGGGCAAGCTAGGGTTTGTTGAGCGCTCTGTATGTTTTGAACTCTGTGCTATCATGTTTTCTTCCTCATTTGGTGCTCACCATTAATCAAAATGGTTTTGATTTCATTTCCCATTGTGCACAAGAGGTGAAAGTAAACAACGAGTTATTTACATTTCCATTGATGATAGAAAACATCACAGATCAAGTGGTAATGGTCCATGGGGATGATCTGATGGCTAACAATAGAATGCTAGTGGCATTTAGAATCAAATTTTTCCTTATCGCGATGTATATTTTTATTGCACCTACTTCCCTGACGCCATCCTTCCAACCTGTGCAAAATGGGATTTTGGAACATGGTATTTTGAACCATTAAAACATTTAGGGAAATGGGAATGTTTTCGCTTTTACAGTTGCCACACCTAGAAAAACCTGTGTGCAAAATATGGAAGCATGCACAAGGCCACCCAAAGAAAATCTATATTGCAGTCACTAGTTAACCAAAAAGGAAGTCGATGTGGATTGTGATGGGAATGTTGGCATGTTGGGTGTGCAGTAGATGATAGCACCCAGATGATCTCGCCGATGGAAAATGAATGTTGATTACCTTTTATTTTCCTTGGAATTTCAGATACAACTCCAAAAATCTGGTTGTGAAACAGAGCGATCAAGTGGGGAGCATACATGGAGTGGCGGTTAAAGGTTAGCTTCCCCTTTCTCTTTTTTGTCTTTTTCTCATAAGAGGTTTGCAACCTAGAAAGGGATATTTCAAATTTTGTCTTTTGTGGCAGTATTTTTTATTGGTTTCTATCTATTGTGAGAAACCACGAACTGGTAGGCTACCTGTTTGATTCCCTTGTTTTAGATAGTTGACTTGAACTTTGTGGGCAAGGGTTGTTTGAATGATTTTATTTAACTTCACTCTATCTAAGAATATTCAGAGTACAGATTTCAACTAGTTTATCCATTGGCAATAGAATATCACAAAGGATGGTACTTCTAATTCATGCAATGATCCTTCATTCACTCCTATCACGTGGAATTATCCTTCAAGATTGAGATATCACTCAAATAGTCCATTGTCATATGGTTCCAAGCAAAAATTTGAACATTCACAGTCAGGAATGTGTTTCCTTACTTTTACTAGCCCTGAGTTTTGATGGCTAACACTCTTATACTTCTTGATCCTGTAGCACAAACCAAGATTCTCATTGGAAACCTCCTAGACATTTATTTTCCACACAATAATGGTCTTTCTTTTACTTATTTACCTTCAACTCTCTCAAATATCTCTAAACAGGGTATTTTCACAATTTATGAGGGTTTCTTCAAATTTGCACTATAGGATTTCTACCACAAGCAATTAAAAGCTTTCATTTTCTCTGAGTACACTAGTTACCATCATACTCCTTCCAATGACTAGTTTTAAGAGTTCTTTGTGCAACTTAAGCAAGAATTTCATTCATAGATCCTCTAGGATAGGGTACAGTCTGCCAAAGGACAATCTCCTGAGTTTGTCAACTTTATTAACTTTAAGACGTTCTAAGAACTCCAAGAATGTTATTACAAATCAATTAAACCTTTATACCAAGCTTACCTCTTGACAAGAGTTGCTACTTCACAAAATCCTTAGTTCAGTTATCCAAAGAATGGCATGCACAGAAAACACAGTTTTGTATACAAGAACACACCCCACTTATCAACTTTGGGCTATTGTATCCAAAGAACTGATCTGCTATTTTGGGCTATTGTATCCAAATAGCATAGATGTCCCACTTTTCATTGGAAATAGTTTCGTCCCTTCTAGGAACAAGTATTTAACCACACCATTCAGTCAATGTCAACTGTGCTAGTACAATATTCAACAGTTTGTATTAAAGTAAACATTTAGTTAAAACTAATGACACAGTTCTTATGCTTTTTATAGTAGTCAATTGATCAGTCAAATATATTAGTCAAAGATGAAAATAATTCCGTCCTTCAGTCCAATTTCTACCAGAAAAGTCAGTGTTGCTATACTGATCAACACTGCAATTTCAGGTCAAAATAGTCAAATTGTTGTAGAGCTAATGTTGATGTCATAACTTGTCAATGCTGTAAAAATGTCAACTTGCTTTGGTCAGAGTAGATTTTACTTCAATGTTTGTGCTGGGAATATGGGATTTAAATTGAATAGGTCATTCATTTTCTTATAAATTTATGTAAGTCAAGCACTATAATGTCATGTAGGTTTTTCGCCGAGTCTGTCCTAGGCTAATTTAGTAATTGGAAACTTAAGCAGCTAGGTCTGTCAACTTAAGCAGGTAAAACAAGCATCTTAATTAGGTTGGATAGGAGTGAGAAAATCGGGTTTGGATCCACTTTGACTTTGACCTGATGGTGTCATCGACATAAAATGTTGTTAAATGGATACAGTGATGTTGTCAAAAATGTTTAAATGATCTCATCGTGATATCTTCTTATGTCTCCTCGGTTGAATGCCCTCTTGGATTTTTGGCTTGAGATTGTTTCTCATCGCTTGTAAGATGTAACTGATGACTTCATAGTTAAGCAAAAGTCTATTCTGGGTTGCATTAGCACAAATTAGTGCATAATTTTTAGAGGTCATGACTAGTGGTTGGATATGTTTCCCCAAGGCTGAGAGCCAACTTGCAATGCACAAGGGGTGAAAGCTGAAATCAGAAATTGTTTGTTGTTTCAAATAAAAAGATCTATTATACCAGATCATGTTATGACAACAACTGTGATTACACCAGAATTGTCTTGGAGGAACAAGTACTATCATTAAGCAAGTAAATGTTGATGAAATCATCTTTGTGGGCTTTAGAACAAGGTTTCATTAACTTTATAATCCAACTTTTGTGGTCAACTATCACAGTGCTATGCAAATAACTAGTTCAGTGTATTCAAAGGATTGATAATTGGTATTATGGTGTTATGCTGCAAGCTCCCTGTTGACTTAATGCTGAAAGAAATGTCATATCATCTGCTAGAAAAATTTGATGGTATTCACTACTCTTTGAATTCCCAATTCTAAATTTGTTTATTTCACCATTTACTATTTATCTATGTCAATCACGAGCAGTTGATTTCAAATCTGGTGTGTCAAAAACTAGACTAGATGTTATTATTCTTTTTGAGGCATTAATGTTGTCTTGTGGCCTTTAATTTTATGCAAATTTGTACTTTCATTTGCTAAGAATAGATACTGATGTTGCCTTTGGAAGAACTTTTGATGTAAGTTTAACTGCTTTGGCATTTTATGCTAGAGTATATGCAAGTTGATGGTAGTACTCTTGGAATTGGTCACTCCTGTATGACTTGAATTGTATGAGCATCTGTTTTAATGCCCATGGGAGGAACTTAGTGTGCCAAAAAATGGATCACCCTTTTTACAATTTGTACAATTGTTATCTTTAATTTATATCAGAATACGATATGCTCTTTTATATTAAACATGATTTTTGTAGGGGGAAAGGAAACCTTCTTCCAAGAAGATTACACAAATATTTGTTGCAAGAATTCCACCCTCTGTTACTGAGGAGATGTTTCAAAAGTCAGTTTTGTTCCTTAACTATGAACTAGTTTTCTCAAATTATTTTGCGGTGTTGCAACATTTATGAATTCACTTGCTTCCTATAATTATCTCAAAATGTGCTTTATTTAAATTTGTATAATGTCCATGTAGGTATTTTGAAGAATATGGAAAGAACATGAAGATGACAACTATCAATGGAGAGGCAGTTCCTCAAAATAAAAGTTAAGAAAAAGAACGTCGAAGTAACACTAGGGAAGCAAACGGATCACTTGAAGCTGGTGGTGGAGAGGTGGTGTGAATATTGTATGTCAAGGGTTAACGGCATATAGGCACCCTTTTGTATTTTATCATTGTATTTCAAGGGTTAACAATATTTAGACACCCTTTTGTATTTTATTTTATTTGATATTAATAAAATGTTTGACCCATTTGTTGGGCACAAGATTCAAATCAAATTGTTCTTAATTTATAATATTAATTACTAGTCCACTCTGACATCATAGATGATATGTAGCCATTGATTGCACTATATAATATTTGGTTATTATTTATTCTTGAAATTCATATTTTTCATTCTTTAAATTCGTATCGTCTCTAGAGAGACAATAAAAATTGAAATTAGTATTGTCTCTAGAGAGACACAAAATTAGTATTCATTATTGTCTCTAGGAGACAATATGTCTCTGTCTCTAGAGAGAAAATATGTATCAATGTATATTGTCTCTAATTAGAGACAATAGAGACAAAATAGACAATAATAGATCACACAACTTTTTATGTCTCTATTTGAGACAATTTGGTCAATGTGTCTCTATTAAGAGACAATATATTAGAGACCCTAATATTAGAGTCCTACAACCGCTTTGAGAAGAGGACCCTATAACCGAGCGGGTAAATGCACATCTCTTTTCACCATATACACAACTTTTTAGTTGTTCACTTTTGGTTAATTACACATTTTTAAGAGTTAATGATTGTCTCAAAACACCCTCCATATAGTAGTGAATTCCATATTAAATCCCCGCAGTTCCTCCAACTTCAAAAATGTCAATATGGCACGATTTCCATGACTATGTTGTTGTACTACTTTTGATAAAATTTGTGTTCACATGCCAAGTTTTTTTAGCATTTGTGTTCACATCATTTTTTAAAGATTTTATATATTACAAACATTTGAGCTGAAGTTTAGCATTAGAGTAGGATGATATTAGGAGGCTAAAGATTAACATTTAATTGGAAATCAGAAAAAGCCTATATAATAGTGACACATCGTCCCTTATTCAGTGGAATACAGAAGCATTTTGTGTCTCTTTGTACAGTAATATTTAGTAGTTGCATTGCATTGTATTTAGTAGGTTTTTAGGAAGGTTTTTACCCCATACGTATCTCTGTGGGATCTGAGAAGCAATGTTCTCCTTTTTTTTACCTATTCATATGTTGTTAACCTTTGTCCCAAAATTTGTACTTGAACATAAGGACTTTACTGTTGAATATAACACAATTTATTTTCAAGCTTCATAGTAAATACACGATAAATATAAACAATTACAAATGTGTAATAATATATATAAAAATATGGTTAAATCAAAATATATGTTTTTAAAGTATATTTGAAATTTAAACATTTGGAATATAAAAAAGTAACGAATATGTATTCACAATTTCATTTCTTTACAACTAGCAATTGCATGTGTTTCATGAGATGTGAACACCAAATGGTACATGTTATTTGTTTTAGAGGTATAATTATTACTTTTGTAGTTGATGTTGATTAGGGGTGTGATTGATTTTGTAAGTGTAGAAATATAGATGGGCCACTTAATTTGAAGGTTGTTTCTACATTTCAAAGTTGTTAAAAATTTGTACATGAATACATTTGATACTATTTTTCGATAGTTAATTTATTTTATAGTTGATGTTGTATGTATTTAATTTGGGTTTATTGTGTTAGTTGTGCATCGGTTGTTCGGTTGGTGTTTTGTTGGAAAAACATTTATTGTACAGTTGATAATGTGTGTGATTGATAGTTGTAGTGTAGGAATTTAGTTGAAACATTACATTGAAATGTTGTATGTGTACATTTAATTATGTTACAAATTCATACATTTAAAGTTGCATATCATATTTCAAAACATCAAATAAATGTAGATGTGCGTGCACATAATGAGACATGTATACATTTGCAGTATTTATATCATGAATGGTAGCCTTTAGTGGGCATTTTTAGTTTCAATAAACATGATTACATTTGATACCCCTTGAACAATAATGTCGTTTTGGATAGAAGAAGTGTTGAGTATAGTAGTAGTGGAGGTGCTATCAAAGTAGAGGGTAGTATTTACGATGGGTTGAGTGATAATAGTCTTACTTCCTCCTTTCTTCTTGCTCCAAGTGTTGGTACATGTGCGCCATATTTGAGTATCTTTCGAATGAAAATGCCGGTGAAATGCACGCAGATTTGCAAGTGACGAAACTCTGGAGAAATCTATGCCTTTCAATGGTTCCAATGTCGATGGTTGCTCTGTGTAAAGTAAGTCCCTGCGAATTATGGATAGTTAATCCCCAGGCCATTTTAATCAGCAATTGTCTTTGATTCCCTCTCAAAATAGGGGGTATGGGAATATGTAACGGGTTGGAGGGATCCCAACATGGGTCATTGTATCTATCAAATTTGACAACAACAAATAAAGGTAATGTTGGTGGTTGCATTGATGCATCGTAGACAATGTCGGTGATTGTTCCCATGGCACCATTCACGAGGCCTATATAAACCCATAGATTTGCAATAAGCATGATTTTTTGTTGTTTGCACAACAAAACTTTGTGTTCCAATTGATTACCATCAGGATTTCTGGTCCAGACCACATGTTACTTTCAGCAATAGATTGGGTGATTGGAACTATTAGACCCCTAGTTTATTAACCAAGTATGAAGGCACGTAGGTGCACAAAGGTACCAGTTATAAAATGACGTGTAAGAAAAAAGCATGCAAGAGAAGGGTTTAAGGAAGCATGTAGTGCGCGTGACGTGTGAAGACAAGCCAAGGGTTCGGGACTTGGTCAATTTGGACATCTGGAGCGGAACACATGAAAAGCATGACCCGGTTGCACGTGGATAAGGTGCTAGCCTGGTGACAGGTTGGCCCAGGAAGGAGCATGCTAGAAGCTTCTAGAAGCACATCATGGGATAAAGTGGAAAGCTCGGGCCTGGAGAAGCATGCTCACATGGAGGACCACATTCAGACACTTGGCACCGGATTTGAGGGCGCTGGAGGGCGAGTTGGTAGTCCAGGAAAGCTATAAATACAAGGGCTGCTAGAGACAGAAAGATATACATAGAGAGTGGGTAGGGCTCTAAGAAATATTGCGAGGACTCTTTAGTGGATAGTTGTATTTGGGAGAGAATGCATTAGGCTTAGGGGTTGTAAATTTTCTTTTTGGTAGCTTAGTTACATAAGTCTAGTGTAATGCATGACTGCGGTCTGCTTCTCTACGACCCTCTGTAATGGTTCCATAAATGTAATAAGGTTACCTGTTATATATATACATGAATATCAATGATTTTGATGCATACTTCTCTCTCATGAGTTCTCTTTCCTTTTTATGCTAAGTAAGGATGCTTGTATGTTTCTTTCTATCATGATATACATTATGGATTCTGTTAAGTACTCGGTCTAAAATGACTGCAAGGATCTAGAGGTTATTCTGAGCCCTATGGTTCTTGTATGTCCTAACTTCCGTAAGAAATCTCTTACACAAATCATAAATGATGTTTCCCACTAAACTCACATAAAAGAGAGACTCGGTACCCACGTGCCTTAGGTGAGCACCAACTTTCCTTCACCGGTGATAGGGCGGCGCGCATGGGGTTCATTTATTTTGTGTTAAGGGTAAAAATGACTACATCTTGGTTCCATTGCTGAGACTCTTTTCAAAGTTGTAGTGGGATATAGCATACATCATGATCTGTGTAATGAGTAATGACAAAGTGGTTAACATTGGAAAGTATTGAATCATGGTTTAAGAGCACGAAGGATGAATTTTCTCAGAGATTCAGCACTGGACCTGATTTTGATGCACGTGTATGGGTAGAAGAGAATCTCTACCATGATCTGTATGAAACTTTTTTTCTTTTCTCCCCTGTGGAACTATATGAATGGCTCTTAGCCTATGCATCTAGATCAGGTTTGCATTATGGATCGCATGTGTGGACCTAAGAAGAATACCAAAAGCTATAGGATGCAGATTTGACATGGACCCATGTTGTGGATCATTGGTGGAAAGGAGTATTGGCTAGCTACACTTTGGAGTATGCCATTTCCACATATTCTTGTCCAGAGGTTGCTGAGTTTGAGTTTCTGAGGGAGCCCAGAGGATCATTTCTACGTGTTGTCCCTCTAGATATGAAGATCTTGATGATTACCATGATTTTAGAGGCATTCCCAATGGTCTGGCTAAACCATTTTGAGCGTTGGCCGAGGAATCTAGGGTGGAGGAAGATGGCAGATGTTGTGCTGGAAAAAGAAAGGGAGGAGAGATGACTCAAGTATAGTGAAGCACGTGAAAGGGAGATTGCTAGATGATGTGAGGTTGCAGGTGTGATGGATGTATGATGATAGATGTTGCAGGAATGATTTGAGGTTCACGCAGAGGATGTGGAACTGAAAAGCATGTCATGTGACCCCATCTTGGTAATCACGTGAGAGAAACCCCTTCGGCTTCTGATGAGAGTTCATCATGTGGAGAAAGAAGAGTCAGTTGGAGCACATCTGAGCCCACCTAGTGACCGGGCCCTGGCGCTTGGTTTTCTAGATCAGGGGGATAATATTGCTAGTCCAGTTGGTTACATTAGAGGTGATCGATCTATGCCCAGGAGGTATAATTTCTTGTTTGGGACTTATATGGCTACAAACACCAGCCCAGTGTTAGGACTTTTTGGGCAAGGTATAGGCACACAAGCATTTGGTCTTGCGTTTGGGAGTGGTGCGAGGTATACTATTGGTAGTGGGGCATTTTTGCAGACTGTAGGTGCACAGCTTAGTGGAACTATGGGGACCCTTGGTAGGACCACTTCAGGACCTAGTGGGCCTGTGGATCTAGTGGTTCAGGAGGAGTAGGACCTGGTGGGTATGGTGGTTCAAGACCTGGTGGGCCTAGTGGATCTAGGAGGAGGATTTGGGCCCCAACCACCCCCACAAGTTTTCTTTGAAATGTCTCTACATTTTCCTAATTATAGAGGTATTGAGGATGCTGGAGAATAGGTTCACAAATGTGAACTGCTATGCCGTGCGAAGGGTGTCACAACCCCAGAAACAAAAGGTGATTCAGTTTGCAACCACGTTGCAAGGGCGCGTGTATAACTGGTATAGGAAGTATGACCCTCCTCAAACAGTGGTGGACTATACTAATTTAAAGAATGCATTCTTGGCAGAATTCCACATTCCTGAGTTTGAGCAGAAGAGCATCAGTGCTTTGAAGGAGATTCAGCAAGGAATGGTAGAAAGTGTGTAGGAGTATGATGCACGCTTTAAAACTCTCTTTTCTAAATTATCATATGATATTCACCCTTCACAACATGCTCAGTGGTTTTTGGAGCATTGATCACTCCTTTTAGAAGGGCCTTATCTCATAAAAATTTTATAGACCCGCGTGAGGCATTTGAAGTTGCCCTGTGTGCCGAGGCTGTTGGTAGTGTTGATACTAGCGTTAGCCCATTTTTGGAGGCTCAGATTACTACTATGGTCAAGTAGTTGGAAAAATTTCTGCAAACTCAGCCCATGAGACTCATAGTGGTTTGTGGTGCACATATTGTGAATTAGAGGGGCACGTTAAGGAAAATTTCCCTTTGAGGATAGTACACATTATGGCGGTAGATTGTGAAATTTGTCATGGGAACCATGATGCGAGTAGATGCCCCTTGCTACAGTGCACAATCAGGAAGAATGTATCTTGTTACTACAAGATATGCACTTCTACAACCCATGATACTAACGACTGTAGGCTCATTGATCAAATCCATGAGGCCATTGATCATGGTGTGTGCCAAACCAGCGTTGCTAGTAGTTCCAAGGGTGACGATCACTGTTATAAGGAGCGCACAGATGGAAGCGCATGTGAAAGAGGTTTTCGAGGAGGATTTCATGGTTGTGGTAACCACGAAGGAGGAAGGATTGAGTTCCCGTGTGGAACCTATTTCAATTGTGGATCTAAAGAGCATTACAAATGTGAATGCCCGGACATGTTGCAGTGCTCCTGGTGTGGAAAGAAGCATAAGTATGAGTAGTGCCTGAAATTGTTTGAGCATATGAACTAGTAGCACCAGAAGGACAAGGGCATTGCAATGGTCAATATTAAGAAGATAGACATATAGTGGATGCCTCAAGTAACACGTGATGCAGGTTTGGAGCCGGTATTGGTAACAACAAGGGTAGAAGCCACGCATGCAAGAGAGATGCCAAGACAGAAGAACCTGGTTTTAAGGGAGGAGGTCATTCATGGAAAATATTTAGACCCCGCATCAAAATGAGATATATCAAGACACCATGGATGTCATTCGGAGCTTACAAGGGGAAATCTAGTGTCTAAAGGAGCAGTCCAAGAGGGAGGAAAAAGGAAGGAGATTCGAGGTGCCAAAGGATGACCTGGATGAGGTCAAGGGTGTAAAATTCTAAGGCAAGAGAATATCATTCCCTTGCCACGATCATGGTTGAGAGAGAAGGTACCACGCACCCAGGAGAGTGCGAGAGGTAGGTCTTGCATGCAAACCTCCCCCCTCACAACCTTGACTATGACAAGGAGATCACGTTGAATGCAATTGTAGATGGATGGCTCCTCAGTAATATCCTCATTGACATAGGTGCGAAGGTTAATGTTTTAACTTTGGATGCATGGCATCAGATGGAAGACCTACATTACAACCATCTTCGAATGTGTTGTATATGGAAAACAAGACTAAGGTAATGCCCATCGGTGTCTTAAAGGATACAACTATCACTATCTAGGGAGCTAAGTTTAATGGGGACTTCAAGTCTTGGTGCTCGCTGAGGAAGATAACAAGGAGGAACGAGTCATTATACCCCTGGCTGATGGGAATTCGAAACCCTATATTGAACCGTTGGGGGATGAAAAATTAGACAGGATATATGTGCGCTCAATCAGAGACCCAAAGATGATACACCCTACTAACGGGGTTATCCAGTTTGAAGATGCTCAGTCATTGAGAGATACCACTAGTCTAGCATGTGACAATTAGGTGCATGGGACTTATGAATTGATGGGATAATAGTTGAGATGGTCGGTGACCAAGGTAACAAAGGCGTGCATGGTTCGGTGCCTTGGAGGAAAATAACTACCCAAGTATTCAGGAGGAGCCTTCCCTGAGATTTTTCTGCAAGAGGTGGAAGCTCGTGAAAAGGGGAAGGAACAAAGGGGGTGTTAAGTTATGTCCTACTTGGATAAGCATCTCGGTGGTGGGCTACACATCAGGATATCCTTTTAGAGTGGTGCAAGAGGTAAGAATTTCTCTCTTTGTCAGATTTTCTAGGAGCAATGTGCCCACCATCATCAAGGATTACCATGGGAAGGAGCCCGCCTCTTTCCACATCTAGGAGTGTGAATGGGTATGGAGAGAAGGCATTGAAGCTTTGCCACCATCCCTCTGGGTGCACAAGTTTTATTCTACACTACAGGGTTACACGTGTGCATGGTATATTCATTCGAAGACATGCCACCAAACAAGGAATTGGCAAGAGCTCGCGGCTGACCTTATTCAAACCTTTGAGTATCGGAGTACTAAACCATCAGTTGATAAGACCTTGCAAGGTATCAAGTGCCTTACCATGGGGGACAGTGCCAGGATGAAAGATAGGTTCTTAGAATTACTAGGTGAACCAGGATTAGAGGCGCTTTGAAGAAGAAGTAGAAGAAACATAAGAGTTACATCTTGAGCACGCATGTTTGGAAAAAGAAAAAGGAAAGTTGGTGTATGTGATTAATAGAGAGGAATTAGAAATATTATATGTTATCCATTCTGTAGGGACACGTGAGGTAGTGGAAAATGATGATACGTGCGCACGTGCCTACCATGAGCCCTTAAAAACAAATAAGGTTAACATCGGTTCAGGAGAAGAACCTAAGGAAGCTATTATTGGAGACTACTGGTTGGAGAAGTAAGTTTCTAAGATCATTGATCTGTTGCACGAATTTGAGGATTTATTCCCACGTGGGTACCATGAGCTTAAAGGCATTCACCATTCCTTGGGGAGATGAAGATAAAATTGAAGGATGGTGTGTGTCTGGTTAGGAAAAGGCCCTACCAGATGAATCCCAATTTATGCGTGAAGGTTAAGGAGGAGATAGACAAAATGATAGTTTCTAGGATCATTGAGCGGTGGAAGAATCAAAGTGGATAAGTCCGATGGTAATCAACATCAAGAAGGATGGGCATTAGAATCTATGTGGATTATAGGGAATTGAACACAATTTGTGTCATTGATCCCTTTCCAACCCCCTTCATTGAAGAAATTTTGGAAGGAGTCACTGGCACGAAATCTATTCCTTTACGGATGGATTTTCAGGGTACCACCAAGTCTAGATTACAAAGGAGGACCAGGAGAAGATGAATTTCACCACTGAATGGGGAAGTTTTGCATACACGGTCATGCCCTTTGGGTTAAAGAATGCGCTGCTATTTTTTTTTGTGCATAGAGGTGCAAGCATTCCAGGACTTCATCCATAAGTTTCTTCAGGTCTATTTGGATGATTGGACAGTGTATGGTCTAGTTAAAGATCATTGTGACAATTTAAGGTTAATGTTTGAGAGGTGTAGGAAGTTGAGGATATCCCTAAACAATAAGAATTGTGTGTTTGCTACACCCTTTGGGACTTTATTGGGGCATATCATATGTAAGGAGGGCTTGCTGGTAGATCCCACTAAAGTTACAATTATTGTGGGATTAGGGGAGCCTACTAGCTAGAGCGCAGTATGTGGATTCCTTAGGCATACGGGCTATTACAGGAAATTCATCAAAGGGTATGCCAAGATCACTGCACCTTTAGAGGAGATGCTTAGACATAAGAGTGCCTTCCATTGGGGAGAGACGCAGCAGAGGGCATTTGATACATTAAAAGATAGGCTTGTCACCGCCTATATTACGTTTTCCCTCTTAGGATAAGCCCTTTCATGTCCATGTAGATGCCTCAGGGACCGCCATTGGAGCAGTGCTTACACAACCAGGTGAAGGGATTGTTGATCATCCTATGTGTTTTGCAAGCAGGAAGCTGACACCAGCAGAGTAGAACTATACCACAACTGAGCACAAGGCATTTTCGATGATCTATGCGCTCTTCAAGTTTAGACAATATCTGTTGGCAACACCCTTTGTGTTTTACACCAACCACATGGCATTAAAGTAGTTGGTGAACAAGCTTGTTTTACAATGGTGCATATGTCAGTGGGTGTTGTTGTTTCATGAATTTGATTTCACCGTAGTAGTGAAGCCTGGGAAAAGCAATTGTGGGCTTGATCATCTGTCAAGAATTGATTTAGGGGAGGACACAGTATTGAGGAAACAATGCCAGATGCACGCAACTATTTAGGTTGTGGCGTGCACCCTTAGATTTGGAAGAGATTGCAGTATTTTTAAAGGAAGGTGTGGCACTGGAAGGAATGAAGACATTAGAGAAGAATCTATTGGCCATACGCATTGCACCCTACATGTTAATTAGTGGAGACTTATACAAGTTGGGATGTGATGAAGTTTTTCACGGTGTGTATTAGAGCATGAGTGTCCTAGGCCATCATGGAGGAAGCACATGGAGGAAGTGCGGGTGGGCATTATGCAGGTGATGCCACCACGCATAAGATATTAATGGTAGGTTTGTGGTGGGAAACCCTGTACAAGGATTGTAAAGACTATTGTAAAGCGTGTGACCATTATTAGCGCATTGGCAAACCAGAAGGAGAGATGAAATGCCTTTGCACCCTATCCCTAGCATGAAGCCTTTTGAAAAGTGGGAAATAGACTTTGTAGGACCTATTACACCAAAGTGGAACGTAGATCTTGGGTCATGTTATGTCATAACTTATATGGATTATCGACAAGGTGGACGAGAGGCAGCCCGACTAAAGATTGCACAACAGCCATAGTGGCAAGGTTCTTGTGGGAGAACATTATCACAAGGTATGGATGCCCGTTGAGTTTGACTAGTGATAGGGGTACACATTTCTTGAATGAGACCATGAGGATCTTGTTATCAGAGTTCATGGTGGCTCATCACAAGACTATGCCCTATCACCCACAAGAAAATGGAACCGTGGAAGCATTCAACAAAATATTGAGTCATACCTTGACCAAAATTTGTGATGTCGGAAGACAAGATTGGGATGACAAAGTATCGACAATATTGTGGGCTTACAGGACAACGTATAAAAGGCTAAACAAAGCCACACCATTTCAATTGGTGTTTGGCACAAAAGCTATTTTTCCGGTTGAATTTATGTTTCCTTCTCTGTGAATAGCGCGCAAGAGGATTAGACGATGAACAAGCACTTTGGAAGAAAGGATTGATGAGTTAATGAAGCTGGATGAGAGACAATCACTCGCCAGGTGGATCCAAACATTACAAAATGCAAAGCAGAAGGCTTGGCATGATCACCACATTAGAAACAAGAGGTTTGAGGTTGGGAAGATGGTTTTACTATATGATTCCAAGTTTCTACGCCACCATGGGAAGTTAAAAGTCCATTGGTTGGGTACTTACACAATCTCGTACATCCTTGATTCGGGTGCATGCCAATTACAAGCGCTAGATGGGATGAAGTTTCCTGGACACTTCAATGGGAGTAGGCTGAAGTCCTACTATAAATAATTCTTCTCGGTGTTTGTAAATAAGGTAGTTATGCCAGTTAGTTTAGAAATTTCCTTTATGTATTTCTTTTTCTTATGTTTCCTTTCGTGTTGTTGTTTTGTTTTACGCCTTGGGCGTTGGTAAAATTATTACTACTTTGGAGAATTTGTGAGTGTGCAGAGGACTGCACATCATTTTAAGTGTGGGGTGGAGTAATGTGAAGGAGCGCATGGTTAGAGTGCCAAGGAAGTGTATGTTAAAAAGCCTTGTTGAATGGGTCGGTTGAAAGAGGTGTATGGAGAGAAAATATGGAAGAAGGATGGTTGGTGCTAGGATAAAGCTACTTTTAGATCCCACGTACTAAGGAGGAGAAAGTGCATTAAGCAACACGAGGTAGGTAAGAATAAAAATCAGACATAGAACAAGTGCCTTCGGCACTGGTTACGCATGCGTAAGAGTCTCCTGTCATGTTGGATTGGTTGCGCGCCAGAAGGTTGGAGGAGTTTTTGTGCATGTTGGGCGCATGAGTAAAAGCACTAAAGATGGGATTTGTTTGAAAAAGCCACATTAAATGGAAAAAATATGGTGGTAGGTGAAGTAGCATTTAATGCTCAACAAGAGAAAAGCTATAAGTAAAGGTTCGAGGCACTTTCATTTTCACTTTGCGAATAGAGAGAGAAGTGGTTTTTGCATCTATTATAAACTAGGGTTTCCAGATTTGATCGTGTGAAGAAAGATTTGTGAGATTGAAGTGTGAGTAGCCAGTTTGGATTTTCAAACCAGAAGGAAGGGGTTACATAGGCATGAGAAAAGTTGTGAGGAGGCGCCATCTTGTGGAAATTTTATCCCAATTAGGGTTTGACAAACTAGGGCATGGGTTCAAGAGATTTTTCATCACAGGTTTGAGATCTGAGGCTGGAAGAAGTGGAAGAGTAGAGTAACAAGGAGGGAGTGAAGTGGTAGAAGGACCTCGATAATGGCACCCAAAAGAGGAAAGGGCAAGGGCAAGGACAAGCAACAAGAACCTGACATAAATACGAATGAAGAGTGGTATGCAGAGATGGAGTACCTAGATGGGGTAATGATGGGTAAGGAGTGGGAGTCTCACATGAGGAATGTGCCTGTGAGTGACTATAACCATCAAACGAACATGATCGAGAAGGAAATGGCACTGGAGTTAGTGTGCCCCATGAGTAAACGAACACCAGAGGGCTTGCACATCTATAATGATGATGTTAAGGTCAAGTTAGATAAGGAAGAGTTGCAACTCTATGAGTTTCCCTATTTTGGAAAACCAAAATGCCTATACCAATGGATAATGTCACAGTACATGAATATTACTTCCATTTTACAGGGTGCAAGATGCGCATTACTCCCCAACTCATCTCTCAGTTCACATGCCTCATATGTGAAGGAAACAACTTGGAGGATGACCTAAGTGACAAGGAGGAAATTCAGAAACCATCACCGAATATGCCTGCAAGAAGGGGTCGAGGTACTACAACATCTCAGACATCAAGGACCTAGTGATGAAGATGGCCGCACATTTGGTAACAAAGATGAATGGCCAGGAGAGATGGATTCAGGTCAATAAGCCTTGGTTACATGTTTGCAGGAAAATTGCAGAAGGCACCATATATAACTTGTCTACATACATCATGGAGGAGATTGTTAGTTGCATGAAGGAAGGTGACATAATCCTCTTCGGAAATGTCCTACTAACCATCATGTTTTTAGAGATTGGAGTGCCTGACACACCGAAAAATTTGTATGGGAGTACCCTGTCGAGGATCCTTCGCCCATGAAGAGATTTGAGAAGTATGCCTATGACACAATGACATCATCCCACAAGGCACGACTGGAGAAGTGGTATACATGCCTGAGGAACGTGTTCAGGGAAAAGTGGAGGATTCTTGAACAACTTCCACATGCGTGCACCTTTTTCAACCTTAGCACTTTTAAATTTTTCTTGGGAAATTTTTCTTAGTTTCCTCCACCAACCCACGGCCAATAGGGTGATGACATGTGGCATCATCTAGGGTTAGGCGGAGGCACATGGGAATTTTTCCCCTTGCATTTTGTGACCCAAAAGGCTTAATGCCTTAAATCTCTCTCGACGGCCCGACTTCCCACCAAAGCTTTCTCAAGTGACACGTGTCCTCTTTGGGCCAATGGGCACATAGAGGAAAATCCCACTTTTACCCCCAAAAGGAAAAAAATGCCAAAATTCTTCCCGCTCCGCCGACCCATTCAAGGGAAAATTTTCTCCCCTGGCCGTGGGCCCGCTCTTGGGGAAAATTTTCACCCCAAGGCCCACGATGCATAACTTGAAAAATATGAGGAGTTAGGAGGACTTATTTATATCATTGGAAAGGTGAGGAAATTTCCTATCCAATGGGAGTGATTTAGGAAATTTTGAATGTGTTAAGTGTGAGAAAAATCAAGTTGAAACTTTAAGCCTGTTAGAGAGTGGGTTTGGTGAGGAACTTTCCTCTGAACCTCATTGAAACTTCTAACCCTAAATTTTTGACCTCATGACCTCTAATAATTTTTAATAAAATAAAATTATATTCTAGTAGATTAGAATTGTTCCGGAACTTGTTAGTGATAATTGTTGTCTTGTAACTCTGGTTGTAGATTCTTTTAATCAAAAAAATTATTCCATAATTTTCCTAACTAATCCTAGGTTGTTCTTGGGTCTCAAGTGGGTTGTTTTAATAGGCGTTACACTTGGTATTAGAGAAGTGGTTCAAAATCTTGGACCATTGGGCACACTAGAAACTTGAGACATGAAACTTAAACCTAGCACACTTTTAAATCTAGAAAACAATTTAGTTTGGAATTTTCACATTTTAGTAAACATGGAAATTGAGTAAGACCTAGAATAAGGAACTAACTCTCATTTTGTTCTGTGTAGGAGGCGCAGACAAGATGAGGAGACTTTTCACATAGACTTAGACTTACCACCACCAGATCATGTTGTAGCATACATCCTACCCCAGATTTTGTAGACTCTTCATGATGTTAATGCCGCTCTACGCAGAGGACCAGTAGGAGGACATGCAACCAGACATGACAGATTCCCTTCCATTAAGGGTTAGGTATCTCCTTGACCCAATGAGGAGCATGAAGGAGAGAACTCCCATGCAGAGTCAGCCAGGGAAGAGTCACCACAGAGGGGACAGGGTGACCGAGTTTCAAGAGTATAGAGAGAGGTTTCAGAGACCTAGGATTAGGGATGAGCATGCAAAGAGACCTAGAGGCCATTAGACAAAAGCTACAGATCACATCAAGGAGATCCTGAAGCTTCGACCATCACATTATTCTAGTGACATAAGTGGATTTCAGGAAGAGGCCTGGTTGGTGAGCTTGAGTGGATGCTTCAAGCTCTGTCCTTGTTCTAGCAACACAAAAGCTCATGTTGCGATCCATCTACTAAGGGATGGAGCTGGTGTCTGGTGGAGGACAGAGGAGTAGAAGCTCCATGTTAATTCTGAGATAGTTACCTGGGATCTCTTTAAGGAGCATTTCAGGAACAGATACTTGTCACAAAGGTTCATACAACAGTGGATAGATGAGTTCCATGACCTCCGACAGGCATCTCTCACAGTGGTTGAGTATGAGAGTAGATTTCTGGATCTACTCCAGTATGTTGGTTATATGCAGGATGAGTAGGTGCGGATTCACAAGTTCATCCGGGGCCTGAATTTAGACATTGGAGGTGAAGTGCAGATCCATTGTCCACAAACATTAGATGAGGTTGTCGAGAAGGCCTATATAGCAGAGGAGACTTGGGGAAAGACCCATCAGGCTAAATAAATAATTAGTGGCCAACCACTCTATTGAATGTGTCTTATAAAATTCTTTCCAAGGTGTTGGATCTCCGTATTACGGATATCCTTCCTAAGATCATTCAGCTTGAGCAAACTCATTTTGTCAAAGGTTGTTACATCTTGGATAATCTTATTGTTGTCTGGGAAGGCATGGAATGGGCACATGTTTCTTCACATAAGCCTCTTTTCCTTAAGATTGATTTTGAGAAAGCTTAAGATCACATTGAATGGCCTTTCATTCTGGCTATGCTTAAAGTGCTCGGTTTTGGAGATTTCTTTCAAACCGATGTTAGCACATTTTTTCTAATGTTTCTTCTTGACTCACCATTAATAGCTACCAGTCTACTGCCATTGGTCTTTTCCTCTCTATCACACAGGGGTACCCTCTTGCGTTGTCGCTATTTGTGCTTGTTGTTGATGCATTGGGTTACCTAATCACCCACCAAGCTACGCAAGGCCATATTCGGGGGATTATTTTTCTAGATCATGTGACTCAACTTATCAATGGGAATTTTGCATATGATTCTTTTATTACTCTTGCTTAATCGAAGAAGAACATTGCTACAACCTTTGAGTGTCTTGACACCTTTTTCTTGGCATCTAGCTCAAATATTCAAATGGCTAAAACTTTGGGTTATCGATAGAGTTTTTATCTCCTCTAGCTTGGATAAAGTCCTACCCCTAGAAATGGATTGATCGTGGTAAGAAATTCAAATTTCTTGGCATTCCTTTTCCTTCGACAAAGACTCTGCCACCTTATGGAATTATGTTCTTAACAGAGTGGAGTAGAAAGTTACCTAATGGTCTTTCAAATGCTTATCTCTAGCTGGTAAGTTCTAAGTTTACACCAAAATCCTTATCATTACTCATGTTTATTATTTTGCATCTTCGTTTCCTTCTTGCAATTCGTTCAATTGGCTCACCAAGCTACTTCGAGACTTCTTATGGTGTAAAATTTCTTGTTTAGTTGGTTTTCACCTCGTTTCTTAGGATGTCTATTGTCTTCCTCAGGATCAATGAGGCATGAGAGTTATTGATGTTTTTTGGCAGAGTGTGGCTTTATGAGCCAAATGGGTGATTCAATGTCTTTTCAATACCTAGACTTGGAAAATTTTGTTGCGGAATTGTATTGAATATGGAGCCCCCCTATGGAAAAAAAATGTTAGAGTAGAATTTTCTTGCATTCTTTCTTTCGATTATCACTTTTGTTCACTATTAAAATTACCTCAACTTTATCGGATGTACCATTCATGATCTTGTGCATCATTGAAAGAAAGGCCAAGGCTTAGGCATATTGGCATTCCTATTCCTAAGAGATAATTAGAGAATGCGGGAAAAGTCTTAGGCATATTGGCATTCTTATTCCTAATTGTCCTTTCTGTTTAAGCCATGAGTCGTTCATACACCTTTTCAGCTACAACACTTAGTCCCTATCTCACTAGCTCAATCTGTCGATGGGGGAGATGGATCCATTCTCTTTCCCATGTTTTGAACTTCTTCTCAACCCTATCTTGTTTACCCCGATTTATTTGGCATTCCTATTCCTAATTGTCCTTTGACATCGCTTATACACCTTTTTAGCCTTGCCTTCATTTGGTGATCTTTAGCCCTTGATTTCTTTACTGTGACATCTAGCCTTATTTGGTGACTTTAGCCCTTGGCCTATTATTGCTATTTTTGGCATCTTTTTCATGCATGTATTCTATTTCATATCTGGAAATCTTGTAATGCTTTAATTTTAAAGAAAGATCATTCTGTTATATGTTTTTCCACTAATGATAAGGTGGTTATTCTATCTACTATTCACATATAGATTCAAGCTCAAGCCGCCAAGGTTTCCTTGGAGTTTTCTCATCTGTAGGAGCTTCTTGATCATTGGGGAGTGCACCATGCACTATGAGTTAGGTTCTGCCGGATCCTCAAGTTGCCGCCACCTTAGCCTTCACCTCCCCGATGACCATCTCCTACTCTGGTTTATGTTGGAGGAGCCGCTCCACAACCACTGCTTCCACCTACCCTCGGGGCCACCCTTCTACCCATGTCCTCTTCTAAACTAGGTTGAAGCCCACCCCCATGAGGGAAAGGTGTTGTCAGCTCTCCGCGGTGGAGATATCTGCCGCCTTCCATGGAAACTCTTGATTGGATCTCTACCCCCTAGTTAGGGTATTATGATGCCACTTTAAATGCAGTATCCTGATCATGATAGCTTGAAGGTGGATCCTCCATCTGCAGAGTGTAATAGTGGAACCTTCATCCATCCTCATGATGATCATCCCCGTCCTCTTGGTGTGATGACATGTGCTTGATGGTGGTGCTTGTTTTTGCTCTTTGGTTATCCTGTGGGCATTTTAATGTAGGCCTTGTTATCATCGAATCACAGCACCCCTCTGTTCATACCAGTGCATATACTTGAAATCACGGTGTGATTGGATAATATGGGTACTATCTCCAAGTTTTGGGACTTGCTACTTTGAGATAGACCTCGAGAGAAAGCTGGTTCTTGCTCCTAAACTACCTTCCACAATCTACTCTAATGCAGGATAAGTTAACTGTTCTAATCTAAATTTCCAAGGGACCGAGGAGAGAGAATGCATAAAATGAAAGCCTACACTAAAGCGGTGATACACCGAAAAGAATGGTGTGAGAGTAGTCTTCAAATGTGTGAAATACAAAAGCAAAGTGCACACTAGGAGAGGTGATGGCAGTTCTCCATAATCTAGCAAAATGCATTCCTTCATCCCTAATAATAGACACAATATTCTCATGTAGAAAGATATTCCAAGCATATTTTATTGCTTCATGATGATAATGGATCACCATGCAAAGTCCACTACATGCTTGTAATTGGCTTCTGATAGACACAATATTCTTGTAGAAAGATTAAAAAAAATGAGAAGAGAAAGAGAAGGGAAAAATGAAAATCCACGAAATCTATCTCTGTTATCACCGAATCACGCACTTGGAATGCATCGATTTCTAGTTTGATCACTCTAAGGCTGAATAACATGGGCACTATCTCCAAGTGGGAAGATACATCCACAAACTACCTCGCTGATATTTTATAACTGCTCTAAAGTTCCAATGATATGTTCACCCATCGTAAAATTCACACTAAAGCGGTGATACACCGTTAGAGTAATCTCCAAATGTGTGAAATACAGAGTTAAGGGAAGAGGTTGTGATCACCCATGCAAATGCATTCACAGTCCAAGCATACACAATGATAATGAATGCAGCATAATTGACACTTCTTGTAAAAGATTAAAAGGGCATGAAAATTTGAAACACAAAGAGCTTATCCTATTTTATCTGAAAAATCCCCCTGCACAATCAATCTATTACAAGATAAGGGCCAACACTCCAATTTGATGAGCTTTGAAAAATGAGCCCAACACTCCAGAAAGAGAAGGAGAAGAGAAGGGAAAAATGAAATCCCAAAATCTGTCCTTCAACCACTTATAAGAGGCATTAAATGGAGTGGAAAATGGTTATATATTACTTTAAAAAGGCTCCCCATACTATCCCATGGTGTTGTGCGAGAGAAAGAATGATGGCCATGCCTCTTAATTGCACTCCGCCACCAAATGAAACACTTCAACCCGCCACGTTTTCTTAAGAAACTTATGAACTCATCAAAACCATTTCTTGATATGCATCGGGCTTCCACGATCTCTCACCAAATCTGGAATTTCTTGATTTTTTTTGTGCGTTTTTCATTTGACGAATGAGCTTAAGCGATCTGGAGCCAAATTCCAATATATACCAAAAATTAAGAAATCTCAGCATGTGCGATTTTGTTGAGAAAAATCTGCAAAAGTTATGGCCTTCTCCCACGCAGGTTGACTTTTCTCCTCTCGCCTTGGCCGCTATTTTGGATCCCACGCGGGCGTTTGTCCCATTTGGCATTTCCCATTTCGGCCGAATGGGACCATGAGCATTAAGCGATCGAACCGTGGAGCCAAATATGTTTCTTTTAAACTTAAAAGTATATTGGCTGGTTCTAGAATTTTGTCCAATTTTATGAATTCGAGCTCGGAGTCAAAAGTTACCCTCTCGGTAGTGGCTGTTTGGCCAAGTTTCATATTTTGGCCGTCAAAACTGCCTGACTTTTCTTCTTTTCGCGTCCTGTCCCGGCCCCAAAGGCGACCCTCTCTCGGCTTTTTTTCGCGTCCTTTTGCATCCTTTTTTTTTTGCAATTTTTCTTACATTTTCTCGAACTTGCCCTTCTTGGACATGGATGAAAATCCCAAAAACGAAAAATCTCCTGATTTTAATGCATGTTATCAAAATTACCTCGGGCTTTTGGATAACACTTCCTTAAACCACTCTTTGGAGTAAAATGATTTTATTACACCTTTTTGGCGATGATGACGCCCTTAATTGCACTCCCAACCACCAAATGAAACATACTTTGTCGGCCATGTTTTATAAAAACTCCATCGATCTCTCACCAAATCGAATTTCTTGATTGCTTTGCATCGCCTTGAAATGGTACAAATTTTGTGCGATTTTGTTGAGAAATACAAAAGCTATGGCCTTCTGCGAAATATTTTCCAAGCGGGCGTTTTACTGTCATTAGAGAATGAAAAACAAGCAAATATGTTTCTTTTAATTAAATATATTTTCTAGAAAGTCCAATTTTATGGAGCTCGAGTCAAAAGTTATGGCGTGTCCATCATATCAACGCATACCCACCACCCGTTTTGTCCTAAACCACTTTGCGATAACAAAACTCCCGCTGACCGTGATTTTGTCCTTCCACTTTTCACCTTTTTGGTTCGGCCTTTCCGTCCCTTTGTCCCAACGTGTCCTTTTGTCTCAAATATCTCCAACCCTTAATCGCTTTTCGTGGGCATCGTGAATATGCCTGAGATTTCCCAAACCACGCGATAACAAAACACAGCGATTTTTTCCACTTTCAGCGGCAACGTCCCTTTTGTCTCGTGCTCACTATCCCAATGCTAGCCGGTTCGCGCCCCGACATTGTGCTCAGTAGGACTTAGCCATTTTTCTTCATTTTCTCGGCCCCAAGCTTGGTTTTTGCATTTTTTTCACCTTTTCTAACTCGTTGGGTTTTCTTCTTAGATGGGAGAGTTAGAAGGAAGCGGGGGGCCCAAAACAAGATTTCGGGCCTTAAATCAATCTATTTGCTTGGGACTAAAGAATTTGATTCATGTTATCAAAATTACCTTGAGGGTGAATTTTGGATAACAGCCTTTAAATTTTTTTCTCCGGCTCACCATGTAGTTCGAAGGCTCTCGAAGTGGTTGTCGGATGCATTATCTACATAGCCGTAGAGATTTGTATGTTTTGGTCCACCCATCGTAGGTGACCTGAGATGCGTTCTTGGTCACACGACCTTGATGAACATCCCATGCTCTGCCATGTTTGTCTTTGCATTGGATTTGATTCCCTTGATGTCGATGCTTTGACGTGGTTGTCCCTGTCAAATTCCTTCTTGAATGTGTTGAACTCAATGGCAAGCTTCCCAGTCATGTTTTTGTTGGTGTCTGAGCCAAATAGGTTGAGCAAGGCCTCGTAACTATCTAGCAAAAATTTTCCATTTTCCGTAACGATGATGAAGCATATATTTGAAGATTTATACGATCATCACATTGAAATTTGTTAGCGTGTCCATGGCATTGGTTGTGATGTTTATTACCAGTATAGTGAAGGTGGTGGTGAAACTTGCTCGATCAGCCTATCCATCATGTAGGTTTGTATTCAATGTGAATTTGTGAAAAAATTAGTGGGCGAGTCCATCCTTGCACCTAGCTAGCCTTGAACCCGCGACCCCCGTGGCCTATTTCACGTGCCCCACCATCCTGCTGCACTCACGTATAAAAGACTATGGCGCCATTTCTTTTTATAAAAATACAAATAGAAATTTGATGGAATAGGTAACAACGTAATACATTGTTACCTATTCCATCGAAACTAATGGCGACGTGACAAAACTAATGACGACGTGACGGAAAATACTTTTTGCCTTTGTGCGAACTTACGTGAGAGATAGGCCTAGCCAAACAAAAGTACTCATTAGCATATGTTGCTTTCACCTCTTCTCCTAACAAAGCTTAAATTATTATGCAGGAAAGTGAACATAACTATTTTTCTCTCCTATTTTTTACTTTCATTATTCTCTTTCATGCTTTTGTTAATGGCTATATTCAATATTAATACATCCACCTGATGTCTGCAGAGAGAGATAAAGTATATTTTTATACATATTTCTTTTAATTTTGGAAAAAGTCATGTACGATTTGTTGGAGGCTAATGTATGATTGAGAGTTTGGCAAATTATTGATTTTTGACTATGAAAATATTTTAATTGCCTTTTTGTTTGATTGGTTCATAGTATTGGTTTCATTATTGGACGTCTTGTTTCTTTCACTTTTTCCTTGTGCTGCTTCATGCCTTCTTGAGTGTGAATTCTATGGATGGTGGTGCATGTGGAGACTCAAGAGAAGAAAAATAGAACTGCAGTGATGTATGCTTGAGACACTGCGGTTAGAAAATCTATGGTGGTGGGAGTATAGAGTAGCAGGTGTGGTTAAGAACACCTTTCCCTTATATTGTACGCATTGCATTTTATTGATAATTTTTCCACTTGCACTTTGGAGCTTTCTCAATTCATTTTTTCCCTTTTTGTGTTGTTCATCCCATTTTTCACTAAGTTCAAATCTCATCCCACATCATTGTAGAAACGTCCAAATATGTCGGCAATGTTGAATTTAATGAGAATAATATTGGAGTGTAAGAGGATTGTGCAAATATTGAGAATACACAGAATCCATTGCTACTCATTCATCAGCTACGCCCAACACACCCACTTCACTATTCAACTATAAATAAAGTATTTATTCAAATTCTCAAATCAACAATTCAAAAGTATTTTACTTTTCTTGCATTATATAAGAAAAATGGTACCTTGAAATACATGTGTCTATTTTAAAAAAATGGTACCTTCCATTATGCTTTGAATTATCAATTTCGTGTTTAAAGCTTCAAGCTCTTTTAGTCAAACATAGTTTTTTAATCATGAGCTCACGTTGGAAAGCGAATTAGGGGACGGGTCACATATGTACCATTGGGCCTTTTTTTGGGGAGCTCATCCCACGAGTTCAAACCAATACACTTCATGCCCATAGGATCCAAAAGTAATGGAATTATGAACCGAAGGGCTCCATCTCAGCAAGAGGAGCAAGGCAAAATCAACCAGAAAGAAGAGGTATGCCACTTTGACGCAGAAGGAAGTAAGTGGTCAAGTTGGACATAGGACAAGTAAAGGAAAGTGATATCGATGCAAACAAGGCACCACGAAGCCAAGGTAGTAAAGAGTTGCGGAGAATTGAAAAGCTCTTTCTAAAATAGAAAATGGGGGCTAATTCCAATACTTTGAGGTGTTTTGGTGCTTTCTTGAAGCTGGAGGAGTAGGCAAGATAATTATACTCTTTGCTACATTTTATAGATTTAAAAATATCATGAAATTGAACCACCTTTTCCCTTGAATTGGTTTTTCATTTGGATGCCTTGCTGGGAGATCCCTCCTTTCCTCTTGATATCTTCTTATTTTAGCAATTATCTTTGTCAATGTGTTAGTGGACAGCATAAAATTAGGTTAACATTTCCACACCTAGTTATTGTGCCTTTCAAGAATTAAGGAAAATAGATGATGTTTTCCTCCCTCCCTCGTTATGTTTTCTTTCCCAGTGATCGACCTTCGTACATTTTTTATATCTTATTTTCTTCGATTGAGTCTCAAGTTTGTTATGTTGTTTTTAGCTAGTAATTTCGTGCATTGTGAAAATAAGCTCCATGTAACTATGAAACTCCTGCTTATCACATGAGATTTTCATGTTTTTGTCATGCTTTATTAACTCTTTCTCAAACCCCTTTGATAACCTTTTGATCCTGAAAAGAAAGCTTGTAGGATTGGATTGATCAATGTTTGGGCTAGCCGGGTTGGAGTTTTGGTATAAAAAAATTTAGAATGAAGAAGTTTGTGCCCAGTTTCTGGACCTTGGTTGTTTGAGATTCATGTTGATCATCAGTCTTGTTCCTAGGATTTTAAATCCTTCCTTATGAAGTACCTTGACTAACCCCATCAGCTTGAACCATAACTATTTTTGGATCACCTAAGTTCGAGGTTACAATTGTACTAATCGAGTGCCCAATTATTACTAGAATTGCGTTGGTCCATTTTCCTCTCGAGAAGATTGTTGGTGGCAGATTCTATTTTTCTAACTTGTAGTTTTCTTTTATTTTGACAATGTTAATGCTTGCTAATTAATATTGGTTAGATTCTATGCACGTAGATACCTTAATGTTTTGTGATGGAATTTGATATGAAATTTATTAGCCTTTGGGGAAACCTAATCATGCACCGATAATCTTATCGATTTATAGCAGAAGGTGTTGTTTTGATAATGGAACTTAGTAATATATGTTGGTACTTATGTTTTAACGGTTGTTTGTGTTATCAAGGGTCCTTAAAATACTTTCTTTTGAGAAAGAGATAGTTTCTTTTAATCAAACCAAACTTTAGAATTTTTGTAGAGGTTTGTAAACCCTTAGTGTTATAAAACTTGGATGATGTTTTGTATGCTCTTGTTTAACGGAACGGACCCTCCCTTTTCACTCACTTGTTGTTAATAGCCTATAAGGGCATTGGCCCCTTAGGGCATTGGCCCCTTCTGAATGATTGGAGAATCTCTTGGAGTTAATGTTCAAAACTAGTATATTTTTTTCCTTTTTAGAAATTTATGTTGTGTGGTGGCCGTGTATTAAATTTCAATCATATAATCTATATGATTACATGTTTAGATCCTAATATACTTGGATTTTCGTGATAATATTTGAACCCCATGGTTCCTCTTGATTGGACTGATCAACTCTTGTCATTTTAGAAATCTAATATCGTAGCCTATGCTTTTGGTATCTTTTGATAATTTTAGATTTTTTTGAATATCAAATTTCAATATTATAACTATTTAATTATTTGATGGAAACCCCATTTTCACTAGATTGTTTACTTAACTTATAGGGCCAAGGCCCTTCTCGTATGATTGTTAAACTTTCATTTCTTTTGAAACAATGTTCATAACTGAAGTATAAGGTTGTTCTTCTTAGATTGGCATGGTGGAAATTTTCTTATTAACTTAAGGAGTTGTTAGTATTTAGAGATTTGATCCAATCCTTGGAATAGAATGTTTTCCTTTATTGATATTGTTGAATAATAGCTCATTGTTGCTTTGTGTAGTCTTATCTTGTTCAGTTCTCACGAAATGACTCAAATTATTAATGGTTGCAGATGGCTTATGCGGTAGATGAGGGAGAGTCTTGTAAATAATTGCTTCAGTCTTGGTTATGAAGTTCCTTTGTATGAATTCTTATTTGTTGTAAAACTCTAGGATGGGATTCGATGGAAAATTTAGAAGAGGTGGTACCTTAGTATTATGTCTTGTGGAGTAATGTTGTCATAATTACTAAAACCTTGCTTTGTTTTGTCTATCGTGAAAAATATAAAATTGATCACCTTATCGTTATGATTATTTTTATTGTATTATGGAAACCTTAGTAAAGCATTCTTTGAACGATTGTGATTACCTTCTTGCTCCCATTCAAGTGCAATAGAATCTTTTTCCACCTATAGATTATGCATCGTGTTGGGAAGGATTGATGTAACCATGTTTAGTTTTCACAAGTGAGTAATGATAAACTTTGCTCTTGAAATAAAATGTTGAGTTGTAAATCCTTTTAGGACATAGTAACAATGTATTTATAAGCATAATAAAATGGGTTGGATAATCCTTATAGAAGTTAAAATAATACATAAATATATATACGAATAAATTAATGTAGATGTGACCTACTTGATAACATTTGAGCCCTTGAACAATCAAAGAGGAAACCATCGTTTGTAACAAAATATATTTACCTTTTTTTTCCCAAGCTAGATTAATCAAAATTATCCTTTTATGGTGAATCCTTAAATGATCTTATGCTGAAATCAATGTTTAGTTTTGGAAGATAATGAAGTTCTATAAGTAGGAGGGAAATTGTTTAAGAAACCCTTTGATATCTCTCTCTATATTTTGAAATGTGAATGGTTTACCCTTGGTAAACTTAATCAAGAAAAGTCTAAATAATTTTTTAAATAATCTTGATAAATTATTAGCCTCAATAAAACTTGAGTAACAACCCATGGGACCATGAAGCTGATTTATTTTGATCTGATTCCCCCTTAACCCTTGTCTTGATTCATTGTAATCTTTCTTAAGTAATGTTAAACTTTAGATCCTTTAGCAAAGAAGATTATTTTTCTGAACCTAAAATGGTACTTTACCTAAATCAGAGCTTGTGCTTATCACCTGTGCAATAGAGGTGTGAAACAATTTTCAGTGGCTTGTGTAAGATTAATTAACCTTATGGGAAATGGGAAATGCTCTTAGATCAACAAATTAAGTAATTTATTGGCTTATTATAGAATGTTGAACCTTTAGAAAACTTGATCCTAAGTTGTTTAGAAAAAAGTATAAAAGAAAGAAGTTCAATTTTGTTATAAGAATTGCTTGAATTAAGACATGAATCTCCTTGATCATAAATATAGGTCTTGAAAGATGTTTCTGGTAAATGAAAAACCTTAAAATATTTCACACCGTGGGATGCCATGAGCTGTAACTATGTATTGTGGTTGGTCTCTTATGTTGTGTCTTGTCAAAAAGTCAAGTGAATTGTTCATGATGGGTGTGGTTTGATTTCTTTTTGCATAGGTGGTCAAGGTTGTGTCAAACTTCTTGAGTATTGGTTATAGCCCTTTCTAGTCACTAGCGTTTTCGTGTAAGCTCCATGCAAGTCAAAAAAAAAATTATTTGAGTTTTTTAGTGTTGTATTTGTGTGTGTTTTTGGGGAGTTACACTTGGTATCAGAGCGAGGTTCATGCTCTCGAACCTCTGGGCTAGTTTGGAGTTGTGATGGTGTTACGTGATGGTGTTGTGGCGTTGATTGGAAGAGTAATGTGATTTAAGCGTGATGTGAACTATGTCATAATTGTGATGTTGTGAATGCACATGTTGTGTATGTCACTTAGTGCATAACTGTTGGCATGTGGATGTGTTGGAGATGAGAGTATTCTCTCTCTTTTTCATGAATTCAATAAGAATTCGAGTGTGATGTACCATCTTGTTGTGTGTGTGAAAGGAATGTTATTGTTGATTATGGAGTGTTGGAGCCTTTCAACATTTGTGATGTGTGGGTGTGTTGATGTGTTGTATGGCAAGGTTGGTTTGTAGTGAACTAGATTTCATAATGATGTCATTATCATTTGTATAGAAATGTGTGTCCCCATGTTATATGGCAATTGACTGTATGTTGTGATTGTGCTCATCATAATTGTAATTCATGTGATATGTAAGAATTCATGTCATGATTTAGGGACATATGGTGGTGTTATCCTAATTTTCCCCCCGGGTAAAATTGGTCAAACATGACCCCGCATAGAAGAAAACCTAAGGTTTGGCTCATCTTTACGTGCTCACATTCAAATCAAAATATGAGAGATAGAAAAGAATCTCAGCAATGGAGGAGCAAGCTCAAAAATGGAATCGAACAATGACAACAAGGAGGCCAGAGGCTCACATGAGGAAAAAGAGGAAAGACTCAAAGTTTTCGGACTTAGCCAAAAATGAGTTACTCGGGGCCCGACAAATAAAATCGTGGAAGGCATCATGTGTTAGCTTGGCATAATTCCAAAAAATGCATCAAAAAGGAAGGTCACAAATGTGTGCTAAGCTTCCATGTGTCCAAACGGTGCAACTTCAGAAGTAGGTCTAAAGAGTAGCCCCTAAATGAGTGTGAATCTTCCACGTGTCCCAAGTCCAAAAGGAGATAGTCGGCAGTTGAAAAGTCTCAGGGCAGCGGAACCCTCCACATGTCTAATTGGTGCAACACCAAAATTTGGTCCAAAGAGCGGGTTCCCAAACTAGCGTGGGCTCACTATGTGGTCAGAGTCAAAAAGGGGACAGAGCCGGTCGTAGAATCGACTAAGTTTAGAAAGGCCAACGGAAAGAACCACATGTCAGCTCGACATAATTTTAAAAGTGAGAGCCCAAGGTAGAAACTTAACTATGCGCTAGCTCTCCACATGTCTAGGGTTTGACAGAAGCCAAATGGCAGTAGGCCCAAATTGGCTAAGTATAAGAGTGTCGGCGGAAGCCACCACATGTCAACCCGCGCGTAACTAAAGGAAGGATCAAGAGTGGAGGCTCCAAACTTACGCCAGCCCTCCATGTGTCCAAAAGTCAAAAGGGGACAGAGCCAGCCATTTAAATTGACTAAGTATCGAAGGATCAATAGAAGCCTCCACACGTGTGGCTCGACGTAACTTTAAAGGGAAAATCCAGAGGTAGATCCCAAATGAGCGCGGAGCTTCCATGTATCCCGGCCAAAAAAGAAGAAGTCAAGGGGCAGAATCGACCATTGAAAATTCTAAACAAATAAGATCCATAGAAAGGTGCCACACACCTCAACACCGGAAAATCAAAAAGGCGCACGGCCCAAAGAAGGAACCTGAACTAGTGCCAACCCGCCACGTGGTCAGAGCCCGAAATTTGAATTGGCCCCAAATCAGCTAAGTATAAAAGAACTGCGGAGGGTGCCACGTGTCGACCTCGACACAACTTTAAAGGTAAAATTCAGAGGGACAGTCCCAAACAAGTGCTGAGACTCCACATGTCTCGGGTCAAACAGATAGCCCCCACCAAAAAAAACAAACTTAGCCAAAATACAAATAAATAGAGAAAAGTTTCATAAGGAGCCATGTGTCTCTTTGGTAAAACTTCAAAAGCAAAATCCAAAGTAGTCCCCAAATGCATGCCAACTCTACACATGGCCATGTTTCAAGTCAAAGTGGGAAGGCGGGTTGCTAGATGCAGTTCATTTTTTTTGGATTTTGTTGCAAGCCGCGCCTCTCGCCATACCCCTAGTGAATTCATGTGTCAAGCCTAAATTACAAGTGGGTTGGGGGACCAGGAGGAATTTTTGCCTAAGTGGAAAATGTGGGCTAGCGGGCCTGAAGATGAATTTTGGGAAATATTAGGTTGCGGGGTTGTGGGAGTTTTTTTGCATCTTTTTCCACTTTCACAAAAGCCCAGTTTGCAAGCGCGGGCCCATGGTCCCGCAAGATATTTGTTGCCAAGAATTAAAATGAGAAGGATGCGGGCTTGCGGGGGATTTTAGAGAAAAAGTGAATTTTAGACCTGCGGGGCTATGGGAGGTTTTGTGATATTGTGTATTTTTGTAAAAGTACAATTTGTATTGTCGGGCCAGCATATCCGCTTTGCAAAGGTTACGTTTCGCTATTTTGCACAGTCTTAACTAAAAATCTTCAGACGGCCATATATCTTTTGACTGGAAGCTCAGATTTGAGCAAGAGAAGACATTTTAGAAAGGTCTAGACCTCATCTATGCCATGGGAGACTGAAAATTTAATTTTGATGAGGTTAGGTGGGTGAAAATTTGTAAAACATCTTTCAAGACATTAATGCAGAATCTAATTGCTTCAACTACCAGATCAGATTTGATTTGATCCGTCATTTTTCGTTCTTCAACATGCCAAACAAACATAGAGAGGTAGACTTGAAAGATTGTATCGAGGATTCACAGTGGGCATTGATGGTTGGTGGTTGGACTTTAAGAGTAGAGTCGAGTTTCTCTTCTTTCTCTCTGGTCTTCATTGTCTATATATTGTAAAAACTTCTCATTTAAGAGAGGGGGAGACATTCTGGAATGTGGGGAAACTCTGTCAAAGTTGTTTCTTGACTCCATTTAAGCTGTAAGCCTTCTCCTATGCCTAGAAAGCATATTTGTGCCTTTGAGCACCCATGTAATAGTTTGTGCACCTTATAGAGCAATAAAATCTTGTTTTGTGGCATCTTTCAACCCTTGGCATTGTTTTGTTGTTTCTTTGTGCCTCTCTATCTCATGTTTTCTCCTATGCATGTATTTCATGTTTGTAGGTGCAGAATTTCTGCTTCATGGAGTTTCGATTTTGGATTTGGATCTAGGTATGTGTCACTTCTGTCTGACATCCCTAAATGCCCTTTTCCTTGTTTCATCCTCCCTCAGCAGAGTATCTTGCCACTTACTTTTCTAGTGTATCACCACTTAGTTTAGGCTCTATTTCACTCTCTTTCTCTCTCCCTATCCCTTTGGAATGGTTAGATTAGGATAGGTTAGCTTTTTCTACACTCGAGTAACTTGTGGTAGGTAGACTAGGAAGAAAGAACCAACCTTCTCTGGAGGTCCATCTCAAGTTTTGCAAGTCCCATAGCTCGAGAGATTGTCCAATGTTGTGTAATCACATTGAATACCCCACCTAGATCCAAGGCCATTCGGAGGTGTTGTGATTCTACACTAATAGTTTTGGCATGCCCGGTGGGACACTAAGGTTAGGTTTTTTCTCATCTTTCTAAGGTGTCTCATTCCTAACAACAAATCTTAAGCCACTATGTGCCCACACTAATAGTTTTGGCATGCTCGGTGGGACAGGTCTGAAGCACCTTAAAACTTCATCTTAGTAGGTAGGTGTGTTCTGTTAGGATTTAGCCTTTTGAGGCACATGCAAGCACATCTGGAAACTCCATCTGGTCAACGACCCATTCTCTGAGTTACAAACCTTTTCATCCATTTCCACCCATTTTCATCCATTTTTCTTCCATCTCTTTCATTTTCTTCCATTCCATGAAGTTTTACAATCATGACTCCATTCCCCTCATGGAATTCACACCTCTGAACAATGCACTCCATCTCCAATGTATTTCCTAACTCCTCCAAGTCAACATTATGATCAGATCTAGAACCATTATGCCTACCCATATGAGTAGGGTCAAAACCAGTTTGGCTATGGAGCTTATCAAGAACAAGGGTATGCATATGATGATAACAACTACATGGAAAATGTTGATTTGTTGGAGAAGATTCAAGGGATGGAGGCATGCATGGTGCAGTTTAGGGCTACAACACATGATGAAGGATTTCAGAAATGTTTATGGGGCACCTTTTCCATGGGCCGGCCCTATGCCAAGACATTACAGCCCTCAAGAGAAGGTTGACTTCATGACTGAAAGGCTACCTCAACTTGCACAAGGGATTGAGGATATTGAGGTATATGAGAAAAGTGTGAGACAACCTTGTCAATGGGTAAGTCAATCACCAGCTCCTTGTCCTTCATTTTCTCTTTCTCAAGCTTTATCATTTCAACAGTGTCAAGAGTCAAGCCCCTCAATTGCTGCCCCAAATGTTGATTTCCTTTCTCCATCCTCTATTCTTCTAACCCATTTTTTCTTCTCTTCCCTTTTCCTTCTAGATCAAAAGAAATCCCCTCCACAAGATTCAAAATAGTGGAAACCCCATGCCTTCCACTCCACCACAAAAACAAAAAAAAACTAGTAGATACCCCACACCACTCCTCCTACTCTCCCGGGGAAGAAGTCCATGTCGAAGGACCATACAAATTTCGAGGGACTCCAAAATAACCTTTAGTTCCAATCAAGGAGAACAACATGAATAGGAACTCTAACAGAAGAAGAGTTTGAAAAATTCATGAAAAATATGAACCAGTTGAACAAAGTTTCACTAAGAGGACACCATGAGGAGGTAGAGCACATACAACACACAACAAGTGAGGTAGAGGCGGACTATCTATCTGAATTGGAAGATTGATTTGATGGAGAGGAGCTTGAGGAGATCACATCATTTTCTCCCCCATCATCCACCTTCTAAGTACATGAGCATGCTTCCATGAAGGAAAGCATTTAAGGAAAACAAACTGCACTTCATAACAACTCTCTGGAACCAAGGTTGGAAGATATGAATCTTCTATATCCTTCTAAGGAGGAGGAAGGTAAAGAGCAAGAGGATGTCATCATCTCTCTCACATCATCCATCCAGGAAGATTCGCAGGAAGACTCCATGTGTGGAGTTGAGATTCAGAACCATGGACACATTCAAAGGACTAGAATGTGCCCAATCAGGTACTTGACTTCATTAGGGCCAAGGGAGAAGCCAAAACTAGTCATGTCCACTTTAGAGCATGAGGTTGAGCTAAAAATCACCAAAGTCAGTAGTATCACCTCCCAGATTCAATCACAGAACAACCCTCAAAGAGGTGTACATCGTGTTTGTTGATACTTTGAGGAGGGAGAGACACCATCTGCAAGGTGGTTTTTACTCTCATTTCCGACCAAGTTTAGCACCAAATCAAATACATGGTCCCAAATTTTGAGGAAGGGAAGCTATTTCTCCTTTCCTGTGGCGGGATTTGTTTAGATTTTCTTTAATAAGGGTTAGTATAGGAGTAGGAGTAGATTTTGTTTTCAGCAGAAGAAGTGCTTGTGCACACTCTGCATGTCTCATTTGAGGCATGTATGATTTAATCTTTGTACATAAGTTTTATTTGCATTAATCCGGAGGTGTAGAGGCCATGCCCTTTAGTATTCATGGCAGAGAGACCCATGGATGCCTTTAACAATTGCTAGTTCCAAAATGAAACAAATATAGAGAAACTAAAATTGGGTTTCGAGGCAGTCAATTTCAAAGCAGGTTCGAGCTCACCAAGCAAGCAGTTAGCCTCATAGTTTTAGGGGCAAGATCAGATTCGTGACTACCAGGTAGAATGCATGCCCAATGGATGCTTCAAGGCTAATGGTTTCTTCATCTAGCGGGAGATGTCCCCATCAATTGCCAAAGCCAAATTATCCCAATTTTTCCCCTAGTTAAAATTGGTCAAACATGACCCATTACAAGAAAAAACCGAGTGTTGGTCATCTCCTACGTGCTCACATTCAAATCCAAATCTGAGAGATAGGTAAGACTATGCAATGGAGGAACAAGCTTGAAAATAGAATCAAACAATGACAACAAGGAGGCTAGAGGCTCATAAGAGGAAAAAAAGGAAAGACTCAAGTTTTCCAGACTTAGCCACAAATGAGTCGACTTGGGGGCTGAAAAAACAGACTCGCGGAAGGTGCCATGTGTCAGCTTGGCACAATTCCAAAAATGCATAAAAAGGTAGGTCCCAAATGTGCACTAAGCTTCCACGCGTCCAAACGACGTAACTTCAGAAGTAGGTCCAAAGAGCAGCCCCTAAATGAGCACGAAGCTTCCACATGTCCTAAGTCCAAAAGGAGATAGTCGGCAGTTGAAAATTCTTGGGGCAGTGGAACCCTCCACATGTCTCATTGGTGCAACACCAAGGTTGGGTCAAAAGAGCGGGTTCCTAAACTAGCACGGGATCGCCACGTGGTCAGAGTCATAAAGGGGACAGAGCTGGTCATAGAATCGGCTAAGTATAGAAAGGCTAGTAGAAAGAACCACGTGTCAGCTTGGTGTAATTTTAAAAGTGAGAGCCCAAGGTGGAAACTCAAATGTGCGCCAGCTCTCCACATGTCTAGGGTCTGACAGAAAGTCAAATGGCAGCGGGCCCAAATCGGCTAAGTATAAGAGTGTCGTAAAAGCCCCCACGTGTTGCCACTCAATGCAACTTCAAAGGAAGGATCAAGAGCGGAGGCTCCAAACTTGTGCCAACCCTCCACATGTCCAAAAGTCAAAAGGGGTTAGAGCCGACCATTTAAATCAACTAAGTATCGAAGGATCAGTGGAAGCCTCCATGCGTCAGCTCGGCACAACTTCAAAGGGAAAATCTTGAGCCAGAGCCCAAATGAGTGTGAAGCTTCGACGTGTCCCAGTCCAAAAAGAAGAAGTCAAGGGGCAGAACCGGCCGTTGAAAAGTCTAAATAGAGCAGAGCTAGGAAGGTGCCACGTGCCTCAACAATGTAAATCCAAAAGGTGCAACGGCCCAAGGAAGGACCCTAAACTAGTGCCAATCTGCCATGTAGATAGAGCCCAAAATTGAACCGGCCCCAAATCAGCTAAGTATAAAAGAACTGGTGGAGGTTGCCATGTGTCGACTCGACACAACTTCAAAGGTAAAATCTGGAGGAACATTCCCAAAAAATCATTGAGCTTCACGTGTTTCGGGTTAGATAGATAACCCTCGCTAAACAAAAGGGACTTAGCCAAAATACAAAGAAATAGAGAAAATTCACGGAAGGAGCCACGTGTCTCTTTGGCACAACTTCAAAATAAAAATCTAAAAGCGGTTCCCAAATGCATGCCAGCTCTACACGTGGCCATGTTTCAAGTCAAAGTGGGAAGGCGGGTCACTAGAGGTAGTTCGAGTTTTTTGGCTTTTGTTTCAAAAAGGCATAAAGTATAAAAGTAAACCACGCCTCGTAGATGCCTAGAGAAGCCATGTGTCAAGCCTAAATTACAAGCGGGTCGATAGACCCAGAGAGGACTTTTTACCTAAGTGGAAAATGTGGGTTGGTGGTCCCAAGATGAATTTTGGGAAATATTAAGTTGTGGGGCCACGAGAGTTTTTTTGCATCTTTTTCCACTTTCACAAAAGCCCAATTTGCAAGCGAGCCCATGGGCCTACGGGAGATTTCTTTCCAAGAATAAAAATGAGAAGGATGCGGGCTTGTGGGAGATTTTAGGCAAAAGTGAATTTTTGACCTATGGGGCTGCGGGAGGTTTTGTGATTTTGCATCTTTTCACAAAAAGTGTAGTTTGTATTTTTGAGCCCATGGATCTACTTTGCAAAAGTTATGTTTCACCATTTTGCACACTCTCAAACCAAAATCTTCAGACGGCCATATCTTTTGATTGAAGCTCATATTTGAGCAAGAGAAGACTTTTTAGAAAGGTCTCGACCTCATCTATGTCATGGGAGCCTGAAACTTTAATTTTGACAAGGTTAGGTGGGTGAAAAATGGGAAAACATCTTTCAATCCATTAATGTAGAATCCATTGCTTCAACTACCAGATCATATTTAATTTGATCCTCCGTTCTTCCTTATTCAACATGCCAAACAAACATAGAGAGGTAGACTTGACAGATTGTAGGTGGATTCACAAAGGGGCATTGATGGTTGGTGGTTGGAATTTAAGAGAAGAGTCGAGTTTCTCTTCTTTCTCTCTGGTCTTCATCATCTATATATTGAAAACACTTCTCATTTGAGAAGTGGGGAGATATTCTAGAATGTGGGGAAACTTTTTCAAAGTTGTTTCCCACTCCATCTGAGCTGTAAGACTTCTCCTATGCCTAGAAAGTGTATTTGTGCCTCTAAGCACCCATGTAATAGTTTATGCACCTTATAGAGCAATAAAATCTTGTTTTGTGGCGTCTTTCAACCCTTGGCATTATTTTTTTGTTTCTTTGTGCCTCTCTATCTCATGTTTTCTCCATGTGCATGTATTTCATGTTTGTAGGTGTAGGATGTTGTGCTTCATGGAGTTTCGATGGCGGATTTGGATCTGGGTCTGTGTCACTTCTTTCTGACCTCCCTCAGTCCCTTTTTCCTATTTCATCCTCCCTCCACAGAGTATCTTGCCACTTCATTTTCTGGTGTATCACCGCTTAGTGTAGGCTCTCTTTCACACACACACACACACTCTCTCTATCCCTTGGAATGGTTATATTAGGATAGGTTAGCTCTTCCTGCACTCAAGTAGCTTGTGGAAGGTAGATTAGGAATCAAGAACCAGCCTTCTCTGAGGTCCATCTCAAGTTTTGTAAGTCCCACAACTTGAGATATGGTCCAATGTTGTGCAATCACACCGAATGCCCCACCTAGATCTGAGGCCATTCGGGGTGTTGTGATTCTGCACTAACAGTGGGCATATGATCCCTATCATAAAGTAATTACAATTTGGGTGCAGTATGTAGTGATGTGGTGTGTTGTAAACCATGAATGTAATGTATGTAATATACCTTGTATTGGTAACATTGGTAAGATGCTATGGTTATTGTGTGTGAACCACCATTTTGTTAGTAATGTAGTTGTATATTATGTCGTGAACCTTACACTCACCGACCCTAAGGGAAATCGGTAGAAGTGTATGTTTGGAGTGATGAATTATGTATCATGGGCCGGTAACTCGAGCTGAATTTTTGTTGTAGATGAAGACCTTGATTCTTTCCTCTCTCCTTATGTGGTTGTTGTATGGATGCAACCTGAGTGTAACTATGACTGTGTTTAGCCTTGTCAAGTGGTGGTGGATGGTTCAGATAGAGATGATGATAATTGATATGTTATTTTGTGAGTTGAGGCTTGATGTTTCGAGTGCTAGCAACTCGTTGAGTACCCCCTTGGTGGCTAGATAAGGCCACATAGTCATCGTAATGTGCTATTCTTATATATGTATTTTATTTGTAAATTGAACTTTTTATTTCTATTTTTGTAAGGACCAATAGTTTTCTTGATTGCCTTGTTTTATATTTTTGGGCATTTCCTTGGTTTGTGGTACTAACATGTAGATTTTTGCACTAATTATGGCTATTTGGCCATTTTTTTCTTGGATTTGGATCTTCTTTTAAAATTTTAAAATTTTACCACCTTGCCCAAGGCTTGTACTTTTCCACTTGGCATTTGAATCGGATTGCTATGCTGGTTCTATTGTCGTGATGTGTGGAATAGGGTCATGGGATGCACCATGGAATGGTTGGACCTATGGACCCACTTCATTGTATGGGGGTACGCCCCAAGGAGTTACAGATAACTTTGTAGAACCACAAGTTATTATGTCACTTGGGTTAGGGGTGTCTAGAATCTATGTGCCTAGGGCCATAGGGAAACCAACCTCCTTGAGGGAGACATAATAGATTGAGGGAGGCATAAGAGACTTGAGGGAGGAATAAGAGACTTGAGGGAGGCATTTGTGTGTGTGTGATTGGTACTTGGGAGGTATATGGAGTTATCGTGTGATGCTTTAGGAGATATATAGAGTTGTTTGTGATGCTTTGGGAGTGGTGTTATGATGTATTTGTACTCATGTGAGTTTGGTCATGTTTTGTGATGTTGTGATATGGTTTTGATTCCCTTGTTGACTCTATGTATCTACAATCCTTGTTTTGAGTTGTGTGAAACCTTCATCTATGGGGAAATTTCATGTTGTTATAGAACACTTATGTCTGAGAATTATTGTATTGATCATATATGTATGACGAGTACTATGTTATGTGGATCATGTATGTTCCTTAGTTTGTTTAAGCTCTTGTGGTGTGGTATGGTCGTGAAAGTATGTAAAATTATGCTTGTGAATCATTATTGTTGTGTATGACCCTGGTAGGGTGTTGTGATTGTAGTTCATGTTGGGCACCCACAAGAATGAATAAACTAAAATTCTACAAAAATGAAATTTTAAAGAACCTGAATTAGGAATAATGTAAATAGAAAGAGTCTAATTAAATAATGAATAAGAGGGAACTGCCAATCTTCACAAAACTTTTAAAGTTAAACATTTTGCCAAAATGTTTCTAAGGCCACCCCGTGGCCATGCTCTAACATCTAAAATTTTAACCATAGGGTGTACCTTCATCTTTATTTGTTCTTAGTGGCTTACCGCCTCTCCTCCTTCAATGTCATGTCGCATCGAGGATGATGCTTTCTTAAAGGGGAGGATAATGTAATTCCCCACTTTATTTCCCTTAACTGATGAAGTTTGTATCCCACCTTCGTACTTGGTTGTCGATGCAGGAGCGTACTCCTCCTGTTTCTTGGATGTTCATGGTGGTATCGGATCCAAGTCATTTTATCTCACTAAAGCTTTGAGGACCTCCATGGACACCAACTTTCACCCTAGTTAATTTTTTTCCTTTATTTGCATGGGTGGATACTTACAATAAGGATATTACTATACAAATTCAAACAAGATATATAGATTAATTAAATAGTTTTTAACTCGACCTAACCCAATAAATTAACATAAATAGTTTTCTAAACAATATTTATATATATATATATATACATCTATTAATTAAAATGCATATATTTTCATTATGGAAAATGTTACGGTGGGTATGGAGACCTGCCATGGGAGTAAAGGAACTTTAATGCCTGAGAGAAGCGGTTAATGGACATAGGGATATTGTTCTTCCCTTCCACGCAAATTATGATGGATAATGCTTTTGTTGGTTGTGAGTGTGAGGTGACGCCTCCCCAACATCCCTTCTGACCCAAGACTCCTTCCTGACATGATAATACAAGCAATATTATGAGTTCCATAAGTCTTAACTGATCCGAACCAATTCCACGTGATGGTATGGGAGTGGTTGGACAGTTACAGCGATGTCGAAAGTCTAAGACCTACCCTTTTACCATCCTAGGACTTCGTTCCTGTTCCTCTTGTTGTTCTCTTTCATGGACGTTTCTCTATTGTTTTCCTCTCTTCCCCCTTGGGCGTGTGCAACTGCAACATTGGTAAAGTATTCCCCCTTTTTGCTCGGATGCATGTCCTTTACTGTTTCAAAACTCATATTTTATCTCTGGCCGCGTGTATGCTAGCAAGGTGACACATAAGATGACTCAATGGAGCCTGACTATGAGTCAGGTTCGAAAATCATGGAGGGAGGTGTGACTCACAGTCACAAAATTTAGTAAAAGGGCCAGGCTCAGATGGAAGAGCTCAAGAAGGAAAGTTTGTCCGAGATGGAGATATCATAGGCAATGAGCTCGAACTTGGCCCATACAGAAAATGAAGAGACTAGAAGCCCGCAGAGGGCACGTCGTGTAGTAAAAAATAAAGGCATGAGTCGTCAGTTGATAGCCCAGTCGGCGAAGGGATATTGGGTGAGTAATTAATTCGTGCCACTGGAGCTTGGCACGCAGGAGATATGGCCAGAACCTCGATCGGCAAATCCATGGAAAAATAGAGATAGGGCCAAGCCCCTCGGATCAACATGGAACAACGAAGCCAAGATAAAGTAAAGCCGAGGCCCTTGAGCTCAGAAAGAAGATGAAGAGCCCGTGATTCGGTCAAATGCTAAAGGCATTGGCGGATGCAATGAGTCAAACGTAGACCGAGCTAAGCGTGAGCTCACATTGGAGAGCAGCGAGTTACAGGGCCAAGTCACGGCCGTGGCATTGTATAGCTCAGCCCACAAGATCAAACCGATACACTTCGTGCCCATAGGATCCAATGTGGAGCAGCGAAATGAAGGGATCTAACTCAGTAAGATGAGCAAGGAAAAATCAACCAGAAAGTAGGGGTATGCCACTTCGACATAGAAGGAAGTAAGTGGTAAAGTTCGATGTAGGGTGAGTAAAGGAAAGTGATATCGACACAAATGAGGGACCACTGAGCCAAGGCAACAAAGAGTTGTGGAGAATTGAAAAGCTCTTGCTAAAATAGAAAATGGGGGCTAATTCCAATACTTTGAGGTGTTTGTGTGCCTTGTTAAAGCTGGAGGAGCAAGCAAGATAATTCTACTCTTTGCTACATTTTCTAGATTTAAAAATATCATGAAATTGAACCACCCTTTTCCTGAATTGGTTTGTCATTTGGACGCCTTGTTGGGAGATCTCTCCTTTCCTCTTGATATCTTCTTTTTTAGCAATTATCATTGTCAATGTGTTAGTGGACAGCATAGATGTGTTCCTCCCCTTTAAGTGTTACATTTTCTTTCCCGAGTGATCGACCTTCATCCATTTTTTTATATCTTATTTTCTTCGATATAGCCTCAAGTTTGTTATGTTGTTTTTAGCTAGTAATTTCTGTTGTGAAAATAAGCATGCAGTAACTATGAAACTCCTGCTTATCACATGAGATTTTCATCTTTTTGTCGTACTTTGTTAACTCTTTCTCAAACCCCTTTGATAACCTTTTGATCTTGGGAAAGAAAGGTTGTAGGATTGGAGTGATCAATGCTTGGGCTAGCCGGGTTGGAGTTTTGGTATAAAAATTTTAGAATGAAGAAGTTTGTGTGCAATGTTTTCGGACCTTGGTTGTTTGAGATTCCTGTTGATCATCAGTCTTGTTCCTAGGATTTTAAATCCTTCCTTATGAAGTACCTTGACCGACCCCATCAACTTCAACCATAACTATTTTTCGATCACCTAAGTTCGAGGTTACAATTGTACTAATCCAATACCTAGTTATTACTAGAACTGCGTTGGTCTATTTCACTCGGGAAGATTGTTGGTGGTAGATTCTATTTTTTATAACTTGTGGTTTTCTCTTTTACAATGTTAATGTTGTTAATTAAGATTGGTCGATTCTATGCACGTAGATACCTTAATGTTTTCCAATGGAATTTGATATGAAAGTTATTAACCTTTGGGAAAACCAATCATGCATCAATAATCTTATGGATTTATAGCGGAAGGTGTTGTTTTGATAATGACACTTAGTAATATATGTTAGTACCTATGTTTGAATAGTAGTTTATGTTATCGAGGTTCGCCTTAAAATATTTTGTTTTGAGAAAGAGATAATTTCTTTTAATTAAACCGAACTTTAGACTTATTGTGGAGGTTTGTAAATCCTTAGTGTTATAAAACTTGGATGATGTTTTTATGCTCTTGTTTAACGGAACTCCCTTTTTCACTCACTTGTTGTTACTAGCCTATAAGGGCATTGGCCCCTTCTGAATGATTGGGGAATCTCTTGGAGTTAATGGTCAAAACTAGTATATTTTTCCTTTGCTTCAAAATTTATGTTGTGTGGTGGCCGTGTATTAGATTTCAATCATATAATCTATATGATTACATGATTGAAATCCTAATATACTTGGATTTTCGTGTTAATCTTTGAACCCCGTGGTTCCTCTTGGTTGGACTGATCAACTCTTGTCATTTTAGAAATCTAATATCGTAGCCTATGCTTTTGGTATCTTTTGATAACTTTAGATTGTTGGTCTAAATATCAAATTTCAATCTTATAACTATTTATTTATTGTATGGGAACCCTATTTCCATTAGATTGTTTATTTCTAACTTATAGGGCAAGGTCCCTTCTCGTATGATTGTTAAACTTTCGTTGCTTTTGAAACAATGTTCATAACTGAAGTATAAGGTTGTTTTTCTTAGATTGGCATGGTGGAAATTTTCTTATTAACTTAAGGAGTTGTTAGTATTTAGAGATTTGATCCAATCCTTGGAATAGAATGTTTTCCTTTATTGATATTGTTGAATATTAGCTTATTGTTGCTTTGTGTAGTCTTATCTTGCTCAGTTCTCATGAACTGACTCAAGTTATTAATGGTTGCAGATGGCTTATGCGGGTAGATGAGGGAGAGTCTTGTAAATAATTGCATCAGTCTTGGTTATGAAGTTCCTTTGTATGAATTCTTATTTGTACTTCTTATTTGTTTCTTATTTATAAACTTTGGGATGGGATTTAGTGGAAAATTTAGAAGAGGCAATACCTTAGTATTATGTCTTGTGGAGTAATGTTGTCATAATTATTGAAACCTTGACTTGTTTTGTCTATCATGGAAAATATAAAATTGATCACCGTATTGTTATGAGTATTTTTATTGTATTATAGCAACCTTAGTATAGCGTTGCTTGACCAATTGTGTTTACCTTCTTGCTCCCAATTCAAGTTCAATAGAATCTTTTGCCACCTATGGATTGTGCGTCGTGTTGGGAAGGATTGATGTAACCATGTTTAGTTTTCACAAGCGAGTAATGGTAAACTTTGCTTTTGAGATAAAATGTTGAGTTGTAAACCCTTTTAGGACATAGTAATAATGTATTTATAAGCATAATAAAATGGGTTGGATAATCCTTATAGAAGTTAAACTAATCACACACACACACACACACACACACACACACACACACACACACACACACACACACGAATAAATTAATGTAGATGTGACCTACTTGATAACATTTGATCCCTTGAAAATCAAAGAGGAAACTATCTTTTGTAATGAAATATATTTACCTTGTTTTTCCCAAGCTAGATTAATCAACATTATCCTGTTATGGTGAATCCTTAAATGATCTTATGCTGAAATCAATGTTTAGTGTTTCAAAGATAATGAAGTTATATAAGTAGGAGGGAAATTGTTTAAGAAACCCTTCGATCTCTCTCTCTATCTTTTGAAATGTAAATGGTTTACCCTTGGCAAAATTAATCAAGCAAAGTCTAAATAAAACTTTTAAATAATCTTGATAAATTCTTAGCCTCAATAAAAGACTGAGTAATAACCCATGGGACCCCAAAGCTGATTTCTTTTGACCTTGATTCCCGTTAACCCTTTCCTTGATTCATTGTAATATTTCTTAAGTAATGTTAAACTTTAGATCCTTTAACAAAGAAGATTATTGTTCTGAACCTAAAACAATACTTTACCTCAATCGAGCTTGTGCTTATCACCTATTTAATAGAGGTGTGGAACAAGTTTAAGTGGCTTGTGTAAGATTAATTAACCTTGTGGGAAATGGGAAATGCTCTTAGATCAATGAATTAAGCAATTTATTGGCTTATTATAGAATGTTTAACCTTCAAAAACTTGATCCTAAGTTATTTAGACAATAGTATAAAAGAAAGAAGTTCACTTTTGTTATAAGAATTTCTCGAATTAAGACATGAATCTCCTTGATCATAAAGACAAGTCTTGAAAGATGTTTTTGGTAAATGCATAACCTTAAAATATTTCACACCGTGGGATGCCCTGAGCTATAACTATGTATTGTGGTTGGTCTCTTATGTTGTGTCTTGTCGAAAAGTCAAGTGAATTATTCGTGATGGGTGTGGTTTGATTCCTTGTTGCATAGGTGGTCAAGGTTGTGTCAAACTTCTTGAGTGTTGGTTATAGCCCTTTCTGGTCACCTGCATTGTCATGTAAGCTCCATGCAAGTCAAAAAAAAATTATCTGAGTTTTTCAGTGTTGTATTTGTGTGTGTTTTAGGGGGCGTTATAGTAGTAAGGCCATATGTTTGGAAGGGAAGGAAAAATCTTTAGTGTAGATATAAATCCCCATGGAGACTCCAAGATCATTCATCTTTTTCTGTAGATGAAAAAGGGAACAAATCCTACACACCATCACTGAATGATAAGTGAGTAAACGCACACAACTTGGACATTCTAGCACTATGGTGAGCCAATGTCGACTTCCAACCCATAGTTTCTTTCCACAAAATTTCATAGTATATAGGGAAGTACACATCTAAAGAAGAGAATAAATAAGAGAGCTACCACCACATGTTGACAAAAAATCAAATATTGTTAGTAGTGACAATCCAATAAAGGCTACATATAGTAATTTCCTCTATGAAACTATATATTATTGTGACATTGGTGCAAAGGAGACATGCCACATACTGGAAAAACTTCCCCTCTATGTGTAACCACACAATAATTTCCCTCTTTGTTGGTAAGACATTTTTATAAGTGTGTGCTCCTGGACATGGCAACAATATCCAATATGCCTTATTACATTAATGCCTATGTCCAACACCTTGTGCACCTAAAAATATCCCCCTCTTTGAGGATGCACACACATTATCTTTTAATAATCAAAGGAGAGGAGCTAAGTATAAGCAAAGGAAAGTATAGGAAGTAGCTCGCATATTTCCTCATTACTACATGACATGCTTGTAATTGATCCTTCCTACGAAGACTTTTGTTGGTGGAGTTTTTAATTCACAAACCATTCCAACAGATACACTTAGACATTGGTGTTATGATAGGAAAAATATTTACACCTTGGTAAGAAATCAAAACACCTACATGGTTATGCATATATAGAGGACCAATACTATTCATGATGGAAGTGTTGTTGGAACAAACAATAGTGATAATGAATCACAAGGAGAATGCCCCATGGATATGGAACTACAAGAATAAGAGCATATATCATGCATGCACCCATATAAAAATGTGATGGTTGATGAACTAGACACGTTTGTACTCAAATATTTTTATAGTAGCCACGATTGGTCGAACTATGGTGTCCCTCTCAACTTGCAGAGTTCGGCACTGAAACTCATAGATAAAACTCACCTTGAGAACCAATTACCATATGTTGGTTTTTCCAACTATCAATCTCACTTTCTTCTATCTTCACAACACTAAGTTGCCTATTCTAATATTTTTGGGCATGCTGGCAAGAAAGGACAACTTCCACCCTTAAAGATGATCATTCAAAGTACAACCGATATAGGAAAGTCCTACCTGATTAGATGCATCAAAGGTGTATAGTAAACACTCAAGGGCAGAAGAAGGTCCTCCCTTCCTATTGGCTCCAACATGTATTGATACATTAAACATAAACACAACTACAATACATTCTAGGCTTCAAATACCCATTCAAGAAATAAATCCTCTCAAAGGACAAGAATTGGCAGTTTTCCAAGAGCACGTGAGGACATAATTTACATTCTTATTGACAAAATGAGATTTGTAGGGCGAAAAATGCTAAGAAATATAAATTGTAGGTTGTGTGAGGCATTTCTTCACCGTTACAACAAAGATTTCAATGGTTTCTCAGTCATACTCATGGGTAACTTAGGTCAGTTTCCCTTTGTTGACGACGTACGACTATATGAAGAGAAGTCAATCAGTCACATAATTTGGCTCAATTTTGGCATGGTAATTACCCTAGATATAAATGTCAGTTAGCAAGGCAGTAACCCACAACAAATGGAATTTAGAAATTTATCAACCAACATTAGCAATGTACACACAACACTAGAGGATTGAAATCTTCTCATGTCATGAACATAATCTTTCATGTCTCCAATAGTGAAAGAAACCTTTATATGAGTAAAACATCTTTATACAACAAATGAATTAGAAACCTCACACAATAAGAGAATGCTAAAATTGTTGCATATTTTAGTGACAATAAGTAGAGCTAACCAAAGTAGACATAGAGTGTAATAGGACCCCAACAACAATCATTTCCTACAATGCTCTTTATCAAAGATCAAGAGGTCATGTTGACATCAAACTTATGGGTAGAATATAAATTGGTCAATCAAGCACTTGGGCAAGTTGTGGAGATTGTCTATAATCTAGAATCACAACCCCCTTACTTACCTTCCTTTGTTGTTTTCGAATTCAAAAAATACCACGGGCCCACATGAGACATCCTCTACCCAACATGTTTTCCCCTTCCTCTTGTCACATGGGACATTTGTTAACAAATCCCACTTAAAATTTCATAGGGCCTCACCATCCATAAGGCATAAGGAATGATACTTTATAAGGTTGTAATAAACATCGACAACATTGATTGCATGAGACTAATAGTTACTGCAATCTCAAGAGTACACTCCTTAGTCCGGCTTGCACATGTCACTTGCTTTTACATTTGAGTGCTACATAAGAATGAAGTGCACAAAAAATTAAATGCACGGAAAGTAGAGTAGGCTAGAATTAGTTGTATATATATTCCTATACATTTACAAGTCATTTAACATATGTCCTATACAAATAAATCTCATGGGTTACACTTAACAATGTTATCCTATATCAATAAAAAAATTTGTCATCAGAAACTTATGTCCCTTCCACATTTGTCAACAATACTACATTTTTCGCTCTTCCCCTTCCCACAATTTTTTTTCAAGAGAATACACATTTCATTGGAACATACATCTCCATTATGCTTAACATTAGCAATCACACATGAGTAGTGTGATGTGAACGCTAAAAGGGATGTGGTGGAAGAAATAAATGTGGACAAGGGAAGTAAACTAAGAAGTGTAGTTGTGTTTGTTAAAGTATATGATTTGTCAGTTATATGGAGGAAGAAAGAGTGGAATAGAAGCCAAAATTAGTATGGAGGGTGGTGGTGTAATGTGTGGTAATATTAGAGAGGATTGAATATTTATAAATAATGTACCTGAAATGCGAGTGAAGTGAACTGGAAAAAATTACAGAAAATACAATTAACATGAAGAATAGGTTTATGCAAAGAAAAAAATGATGGGGAACAAGATCAGAAAATGGTTGCGACATGGACACGAAGCAAAACATCTTTACGGTGTGGATGTGAAGGAGGATTGAAAGCGAGAGATGAAGGTGAGACTATATGGTATGCTCTCTTCTAGATATATATGTGTGTGCTCATACTGGGTAGAGCAGTTCGGGATGTGAAACTCTAGTTTCCTACAACCAGATGACATATATGTGAATATTTTGAAGGGGTAAGGACCAATTGTGTAGTCATTAAGGAAATGTATTATGGAGATATCTGAAAAAGTAAAGAGTGGTTGATCGATAATGCTGAGGTGAATAGTTGTTTTGTAATTTAGGACTTTTGTTTTATGGGTAGTTAGAGCACACATATATGTAAGGGTAATTCACATGCATTCCTAAAAGGATAATTTAGATACAAATAGATGTTGACCATACATGGTGTGCGAGGGTCATGATTTCATACACATTTGACATTAGGGTTTCTCTCTAGCAATAAGGGTAATGATTAAGAGTTCTCTCATCAATAGTTCTGATGGTTTCATCTATCAACATGCATCGGAGTCAAGGATTGCAATTGGTTGATGTTCAATCTATTAGATAAGACAAAGACACAAATAAAAATTTAGAAATAAGGTGGTAATTAAATAGCTATATGCTCCATACCTATTCCATGGTTGAAATTGTTCTTACCAAAACAATATTTGATATTTGTGCTTCACATTATTGTCTTCATCTCACTTTCATCATTCATGTGAGTACAAGTTGGGCTTAAAGAGTTAAAATAGAAAATTTGGGAAATCTAATAGGTTACTCATTCAAAACCAAACCACAATGGTTTCTCCTTTGTTGCCCCACTTTCAATTGTAATGCTGAGTAAATGTAGTAAATCAAGAAATGTGCAAACAACTATCTATTATAAAAACTTACGATTCTTGTCCGTATTTGATGGGTGAATGTAAAAACATGGTATTGGGTGGTCATGAGCCTCCTCCATAATGTAACCATGTAGTCAATGAAGATGATTAGAAAGAAAAATTCCATATCTAATTTAGAGTTCAATTCACAAGATTTGGATCCGCGCATCGAACAAATGTAACCGCTAAGTTCAATGCATACAAGAATAATGTAAATAAATTGAAAATAACTACAAATTAGTGGGGGTATAAAAACATTTTGGATGTATTTTACGTAAAAATCCTAAAGGAGATAAAGTTGACCATCTCGGATAGTCAAACGCTGCTCCTATCCTCTCGGATCCATCCCCATCCAGAATAGATGGGGCGGGGCCAGCCCTATCGCCCTATCTAATAGATTGATCGATCGATCGATCTGGGGATGGGATGGGTGGGTGGCAGATAAGATAGTTCAGGGCCATCCACACCTATGCTTTATCTAGCATCCATGGCTGAATGGTAAAAGCACCCAACTCATAATTGGCGAAGCAGGTCGCCGATCTATTAACACATGTGTAACGCTCATAAATTACACACACAAATACAACAATAATAATACCAAGGTAATTTTTTTTTTACACTTACATTGCTCACTGCACAACACCACAAGGCTCTAAGCAGAGAAACTCAACAACGCATAAGACACTTACAAAAGTCATCGACTCACATAGACACATGGAAACACCATATAAATGTCGATGCCACAATTTCACTAATGAACGAATTCTAGCAATGACCCAACAACAAGAAAAGGGACCCAAGGATTGGAAAGCCCACACACATCATTACCATGATTACAACTTAGTTATGATTAACATTCCAAGAACATTACTATGCAAGGATAATTTTGTCTTTTTCCACCTACAGGTTCTTAACTTAATTTCACATTCAACTTATAGTTCGACCACGTAGATTATCTCTTTATCTCTTACAACGATCTCCAAACTTACATTATTATTGTTTTCTCGAAGTTAGATCACACCAAGGAAATTCATATTCTTTTTAACACAAGTAAATGTCTAATTGAGTTACAAGGACTCCAAGAGTGACATTATTCCTAACCTCGAATCTCGTTTTATTCTTATATGCTTTACTCTAACATTGCACTATGGTCTCATTATTGGCATCACTTTGTAACAAAAGAGTTACGAAAGTACTTGTCTAATATCTTAAAGAAGTACATGATTGGAAGCATTAGAACCATAAACGAACCACAAGTGATTTGTTTTCAAAGTGAGATCCCATGTTTCCACATTTTGCGATTCCACATGAGGAATTTCTTTTATTCTTAAAGTCATAAGCGACATAACAAGGAATTACGGAACCAAGTTTTCAATTTCCTGATTTCTCTTAAGTCAACATCTTTCAAATCAATTTCGTTTGCAAAGAGTTACTTACAATTTTCTACCCACCAGTTAACCTCCAAAACAACTATGGTTTAGTTTAATTCCAATTTACACTCAGGGATCTACGCCCTATAACAGATCAGATTAAGGTAAAAAAAAACATATTTACCCAATAAAGCCTCTGCAAAGGACCCATGCGCTATACTTTCACTAGCCAAGATAACACATTTAGCTAAGAGGATCTAAAGACGTCATTAACAAGAGTTTAAGTAATAGTACAACTATTTCACTAGCTCCATTATGTCATCTAGATCCCACAAGAATGTAATGACCCATTCGGTGTTTACCCTAGTTCTTGTCGCAATGACCCTTTTGTTGAGCGTCGAATGGCTGTGTGTATTTCCGTTGTCTTAGATCTTGTCTCTCGATGTTTTAGAACCTTCCCTCTCCTTCTTGCATTCTCAAGTTGTTATTGACACCTCTGTGTGTGGACTATGTAATGTCATGTGCGTAAACCTATTTAAAGGAGGATTTTGTTGTCGCATAGTTAAGCTGGACCTTTGGCCATTATTGGTGTGAGTAGAAATTATTTATATTTATAGTATATAATGATAACAATGTAGTTTTAATTTAATTATCGATTGGCCTCTATCTTATAGTGTTATTGTTTTACATTATTGTCAAGAAGTTAGTATATACGTCTTTGTTAATATGATTAATAATTATTTTAAGTGGTAATAATAATAATAATAATAATTATTAAATAATAATAATAATAATAATATTAACAATATTATTATTTTAATTATTGATCGACGATAACTCATTATTTTTAGTGTCGATTGTTATCAACTGTATTATTAATTATCGTTAAACGATTTTATTGTTTGGTTGGTCGCTTTGCAGAATGAACCCCGTTCGCGCTGAGGAAGGGATTACCCGTTTTGGTGCCATGGTCGTTCCTTGCCTTGTGTTTGCTTTTGAATGCCAACCTCTAGTTTTCTGCGCTTGGTCGCTTAGGCCTGTTCGCATGTTGTTTTTAATCATTGTGAGTAATGGAGAGTTTGATTCTTACTTCCTCTAGCTTGCTCATGTGTACGTGATTAAATTTTCTCGGGTTGAATAGTAATCATACAAAAATTCGTATACCTTTTTAGCTTATGAGAACTGTTCAGGTAATCTTGTAACTCCTTTTACATTTGTATTAATATATCTTCTTTCGTATGCTTTGTGAGCTTACCTTAGTTAGTAGAGATTTTGTTTATCCCGTATCTTTGCTGAAGGAAGGGCTCATGGGGGCGCCAGGTCGTGGTGAGGACTGCCCAGTTTTTAAATCTTTTAAACTTCTTTCACCTACCCTCCACTGCCACCTTGGCCGACCAGGTCCATTCGCATGTCTTGTTGCTAGTAAATGGCGTTAGACTCCTCCCAACCACCGAACTACCAATAGTTATGGTATTTAATGTTTCTACCTTGCGTGAGGGAGATGGGAGTCGGTGGAGTCCTGATTTTTCTTCACCATGATCTCATTTTTATTCTTTTATTCAATGCATATGGGTGATTCCTTCTCCTGGCATGTTTTCTCTGCCTCTTTGTTGACTGCGTGAATGTTGGGTTAGGAAACTGTTCAGCCTCGACATTTGTTGGTTCCCTTTTTGGAGATCCTCCTCTTCTTACCCTATGCGCATGGATGGATGTCCGCACCTATTCCAAACTACCATTTTGACCTAGTTGCGTGGGCAGAGAGGCCATCAAAATATTTTTGTCAAGGCGTTTTTCTTCATAGTTCCTCCTTGGTGTGCGGTGGGTTTGATATGGTGGTTAAAGATGAAGCTACAAGCTAGTGAAGTAGGCGTGTTGCCTCCAGTGTTCTTTGGGTACTACGAGGTGTGTTCTTGTCGGGGATCCACAGCAATGGCCTGCAATGCGATTAGCGGGTAAAGCAGCATGTTGAAGTATAGTAGAAGCCTTTTGAGCACTTCTAACAAGCAGGTTGTCCAACTATGTTGTTATCTGTTTAGTATCGAATGCATCCTCAAATTTGGGATTCTCCTTCAAGATATTTTTATCAAAATCGATTAAGTGATAGTGAGAGTGTTACCAGGAGACCTGATGAAATTTATTACTAAGATTCTCTATTGAGACCTTACTTGTTTTACGATGTAACTCATGGAAGAGAATCTCATAGAGGTGGATCTGTTTCATATCAGAATATTCATGAAGCACAAATTGCTTTGCAATTATATGAACTTACTTTGAAAAAAAAAAAAAACATGGCAACCATGATCGGCCTTCCACTTGTTGGTTCCTTGTTGGACATCCTTTCCTTCTTACCCTACTACGTGGAAATGTAGTGAGACCACATCTCCTTGAGGCAGTTTTTCAAACAGTTTGCTTCCTCGTGGGTGCTTCCACACCATACAAAAAAATAAAAATCCATTGTCTTTATATGGATGTCCATGTTCAGCTATAGCATTCCCTTTTGACACGCGTTAGGAGGGTGTTGGCAAGTATTTTAGACCACCTACCAGCGGCCGTGAACTCCTGCCTGTGCCAACGTGGAGATGATCGATGTTTGGGTGCCCAACAAGCTTGAAGAAAATGGAATTAGGCTTGGGTTGCTGTTGCAGGTCCTGTTTCAGCGTGTCCTGGTCTTGGGAAGTGCATTAAAGGCATGATAAGCCCTAACCCTCTCTCTTAATAATTTATTCCCTTTAGTATTTGGGTAAATCAATCTCTGCAATTTTTGTTTGAATTCTGTAGAGATGGGTTTGAAGACTTATAATCATAATTACATGAGATGATCTCTCTCCCCCTTTACTGCCCGAAAAGAGATTTATCTTAATTACTATTTGACAAGAAGAAATCTCTCCAATGATTCTCGCTTATCGATCTTATAAAGTTGGTTTATCTTTTTGCCATGATTATTCCTGTGAACAGTGGTTTCTGTAGAAAATATTGTGGTGTGTGAATGAGATTTAGAATATTCCTTGTATTGTTTTTATTTGTAGAACATGGCTTGAAAACGGGAATTTTCTTGGAAGACTATGTTTGTCTTTTAATGTGGTTTGATAATGATATAAACCCCTTTAGAATTGGGGGCTTCTATTTGGGGAGTCGTACTAGTTTTACTGGTCTTTCTAGATACCATCTGACTCTTTTGATTACTGTTTACCTTGGGGATTATTGTAAACCCCTATCCAGGCCCTCTGTTATTATTATTAGTACTATGAGCTTTATTTTTTTAGATGGGAACGCTCCTGAAGCATGTGTTGATGGGGTTTTTTTTGTGATCTTTTTGAATACGGTAAGCACTCAAGACGTTAGCTTGTGTGGATAATTATATGGCTTAAGTTGAGGCACTACTTGGATTTTCGAATCAGTTAAAGTAATATTGGATACATCGAACTCTCATGAATGTGTACATTCTTCAAGTTTGATTGACATGTGATGGCCCTCAGGCATATGAATTCAGGCAATGCTTGAAATATGAAATTATAAATTTATCCTATACTTTGACTTATAAGCTTGTTGAAATGCTTTTTGGTAAGAAAATATATGAATAGGGAAGTTATGAGAACTACCCTAAAATGGATTCATACACAGCCTTAAGTAAAGGTGACAACTTCCATAATGGGACTGTACATACCATGTATGACAGTAAGGATATAAGTTGACCTGAAATTATTTAACTTCATTATATAGAACAATAATTAATACCCATAAATTGGGGTATGCAAGTGGAGGTTGAATTATATAACATGATATATTATGTTATCAGGTAACCAGTAAGGATAAATATGTTATTTAAATTCTTGGTTAACGAGTGGAATATTTTCTGGCATTTACGATGATTATTATGTCGCTAAAAATTATACTTGCATCTCAATTGGGAGTTGAGATAATGTTGATACTTGTATTTATAGTGGCTTGGACCACGCTTACATATCTTAGCTAGTCAAATGTATCGTTGGCATATTAGCAAAATATGACAATATCGTCATCCCGACTCATTCCAACGAGTTGGACTCTTATACTAATAGAAACATATAAAGACATGGTAATAAGCAACCAAAAGGATATCTAAGTAATATATGAACTCATGGATTGGTGAAATATTTGTTAACATAAGTATATTCTTAAAATTGTGAGGTAAATATCAAAATTATACTTACATATAATCATTGATTATCTATGAAGGTTTGATGCTTGAGTAATATCGATGAATAATATAAGATTGATACTTGTATTTATTATAGAACTTAACGTCGTTGGTGCTTTTATTTAATTAAAAGATAATATTATTGGATACATATGTGGGAGAAGTATATCAAGGTATAAAGTGAGCGATGTTATTATTGCTGTAATTTAAGTATGATGAATCATGGTTAAGGTTATATATCTAGTCACTTTCAATTGTGTCCTTATGTAAGTAGATCTTAAGGAAGTGAACATTAATGAGTATGAAATGTATTATCATGTGCGGTTAAGTTTTAAATGAAATTATTTGATAGGAGTATTGCAAACTTTCGCTTTATTTAAATGCTAGATGGCATAAGTTATTAGGTGAGGTTTATATCTTATCATGCTCGGAACTTCTAGTAAATATTTGTGCGCTAACTTGTAATGCCCATCTGACATTGGAGCCTTTTTTTTCTACTTTGCCACCTTGGTTGAATGTACACTACTGCCGTGTTTTCTTTTCTGTCCTTGTGTATGAGGTTCGTCATCGAAGTGGGTGGAGTCCCATTTTCTTCACCATGATCTCGTTCTGATTCTCCTTAAATGCGTGGAGGTGGGGTGTTGGACGCGTTTTCTTCCTTGGACCGCGTGTGGTGGTTGGGAGGTGTCTTTCCTGGTTGCGTGGGCGAATTTGCCATGAAAAGCTCGTATTTCGCTTATTCTATTCGGTTCCACATTTTTCTACCGAGTCTATTGGGTTTGAGAGAGGATTCATTTCTATCACTGCCTAACTCTCCCTTCAGGGCGCGCGTGGGATCAAACGTGGGAAGGACGTCATTTTTCCACCGAGACCTTATTCTGATTCTTTATTAAATAGTAGAAGAATGAGGTAAAGTTTTAGTTGAGCTGTCTTGCCCTTTCATTTTGGAAAGTCACTTCTTTCTCGGTGGTGAATTTAACATGGAAGAAGCTCGATCAAATATTGGGCGTAGTCTTGAGGCAAGTTTTGTAATGAGAGAATGCACGCGAGAGGGCTGCGTTCACCTCGTTTCTAATTCTTCCGACCTTGTGGGGTTATTCCAGCAAGCCTAGCCCATGGGTTTGATATGGTGGTTATAGATGAATCTACAAGCTAGGAAGTAGGCGTGTTACCTCCACTTCGTTGGGAGCTATAAGGTGTGTTCTTGTTGGGTATCACAAAGGCCATCGCCTCTTAGCCAGCAGTAAATAGCCAGGCAACGGGCTTATTACAGTTGGTGGAAGCCTATGTGAGCATTTCCAGCGAGCAGGTTGTCCAACTATGTTGTTTTTCTTTGCAATATCAATGCATCCTCAGTCAGGACTCTCCTTCAAGACATTCCTATCAAAATCGACCTTGTGTGGAAAGTGTGAGAGTTACCAGGGAGACCCGATGAAAATTATTACAGGATTCTCTTTTCGAGACTTTACTTGTTTCATGATGTAACTCATGGAAGAGAATCTCTTAGGCATGGATCTGTTCATGTCAAAATATTCATGAAGCAAAATTTCCTTTGCTATATGAGCTTCTTCAATGAGTCATGAATGTTGATAGAGGCATAAAGGTCTCTGTTGGAATTATCATCACCTTAAAGCTATACAATGGTGCATGAGTTTGATGTTGTCCTCATATATCACAAGAGGAAGGAAATATTGGTTGTTGTATCTGAGGAAACAACTACCGGTGTTCACAGGCTGTACCAGATGCAAGCTATTGGATCGCTGCTCTTCCCTGCTATTAATGACAATGATTCTGTTACCAAGAGCAAGTTCGATAGCTTGTACGGATGCAGGCACTCTCTGCTAGATGGTCTGATGAGAGCCACTGATGTGATGATTGCTGGCAAGGTTGCTGTTGTCTGTGGAAATGGAGATATTTCTTCTGTTTCGTCACCTTCACACAATTTTTTACCTCCGTTGAGTTATTCCACTTCAGCTGCTCCACCGACTACGGCCTCTGTCTTCTCATAAATTGGTTTGCTGTCCAGTTTGTAGGCAGCTTGTTTACCCTAATGAGGCTTTGCAAACCCGATGCACACATCTTTACTGCAAGCCTTGCCTAGCTTATGTGTTGAGTACTACTAGGGCCTGCCCTTATGACGGGTATTTGGTTACGGTGTTTCAAGGCATTCGAAGAGGCAAATGCTGGTTCTCGGCCGATGCTATAGGTCAGGGATAGTTCATTGCCTGTACCCCCAAAGCAGCTGCATTGAAGCAATCTAGTGTTTGGACAGCCACCTATTGCATCCTTCTAGTCGTGCCTTCAAAAGGGAATCCTGGTGTGGTATATTGCAAGAAAAGACCAGTGAAGCAGAGGATAAAGCGAAGGGCATGTGGCTGTAGCAGTCCCTACTGGATGCGTTAAAACAGGCAAGATAGACTAACCATATACATAATATGCTAGTATCTAATAACCTCTTGAAATGAAACTTTTTCTTTCTAGAAATTGGTTTAAATCTGTGATTTTGTGGATTTGCGTTCAGTATATGGTTAACAGTTTGTTACTTCTGGATTTGCCTCTGTTGGTTGTTCTTGTTGACGTGATCAAACCCTTTTATATATAAAACAAACAAAGGTTCTCAGTGTATGCTTTGATTGATCATATGAAATATATATATATATATATATATATATATATATATATATATAATTTTAAAGTTACTTCCTTCTGCAAAAATGTCGTTGTTTCTTTTGTGAACCTGGGTATGTAATCGCCCCTAGAACGTTGCAGCGTTGACTAGTATTGGTTTCCTGTTATGTTGTTGCCCTAGAGGAAAACATACAGTTAAATTATTATTATTATTTTTATGATAAGCGTGATTATGCACTTCGTGTATTGTGCAAATTATTAGGGCTTTTGGAAATTAGAAGTTCAATATATATGCTTGTTAAGAAGGAAGTTTTGGGCTGAAAATATGTCCTGGGTTGATAGAAGGGCATAAATTATTGATAGAACCCCATTTTGATTCTACTCTTTCTATGAGTAAAATTTGATAAAATTAATGACCTTTATGGTGTTAAGATATGGTATGTTGATGATTCCTTGTGTGATCGATTTAATCATGTATAGACATAATGCCTTGATGGAGTAAGGTAATATCTTTCACGGTTCGTGAAAGTTAAGGTTTTCATCAACTGCTTAAGGTAACATGAAGTTCCTTAATTTAGTCAAACTTGTTTTGTACTTCCTTCTTGATGAGTGACCTTTCATTGCAAATTTAGAATGATTGTGATGGAAGGTCGTGAATATATTTTGTTGTCAAAAGGGAAAAGAAGCTATGGAATAGTTTGTTTATGTGTCGAACGTAATAATTGTAATTACATCGTTATAGAAGTTCATTATTGGAGGATATCTATCTTCAATGGTATATTATGTGTTTAATCTCTGCATAGGTTACCATAAACTTAGTGATGAGATGTAAATTAAGGAGAGTTGAGAGACCTTTTCCTTTGTATACATCGTTTATGATATTAGGAAGTGAGTTGATGTCGGAAAATTTCAACCAAGTCTAGATTCATGGCTATGTTCCTCTAAAACGGGAGGATTATAAATCTAAGGTATTATGAAAATTGCAAGGATGTGTTTAGAATACTAGATTGCCTACTCAACTTGGGTATTAATGAGGCTTGTCGCTATTCCGACCCTAGTTATGTTCCTCTAAAGAGGTAAGTTTAGGCAATACCTATTCCGGACATTCTTACTGTCCTTTCCACTCATCCTTATTAGCTATGAAGTCACTTATTACCTAAGATATAATGGTTGTGGGTTTGAATATAAGATTTTCATCCTTTAAACCTTTTTGATTACATGATGGAACTTTGTTTTTACCCTCGTTGTTCGTTTATAGCCTATTAGGCCTATGGCCCTACGAATTCCAAAACTTTATTCTTTTTTGCACCTTGAAGATCGGGTCTGGTTTTTATCTTTTGACTTCACCTTGAGAATGTGGATTGATGGGTTACACTTTAGATTTAAATCACGTAATCTATGGGATTATATGATTGAAATCCTAATACTCTCAACTCTTGTGTCTAATCATTTAAATTTCATAGTCTTGCGTATTTGGTTGTCAAACTTTTGTAGTTTTAGAGGTATCTTCATAACTAAAACTTATGGTTTTCTTCTTAGTTGATATGTTGAAAATTATATCTTGTTTCAAAAGGTTGTTAGAGGTTAGAACTTTGATCCATTTCCTGAAATAGAATGTTTCCTTTCATGGTATTGTTAGCTAGTAGCTTATTGTTGCTATGTATAGTCTTATCTTGCTCAGTTCTCATGGCCCGACTCATGTTATTAATTGTTGCAGATGGCTTACGTGGTTAGATGATGGAAAGACTTGTAGATTATTGCATCAATCTTGGTTATGATGTTCCTTTGTATGAATGTGTATTATGTTATAAAATTTGGAAAGGGCCTTTGGACATTTTAGAAGAAGGGTCAGTGCCTAGTAAATGTATTGTAGAGTATTGTTGTTGTAACTGTTGAAACTTTGGCTTGTTTGGTTATCATGTGAAAGATGAAATTTGATTACCACTTGGTTATGGGATATTCTAGTGAATTTAACCCTTAGTATAGTAGCGGGGCATGTCCCATGTTATTACTCTCTTGCTCCCTAGTCATGGTTCAATAGAGATGGTATGTCCCTTTGATTTGTGCATCATGTTGGAATGAATTGATATAACCTTGTTTTGTTTCCGCAAACGAGTACTGTTAAACTTTGCTCTTGAGTTAAAATGTTGAGTTGTAAATCCTCCTAAGGCTTAGTAGCAATGAGTTTGTAAGCACTATAAAGTGAGCTGGATAATCCTGATAAAAGTTAAACTAAAATTTATATATATGAATATATTAATGTAGATGTGATCTACTAGATAACCTTTGAGACCTGGAACAATCAAGAGGAAACTATCTTTTGTAATGAAATATGATAACTTATTATTTTTTTATTTTCCGAGCCAAACTAATAAACATTATCCTTTTATGGTGAAATCTTAAATGACCTCATGGTGAAAGCAATGGTTAGATTTTAGAAGATGATAGGATTTAATAAGTAGGAGGGAAATCGATTAATTAAACCTTAAATCTCTCTCTATCGTTTGGAATGTTTTCCTTTGTCAAACTTAATTAAGTAAAGTCTAGATGGAACATTTAACCAATCTTGATAAACCCTTAACCTCAATAAAAGACTGATAGTAAACCATGTGACCCTGAAGCTAAATTCTATTGTCCTGTTCTGTTAACCCATGCCTTAATTCATGGTGATATTTCTTAAGCAAGGTCAAAATTTGATCCTTAAACAAGAAGGTTATTGTTATGAACCCTAAGCGGTACTTCCCTCAATCGGAACTTATGCCTTCACCTGTGCAACAGAGGTGTGGAACATGTGTTAGTGGCTTGAATAAGATTAATTAACCTTGTAAGAAATGGAAAATGTTCTAAAATCAAATGAATAAGAAAGATTTGGACATCAAATTGATGATCCTAGTTTAGAAAGCTTGGCCTTAAGCTATTTAGTCAACCATTTGAAAAGAAAGAAGTTCTTCCTTGTGAAAAGAATTGTGTGAATCATTACATGAAATTTTATAAGAACGTAAGTTAAGAATTAAGAGACACTTTAGTAAACAAGAAAATTTAACAAGAAATTCCTCATGGGATGCCCTAGCTGTGAGTGTGTCATGTGGATTGGACTTCCATGTTGTCTTGTCAAAAGAAGAGTACATTGTCCTTGATAGGTGTGAACGTTTCCGTGCTGACCTTGTGGTCTCCCCCGTAACAAGTGGTTCCTAGTGTTGGTTGTAACCTTGTGATGACATGTTGTGTCGTGTTGTGTCAAAGCAAGTCAAAAAAAAAAAAAAGTTATCCTGTATTTCACTGTGTTGTCCTTGTGTTGGTATTTTTGGTGTGTTACATAACTCTAGTATATATTTGTACGAGATGGATTATGCAACTAGATTAAAGGAAAAGAGTGTAAAAGTTTCATCAGTTCAAATTATGAATTTCTTTGTAGAAAGTTCAATGTGTTGTAAATTTTGTAACTTTTCTTGCAAGGAGTTTAGAAGATCTCTTGTCTTGGTATGTTCGGAAAAAACTACGTGGTGAAGTGTTCTTTCCCTTTTGTTGTTAGACTAGTAACTTACCTTGGTGAGAAATGATATTCAATCATTACATTGGCATAAGTATTGTAAAACCTTGATTTTGAGAATAAAGTGTTAAGTCAAAACTCTCTGACACCTTGTAATGATGTGATATAAGTAAAATTAAATGGAGTGGTTAACCCTTATAGAAGTTAACTAAAATATATATATTCAGATAAATTAATGTAGAGATGACTTACTTGAGAACAAGAGATTCCTGAAGTAATCAAAGGTGAAACTATCCTTGTAAAGTAAAATTTTATAATTTGATATCCCTAGCTAAACTAGTGAACACTACCCTTTTGGGTGAACTCTTAAACAAGCTTAAGGGAAAACAATGGTTAGTTAGTTCGGAAGATAATAAGATTTAGCAAGTAGAGAAGAAGATTTAGAAACCTACTCAATTTATCTCTCAAGATGAATTTGAAAGTAAATAATCTCCTTTTGCAAAACTATTTCAGAGAAAATCGTTAATAATTATGGATAAAACCTCAAGCTTAATTAACTCTTGGTAATAACTAATTGTGTTTTAAGGAGGAATTCAACTTGACCTTCTTCTCTTAACTTTTGCCCAAGGTGCTTTGTAAGTTCCTCTTAATTATGTTGAACACGAATCCATGTGGTAACAAGGTTTTGAGCGAATTTTAGTGACGTAAGTATGGATAGATGGCCTTGTGGAATTAAATTATCTCCTTTATTAAATAATGGAATTAAACAATTAATTGTCATAAAGGAGAAGACTTTAAGTGAACTACTCTCTACAAAGGTATAAGAAAATAACTCAGTTGGTAAGATGAATTTGTGTGAATCATATATTGAATCTCTCTGAAAACATAAGTCATGAGTTAAAGGGTGTTTTATCAAAATAAATAACCTTCAATCATTTCTTACTGTGGCTTGCCCTAGCTGTGAGAGTGTCATGTGGTTGGACTTCTATGTTGTTCTCACAAAAGAAAAGTGTATTATCCTTTTGGGTGTGAACATTTCCGTGTTGACCTTGTGGTCATCCTCTTAATAAGTGGTTCCCAGAGTTAGTTGTAACCTTGGTGACGACATGTTGTGTCGTGTTATGTGTCAAACAAGTCAAAAAAATTATCCTGTGTTTTCCTGTGTTGTTCGTGTGTGATTTTTTTTGGGTCGCTTCACTTGGTATCGGAGCGAAGGTTCATGCTCTCGAACCTCTGGGCCAGCTTGATGGTGGTGGTATTACATGATGTTATGGTACATGATGATGATGATGATGATGGTATGCATGGTGGTGATTTATATTGGAAGAGTAATGTGCTTTAAGCGTGATGTGATCCATGTCGTAATTGTGATATTGTGAACACACATGATGTGTATTCCACTTAGTGCATATTTGTTATCATGTTGATGTGTTGGGGATGGGAGTATTCTCTCTCCTTCTTGTGGATTCTATGAAGAGTTCACGTGTGAATTATTGCTTGTGATGTGTGAAAAGAATTCTAATGTGGTGGCAGGGGTTAGAGCATTGTGGCATATTGTGATATGTGGGTGTGTCGATATGTTGTATGACTGGATTGATGTAAAGTGAATTGAGTTGTATCATGATGTTTTAACATGTTTTGAAGAAATGTGTGTAACGCTTGTATGTAGCAAAGGAATGTTATGTTGTGATGTTATTATATTCATCGTATGTATGATTTGTGCAAATATGTAATGCTTCATGTTGTGATTTAGGGTCATACGGTGAGTGTATGAACCCTATCGTATGGTGATTGCACTTTGGGTGTAGAATGTGGTAAAGTGATGTGTTACACTCGGTGAATGTATGATTGTGATCTGCCTTGTATATGTACCACCATTGTGTTAGTGATGTAGTTACATGTTATGTTGTGAACCTTATGCTAACCGACCCTGAGGGAAATCGGTAGAAGTGTATGTTGAGAGTGAGGAATGGTGTACCATGGGTCAATAACTCGAGCCAAAATTCGGTTTAGTAGATAACAACCTATGATTCTTTCCTCTCTCCCTATGTGGTTGTATGTATGCAACCTAAGTGCAACTATGACTATGTTTAGCCTTGTCGAAGTGGTGGCGGGATGATTCAGATAGAGGTGATGACAATTGTATTATTGATATGTATTTTACGAGCTGAGGCTCGATGTTCCGAGTGCTAGCAACTCGTTGAGTACCCCTTTGGAGGCCAGATAAGGCCACATAGTTATCGTAATGTGACATTATTATAAGTTGATTTTATTCGTAAATTGAGCTTTTTACTTTATTTTGTAAGGACCAGCAGCTTTTCTTGATTGCCATGCTTTACAATTTTGGGCATTTCCTTGGTTTATGGCACTAACATGTGGATTTTGACACTAACTATGGCTATTTGGCCATTTATTTTTCTCTTGGTTTGGACCTTATTTTTAAATTTTAAATTTTTACCGCCTTGCCCAAGGCTTGTACTTTGCCACTTGGCACTTAGATTGGATTGTTGTGTTGGTTCTATCATCGTGATGTGTGGAATAGGGTCATGGGATGCACCATGGAATGGTTGGACCTATGGACCCGCTTCGTTGTATGGGGGTACGCCCCAAGGAGTTACAGATAACTAGTGGGTTGTTGAACCACACGTTATTATGTCACTTGGGTTAGGAGTGTTCGAACTCTATGTGTCTTAGGCCATAGGGACAACCGGCCTCCTTGAGGGAGGCATAAGAGTTTGAGGGAGGCATAAGAGACTTGAGGGAGGCATAAGAGTTTGAGGGAGGCATATGATATTTGTGTGTATGGTTGATGTTTCGGGATATATGTTGAGTTATTGTGATGTTTTGGTAGTGGTCTTTTGATGTATGTGTTACTCATGTCAGATGGATATGTGTTGTGATGTTGTGGATATGGCATTGATGCCCTTGTGGACACTATGTACCTATAGCTTTTGTTTGGAGTTATGTGAAATTTTCATCTGTGGAATTGAGGGAATGTCTGGAAATCGTAGTACACCTTGTTCAAGTAGTATAATTTTCAGTCATGGTTGTGTGACCAGTACTATGTTATGTGGACTGTGCCTATTCTATTCCGTATTTGAGTAACCTTTTGTGGTGTAATACAATCATGAAGTATATACTTGTGTGCTTGTGAATCTGTAGTGTCTTTTGAACCTGATAGGGTGTTGTGTTAGCAGTTCATGTTGGGCACCCACAATAAGGAATAAACCAAAACTCTTCAATGATGAAATTTTAAAAGAAATTAAACTAAGAATAATGCTAATGGAAAGGAACTAATGAAATAATAAATAAGAGGGAACTTCCAATCTTCACAGAACCTTGAAAGTTAAAATTTCTACCGAATGTTCCTAAGGATACCTTGTGGTCGTGCTTTAATCAACTAAAATTTTAAACCATAAGGTGTACTTTCTCCTTTACCTGTTCTTGGTTGCGAACCATTTCTTTTCTGCTATGTTATGTCGCATCGAGGATGATGCTTTTCTTAAGGGGAGGAGAATGTAATGCCCTGTTCGGCGTTTACCCTAGTTCTTGTCGCAATGACCCTTTTGTTGAGCGTCGAATGGCTGTGTGTATTTCCGTTGTCTTAGATCTTGTCTCCGTGATGTTTTAGAACCTTCCCTCTCCTTCTTGCGTTCTCAAGTTGTTATTGACACCTCTGTGTGTGGACTGTGTAATGTCCTGTGCGTAAACCTATTTAAAGGAGGATTTTGTTGTCGCATAGTTAAGCTGGACCTTTGGCCATTATTGGTGTGAGTAGAAATTATTTATATTTATAGTATATAATGATAACAATGTAGTTTTAATTTAATTATCGATTGGCCTCTATCTTATAGTGTTATTGTTTTACATTATTGTCAAGTTGGTATATACGTCTTTGTTAATATGATTAATAATTATTTTAAGTGGTAATAATAATAATAATAATAATAAATAATAATAATAATAATAATAATATTAACAATATTATTATTTTAATTATTGATCGACGATAACTCATTATTTTTGGTGTCGATTGTTATCAACTGTATTATTAATTATCATTAAACAATTTTATTGTTTGGTTGGTCGCTTTGCAGAATGAACCCTGCCCGCTACCGAGGAAGGATTACCCGCTTTGGTGCCATGGTCGCTCCTTGCCTTGTGTTTGCTTTTGAATGCCAACCTCTAGTTTTCTCGCGCTTGGTCACTTAGGCCTGCTTCGCATGTTGTTTTTAATCATTGTGAGTAATGGAGAGTTCGATTCTTACTTCCTATAGCTTGCTCGTGTACGTGATTAAATTTTCTCGGGTTGAATAGTAATCATACAAAAATTCGTATACCTTTTTAGCTTATGAGAACTACTCAGGTAATCTTGTAACTCCTTTTACATTTGTATTAATATATCTTCTTTCGTATGCTTTGTGAGCTTACCTTAGTTAGTAGAGATTTTGTTTATCCCATATCTTTCTTTGAAGGAAGGGCTCATGGGGCGCGCTGTGTCATGGTGAGGACTGCCCAATTTTTAAATCTTTTAAACTTCTTTCACCTACCCTCCACTGCCACCTTGGCCGACCAGGTCCATTCGCATGTCTTGTTGCTAGTAAATGGCGTTAGACTCCTCCCAACCACTGAACTACCAATAGTTATGGTATTTAATGTTTCTACCTTGCATGAGGGAGATGGGAGTCGGTGGAGTCCCGATTTTTCTTCACCATGATCTCATTTTTATTCTTTTATTCAATGCGTATGGGTGATTCCTTCTCCCGCACGTTTTCCGCCTCTTTGTTGACTGCGTGAATGCTGGGTTAGGAAAATGTTTAGCCTCGACATTTGTTGGTTCCCTTTTTGGAGATCCTCCTCTTCTTACCCTGCGCGCGTGGATGGATGTCCGCACCTTTTCCCAAACTACCATTTTGACCTGGTTGCATGGGCAGAGAGGCCATCGAAATATTTTCTGTCAAGGCATTTTTCTTCATGGTTCCTCCTTGGGCGTAGTAATGGGTTTGATATGGTGGTTATAGATGAAGCTACAAGCTAGTGAAGTAGGCGTGTCACCTCCACTTGTTTGGGTGCTGCGAGGTGTGTTCTTATCGGGATCCACAAAGAACGGCTCTGCAATGCAGAAATTAGCCAAAGCAAGCAGTATGTTGCAGTATAGTAGAAGCCTTTTTGAGCGCTTCCAACAAGCAGGTTGTCCAACTATGTTGTTATCTATTCAGTATCGAATGCATCCTCAAATTCAGGATTCGCCTTCAAGATATTTTTATCAAAATTGATTGACAAAGTGAGAGTGTTACTGTTAGAGACCGATGAAATTTATTACAAAGATTCTCTATTGAGACCTTACTTGTTTTACGATGTAACTCATGGAAGAGAATCTCATAGAGGTGGATCTGTTTCATATCAGAATATTCATGAAGCACAAATTGCTTTGCAATTATATGAACTTGCTGAAAAAAAAACGTGGCAACTGATCAGCTTCGACACCTGTTGGTTCCTTGTTGGACATCCTTTCCTTCTTACCCTGCTACGTGGAAATGCAGTGAGACCACATCTCCTTGAGGCAGTTTTGTCAAACAGTTTGCTTCCTCATGGGTGCTTCCACACCATACAAAACAAAAATTTGATTTTCCATTGTGCTGGATGGATGTCCATGTTCCGCTGTAACATTCCCTTTTGACATGCGTTGGGAGGATGTTGGAAAGTATTTTAGACCACCTACCTTGGCCGTGAACTCCTGCCTGTGCCAACGTGGAGATGATCGATGTTTGGGCGCCCAACAAGCTTGAAGAAAATGGAATTAGGCTTGGGTTGCTGTTGCAGGTCCTGTTTTTCAGCGTGTCCTTGTCTTGGGAAGCACATTAAAGGCATGATAAGCCCTAACCCTCTCTCTTAATAATTTATTCCCTTTAGTATTTGGGTAAATCAATCTCTGCAATTTTTGTTTGAATTCTGTAGAGATGGGTTTCAATGACTTATAATCATAATTGCATGAGCTGATCTCTCTCCCCCTTTACAATTTATCTTAATTACTATTTGACAAGAAGAAATCTCTCTAGTGATTCTCGCTTATCGATCTTATAAAGTTGGTTTATCTTTTTGCCATGATTATTCCTGTGAACAGTGGTTTCGTAGAGAAAATATTGTGGTGTGTGAATGAGATTTAGAATATTCCTTGTATTGTTTTTATTATGTAGAACATGGCTTGAAAATGGGAATTTTCTTGAAGACTATGTTTGTCTTTTAATGTGGTTTGATAATAATATAAACCCCTTTAGAATTGGGGGCTTCTATTTGGGGAGTCGTACTAGTTTTACTGGTCTTTCTAGATACCATCTGACTCTTTTGATTACCGTTTACCTTGGGGATTATTGTAAACCCCTCACAGCCCTCTGTTATTATTATTAGTACTATGAGATTATTATTTTTTAGATGGGAACGCTCCTGAAGCATGTGTTGATGGGGTTGTTTTTGTGATCTTTTTGAATACGGTAAGCACTCAAGACGTTAGCTTGTGTGGATAATTATATGGCTTAAGTTGAGGCACTACTTGGATTTTCGAATCAGTTGAAGTAATATTGGATACATCGAACTCTCATGAATGTGTACATTCTTCAAGTTTGATTGACATGTGATGGCCCTCAGGCATATGAATTCAGGAAATGCTTGAAATATGAAATTATAAATTTATCCTATACTTTGACTTATAAGCTTGTTGAAATGCTTTTTGGTAGAAAAACAGATGAATAGGGAAGTTATGAGAACTACCCTAAAATGGATTCATGCACAGCCTTAAGTAAAGGTGACAACTTCCATAATGGGACTGTGCATATCATGTATGACAGTAAGGATAGAAGTTACCCAAATTATTTAACTTCATTTTATAAAACAATAATTAATACCCATAAATTGGGGTATGCAAGTGGAGGTTGAATTATATAACATGATATATTATGTTATCGTAAACCAAGAAGGATAAATATGTTATTTCAATACTTGGTTAACGAGTGGAATATTTTCTGGCATTTATGATGATTATTATGTTAGCTAAAAATTGATACTTGCATCTCAATTGGGAGTTGAGATAATGTTGATACTTGTATTTATAGTGGCTTGGACCACGCTTACATATCTTAGCTAGTCAAATGTATCTTTGACATATTAGCAAAATATGACAATATCAAGTTGATCGTGACTCATTCCAATGAGTTGAACTCTTATACTAACATAAACATATAAAGACATGGTAATAAGCAACCAAAAGGATATCTAAGTAATATATGAACTCATGGATTGGTGAAATATTTGTTAACATTAGTATATTCTTAAAATTGTGAGGTAAATATCAAAATTATACTTACATATAATAATTGATTATCTATGAAGGTTTGATGCTTGAGTAATATCGATGAATAATATAAGATTGATACTTGTATTTATTATAGAACTTAACGTCGTTGGTGCTGTTATTTAATTAAAAGATAATATTATTGGATACATATGTGGGAGAAGTAGATCGAAGGTATAAAGTGAGCGATATTATTATTACTGTAATTTAAGTATGATTAATTGCATGGTTAAGGTTGTATATCTAGTCACTTGGAATTGTGTTCTTATGTAAGCAGATCTTAAGGAAGTGAACATTAATGAGTATGAAATGTATGTAGATCAAGAATTTCGCGCTTGTTACCTGTCCAAGTTAATGCACCAAACTAAACATAGAAACCCTGAAAAACTCCAATAAAATCGATACCTGATGGATAAGATCCGAAGATGTAGACGGATGAGGAAGCCGATGTAGACAAGACGGGCGCACACGAGCAATTCGCACAATAGATCCGAATAATCTGCAAAACACCGATGCTTGACAGAAAAAGACCACGTTAAAAGATATTTAAGTGGACTCGCCTGAGAAGCGGTCCGAGAAGCGATAAGCTTCCTCGGATGTCACCACATTTTCAATTAAGAAAAGAAGCATACATGATAAAAGATGTAAATAAAGACTAGATTTTCTCGATCATAGAATAATAAGAATCTAAACAACAGATGTAAAGTACAAGTAAAAACAGGAACTATGAAATAAATGCTTTGGATTTGTGTTACCCGTATCCTTTTACCTATCTCGCAGAGAGAAATCGCGCCGACTTGGTAGAATCGGCGCGATCGAGACCGGTCGGGGCGCGATTGAGAAGGGTCGGGCGCTGACTTGATAAGATCGGCGCGATCGGAGATATAGATCAATCAATCGTGGACTGTGGCGACAAGATTCGGGAATTGGAAGGTGAATGTGGTCTCATTGGATGTGCCGGTTGGCGATACTGAACAGTCACCGATGATGATAGATGGTCGTGACAGGACAGAGTAACGGTGCTCCTCTCAGTGGATTGATTTGGGACAGATCTATCCTAATCTGAGACAATTGATGCTAAAAGATCTCTTTTCTCACACCCCGTATCCCTCTCGCTCTCTCGCTCGTGCGTAAGTGCTCCCTTTTTCGCCTGCTTTGTTTTTTCGCTCGTCGTGATCTCTTTTCGGTCTCCTTCGGTCCTTCGGTCTCTTCGGTCCCTAGAACCGAGTTCGACTTGCTTTTATAATCGGCGCCGCTCTAGAAAATCGGCGCCACCATATGGGTCGGCGCCGATCGCGGAAAAGACTCCCGAGATGGCCAAATTGATTGATTCGAGAAAGATAAGACTTATCCCGACTACGGGAAAATATCCCGCTTTAGGAAGATTAAAAATAGATGTGATACATGATAGAATAAATTTGGGGTGGATAAGTGATTAAGATGCATGGGAAGAAGCGTAATTAAATATTTAATATTTAATCACTCATGGGCAAGATATGATGGGATGAATTAAATTTAGAGTAAGTGATTAAATCACAAATTGATAATATCCCAAGGATAGTTGGTGACGAACGCGCCCCAGTTACCTAAGCAGGTAAACGAGTGAGAGGGACACTAAATTGGGTAACCAAATTTAAGTGTCTACATTTTGCCCTTTTTGTCAAGTAACTTGCATATAAGCAAGGTTATGAGACAAAAACAAAGGGATGGAAGAAGGGAAGAATTTGTGATGATGTGATCCCCTCAAACTAGGGATGGGATGGATGATGAACAGACGATCCCGAGTTTGAAAGAGGTAGATGAAAACGCAGGATGCCCCAGTCGGATGTCTGGAGTAGATCTGATCATTGATGACACACAAAAATAAATAAAAAGGCAGCAACCTAAGGAACTCACATTGGTAGGGAAAACTAGCCGGTCTCCTCATGAGACGACGTTAGTGCCTACAGACCCATGAGTGTAAGGAGAACTGCAAAAATAGTCAGCATCTAAAGAGAGACACATTGGTAGGGACAACTAGACGGTCCATAAAGCAGACGACGTTAGTGCCTACAGACCCGCGTAACTCTAAGCGGCCAAACAAAAAGCGAGTGCTCCACGCAAAGGGAACAAACCCGAAATAGACAAGGATATCTAAAAGATGCGTCAAAAGGCAAAATTCAGCACATCACAATGATCAGATAGACCAATAAGCCAAGCATCAACACTGTGGCAAAAAGATATGGAAAATCGGCGGCGACCAAACTAATCGGCGACGATCAAAACAAACGGCGTCGACCAAAAAAATCGGTGCCGATTAATCCGCATATAAATATGCGAACGGAAAACGTAAACGATTTATTTGCAACGTGACGATTGATTCAGAGAGAGATAGATTTGTGATTTGAACACAATGGAAGCCTCTCGGGAGCGGACGGTGCAGCGCAGAGGACACGACTGGGGTAAGTGGTCATTCTCAACCCACTTTTCTTATTATTATTTTTTTTGATTTTTTTTTGCATGGGAGGCCAGTGGACCGGTTTACATCCGGCCAGAAGTCGGCGCCGATTGGTTTAATCGGCGCGATTTATTTTTGGATCGCGCGATTAGTATTAAACGACGCCGATCGAATGAACGACGCCGATTTTACCAAATCGGCGCCATCAAAGATATTCTCTTTTTTTTTTTTTTTTTTGGTTTTGGAAGATGAGATTTGGGGAAATAAGAGACTAATTATGTTTTGATGTCGTGGATGCAGTACGAGAGGCTCTTCATATGAGGGATGCCATCCCCGAGCTATCGAGACGATCCTTCCCGATGTGACAGATGCAGATCGGCAAAGATTTAGAGCTAGCCGGCTCGGGGTTTCGATATTATAGACGAGTGCCACGAGATGTGAGCTCATGCGGGCATTAGTGCGACGGTGGGACAGCCACACGTGCACATTTTGGTTCAGACGGTGAGATGACGATCACTCATGAGGATGTATTCGTGGATCCTCGACACCGACATCGGGGACCCGATCGAGATCACACCTCTGGAGCAGCAGCAGAGGGCCCTGGTGCGACTATACAGCAGACAAAGGCGATTTATTCTGAGATAGTATCTGGGGCAGTGAGGATAGCCTCACAAGACAGCAAGATAGCCCTGAGCAAAGCGGATAGCCTTGATTCGATGGCTATCTCCTATTTTGCCCCGCTGCACTCGTGGAGGTGGGAGATTCCTATCATATCGCTAGATCAAGGCTGCATGACATCTCTGCAAAGATGCATGTGTTTTGCCTTTGCCGATGCCCTGATAGCTCAGGTATATTATGAGCTATGGATGTACACCACTGGTCGGAGGACAGGGATCGATGTCAGCTTTGTGCTTCATTGCTGGGCATATGAGCACATAAGCGATCGTGCCATCCGGCTTCCTCGATGCCAAAGCAGCAGCGGGGGTGTTGATTATGGATTTCAGAGATGGCGGGCTGACATGGCCGCAGGAGATACAGGTAGATCAGCCGAGTGGTACTCTGAGCGTTTCAGGACGCTTACACCAGATCAGGTCATCTGGAGGCCATACCGGGCATTCCCGACATGGGCTGGTCAGGACGCCCACTTGGCAGCATTGAGACGGAGTCGGGTGGTCAGGGGCCGTAGGCCAGATATGTGGGAGCGAGTCCCGTTTATGCGGATACTGAGACAGTTTGGCCTAGTACAGACAGTACCGGCCACCTACACGCCGTATAGGCGGGATAGCAGAGAGACGGATTTGCCGATTTTGATCCCGGCAGACCCATTGAGAGAGGCCCCACCCTCCACAGACAGTGATGATGACGCGGGGGTGGATGAGGGCTACGCAGCATGGTACGACACCGAGCTTCCACGACATCTCCCGCCCTCTATAGATGCTGATGAGGAGGACATAGCTGCTACACTGGACAGATTAGAGGGAGAGCATGCCACCCTCACACAGACACATCAGTAGTTTCCTCGAGGAGATCTGTGGCTTTGACGAGGAGAGGGATGCCCGATCAGGAGAGAGACACCGCCGCCAGAGCGAGATACAGCGATCCAGCAGAGGGACCGCTACTTTCTAAGCACAGTGAGGCCCTCGGTGGCCAAGTATGGGAGACAGTGCCACATCGTAGTCCTGGCACACAGTGGTACGACCCTAGAGGGGTACCACCAAGCAGCGCCAAGAAATTTCAAAGAAGACCAAAGCAAAGATTGCACGAGCACCGGCACCGTGAGCCCGAGCACGTACTACGCCTCCTCACCGAGGTGAGATACTACGAGGATGCCCTAGCGCAGCATGCCCCAGATGTGCCTCGATACGGGGCGAGGAGGAGAGCAGCGACGGCGATGGCGAGCGGAGCCTCGGGTGGAGGGAGTACTGGGAGAGATCGGGGTGGGCCGAGACCTCCAACAGCAGGTGCATCGAGCTCGATAGGCGGCGGCCAGGAGAGACAACCAGGGGCAGAGGAGGGTGGAGGAGATAGTGTCCTCCACGCTTCAGATTTTACCATATAGAGATTTGATAGATTTTGTATTTGATAGTGATGTAGCCTCGATCGAAGGCATCAGATAGATGGCTTGATCGAAGCCACCCATTTTTGTATAAACACACATGTATATATAGATTGATCACGTTATTTGTCATATAATTATACTCATGCGTTTAATTTTGGATATACATGGATAGATGGATATAGATATAGACTGATAGAGGATAAAATAGATGTGATTGGATAGGTATAGACTGATAGATGATAGAAATAGATGTGATTAGATAGATTGATATGTGGATAAAATAGATGTGATTGGATAGATATAGACCGATGATGATAGAAATATATGTGATGTGGATATAACTTTGATAGATAGATATAATGTACCTTGATGTACATGTGTTCAAATGTTTGGATTAGATATGGATAGATATAATGTACCTTGATGTACATTTTGGTGGATAGATTGATGGATGTGATATATAGACTAGATATAATGTACCTTAGATGTACATATTTTAACTATTTTGATGGATAAATAGATAGATGTGTTCGATGTATAGATAGATGTAATTTTAATGAGAAATGAATAAAGATAGATGTCTTGATAGATAAGAGGAATTTTGATAGAAGATAAATTGTGATTGAATTAACATGTGAAATGTCAATTTAACAGGATGCAAGAGCCAAAGATGAAAGCGAAACAACCGTGACTTAGAAGAGAAGACACTTGGAAAAGAAGGGAAATGATAAGTCGGACTTCCAACCGACCATAGATAAAATCCAGATAAGAAACCGAAAGACCAAGCATACAAGGCCCTATATAAGATTAAAATAAACCTGACACTAACTAGTCGCAAACCAGATCTAGGATAGAAACGGAAAGGAAAGTAAGTATCTTGTCGGAACTTACAAGGGACAAGAATACATGTCCATAGTGGGAAAATAGGATTCTCCATATGATCGACAAAAGGTCCTAAATCTCACTTCATGATTTTGACAAAAGCAAATTGATCAATGCGGAAGTTTGCTTGATATGGAAAGACCGATCGATGCGGGAAGTCTTTCAAAGGATGCTAACAAGTGTATAAACCGACTAAGGCTGATTGATTACAAGAAGCCTTGAATATTTCTTTTTTCGAGAAACAAATTGTCCTTCAAGGGAGCGGTCTCGTATTTTGAATTTGAATGATAGCCATCCTTCGAGGGTATGGTCTATATTTTTAGAATTTTTGATTCACTTGATAATATATGGATAAATTTCTTTCGAGGGACTTTCTTTTCTAAAGATCTTTTTTTTTTTTTTTTTTTTTTTTTTTTTTTTTTTTGAAGCTTTTGGAAGAAGTTTCGAGTTTAGACCTAGATAGATCGATGAAGGGGAAGAGAACATAGAAGAACATGTACTCATGCCCCGAGCAGCATCCGATTAAGATAAGTACTGGGACAGATGAAGTGGTGATTAAGGTATTCCTACCATGAGGAGGAACATATCCAAAAGAAACGTGCAATGAGTAGAGCCGCGATACTCATATTTAAGGTAAACGAGGCAATAAGCGAGAACCACACAATTTCGAATCACCACGAAAGTAGATGACTCAAGTTATTAGGACGGATGAAAGATCCGAGTCATGACTAGATTTGTGTAAGATAGATTTTAACAATAGGGGCCGTAAATGCAAAGCATTAAGAGGTTCCGCTTCGTGTACACCATCCATAAGATAAACGATAAGCCCTGCACTCCATATTTATGAGTGATAATGTAGGGGCCCATCCAAATTGGGAGCAAACTTACCACGTTGACTTCTTTCGAGTGTAGTGACATTTTGATTTTCCTTAAGAACAAGGTCACCAATTTTGAAGTCACGGTGTCAGCAAGTGCTTGTCAGAAGCACGTTTGACACGCCAAGATAGACTTGATGATGCTCAAGAGCGTTAAGACGCCACTCATCTAATAATTCAAGTTGTGCTAGACGATTTTGACGATAATCCTCATCGAGACAAATTCTCCGAGAGAAACACTGAGAGATGGGATTTGACTTCCAAAGGAAGGACAAATTTCGCATCCATAGACGAGAGAGAAAGGAGTAGCACCGTAGGGGTACGAATGCTAGTCCGATAAGCCCAAAGAGCAAAAGGGATATGTAAATGCCAATCCCCGCCACTGACTAGTTACTCATGAGGATACTACGCAAAGTTTTATTGACGCTTCGCTTGACCATTAGCTTGAGGATAGTATGGAGAAGAAAACTGAGCTTGATATTGAAAGCGCTTGCAGAGATTTTGCAAATCGGCGTTTCTTGAAGGATTTACCATTATCTCGTGATTAGCTTGTGTGGAACGCCAAAGCGACAAATGATGTGTTGATAGACGAAATCAACTATGGGCTTAGCCTTTGTTGAAGAAAGAGGGATAGCTTCTACCCACTTAGTAAAGTACTCAGTGGCAGTAATGATAGAATGATGACGTTGTGAAGAACGGGGATTGATAAGACCAATAAGATCAAGACCCCATCACGAAAAGGCCACAAATCCGCCGCAGTCGCAAAGCCCGACTAGGGATGTGCGTGAGATTGGAATGTTGCTTTGACACTTGACGCACTTCTTAGTGTATTCACAACAATCTTGATTAAGAGAAGGCCAATAATATCCCAAACGTAAAATACGCTTTGCTACACTTTAAGCCACTAAAATGTCCACCACAGATACCGTCATGGACCTCCCGGATAGCTTTAGATGATTCATGGGTTTTGAGGCATCGGCAAAATACCATCAAAGCCGCGTTTGTAAAGAATCCCGCCTAGATAGTATAGCGATCAAGCGCTGACAAAAGACCTTCTACCATCGGAAGTCGATTTGGAGGAAGGATCGAATGAGATAGATAATCAACAATCTGCTGATACCACTCATCCCGAGTATGGGTCATGATAGCATGGATCAAGATAGTTGCCTAAGATAAGATGGTTGATCTAATCGCAGACATGCCCACATAAAGACGCGAGTCTTCGTAAAAGGTGGGATAAGGGAGGCTAAAGAGGCCATGGTATCCGCGAATCGATTTGGCAAAGACGAGGAATGGCTTGATAGTGAACTTATCGAAAGATTGAGTCAAAAGAACGATGTCACGATATTTTTGAAGGATATCATTCTTGCATCGATAGACACCCGTGACTCGATTAACGATGAGTTCGTAATCACCAAGATGTCAATATGACGAGCGCCGAGATTAATGGCATTTCAAGACCTAAGACAAGAGCTTCAGATCAGCCATATTATTGGTGCACTCAAAGTTCAATTTGTGTGCAATCGGGATAGGCGTACTCCAAGGAGGAATCATCACGAAACCCGCACCTCCCCTCACGGCATTCGATCCATCAAAGAAGAGCTTTACTTTAAATGGAGATAGACCAAAATCAATTTGTTGGATATACTCATCGGGAATCGAGCAAGGGGGTCTTGAGTGTCCTAAGAGGAGCATCACTAATTGATCCGCAATAACCCGACCCTCGATAGCCTTTTCATGGATAAACTCGAGGTCAAACTCACCATAAGCATAAGCCAACGAGTGATGCGATCATCATGATAAGGTTTTGCATGGATTGTCTTGAGGGGATCGACACTTGTGACAATATAAGTTTTGTGATTAAGGAGATAATGACGAAGCTTAGAAGTTGCGAAGAAGAGAGCGCAACATAGTTTTTCAGCTTCGAGTAACGTGTCTCATACTCATGAGGGTGCGACTCGATGTAATAGATAGCTTGTTCTTTACCACAAGTGTTCCGATGCGAGATCATGGCTCCCAGAGCATGGTCACCACAGATATAAAGATAGAAAGGCTCCCGCGTCGCGTGGAGGTGTAAGCACGGTGGAGAAAGAAGATAAGCTTTGAGATCATCAAAGGCCTTTTTGGCAATGCTCATCCCATTCAAATGAACATTCTTACGAGAAGATGGTGAAAAGGTTGACAACGGTCCGACAATCGGGAGATAAAACGACGCACCGATCAAGACGCCCTCGAGACTCATGGAGTTGCTTCAAGTTAGACGGAGGAGGCATCTCAAGGATAGCTTTTATTTTTGCGGGTCGACTTCAATACCCCCGATGGAAATGATAAAACCTAAAAGTTTACTGAGAACGCCAAACACGCACTTAGCTGGATTTAGACGAAGACAGAGCGATAAGCCTCTCAAAGAGAGGTGCAAGGATGAAAAGATGATCCCGATGACGCTTGACTTGCCGAGGAGATCGTCAACATAATCCTCCACGCTTTGTGTAAGAGATCATGGAAGATGTATGTCATCGCTCGTTGATAGGTCGCTCCCGCGTGTTCTTAAGGCCAAAAGGCATGACACGATAACAAAAGGTCCCCAAGGAGTTATGAAGGAAGTCTTATGTTGGTCTTCTCAAAGTGCGATGAGGATTTGATTATATCCAGAGAAACCATCCATAAGAGAAAGCATCTCATGACCCGCAGCTTAAGTCTACGAGTTGGTCGATATTAGGAAGAGGAAAATCATCCTTCGACAGCAAGATTAAGATCCCTAAGTCGGTACAAATTCAATCTTCCCAAAGAGCCTTAGTTATCGGGTACTACATTGGACACCCATCATGCGATAATCGATGGGTCGATGAAGCTAGCCGAGAGCAAGCGTTGAATCTCTTCTTTGACAAGAAGGGCTACTCTAGGGTGCATCTTACGCAATTTTTGCTTAACCGGTTTGATGTTGGGAAGGGTAACGATATCAGGACCACAATATCGGATCGAGTCCTCGCATATCCTCGTATGACCAAGCAAAGGCTTGACGATGTTTGGAAAGAAAAGCGGTAAAGTCCCCTAATTCCCGTGGGATTAAGGGATCGGCCGACCTTAATGATGCGAGGGTCTTCTGAAGTCCCTATATTAAGGTCGATAGTGGCTTCGCTGAGAAGGGTAGACGTGTCGAAGGAATAGTCTTGGGAAGATATGAATCCTTCGCCCCTAGATAGGTGAGTGAGGACAGTAATCATCATCCGCACAAAGGATAGTGTCGATAGTAGGAGAGTCGCTCCAACTATTTCAGGAAGATTAATGGTATAGAAGCGGACCGATTGTTAGTCTCGTAGGCTAACGGCCCTAAGGAAATGGTATTGATCAAAAAAAAAGTTAGGTGGGATGGAAATGTCATCGTCCACATCAAGTGATGCTTCTGATTTAGTGGGGGAAGGTGGTTCTTCAGTAGGAAGAGGCTCATCAAGAATAGTGACGGTGGCTTTTGAAAGAGGTTTAAATCCTAAACCAAATTTCTGATGTGGCATGAGAGTAGGAATGGACTTGAGGTCATGTATACCTTGTTCATATTTTCCAAGGCCAAAACCTTTCCACGCGCATCGATATAGATAAGTTTTTGCAAACGTGGGATTCTGTAGATAATCAAACCCTCGTTAGGTAAGGTTTGGCTTTGGAGGAGAATCCGGCGATAATGAGGCGTATCAAGACCACCGTAGATGAAATTGGTCTGCTGATTGGGCAAGTGCACTCAATGGTGACGATGCGACCGAGACCGGACCGATATTCAAAGTTGTTTGTCCGGTCTACCATACTCATTAGGTTTGAGATGGGCATCAAAAGAAAAGAGAGGAAGCTCTCCTAGTGAGAAACGCTGCAATGTCTCTTCTAGATTTTGTAAATCCGTAGTTTGGTCAGCAGTATGAAAGAAGATGAGGCCCCGTCAGAGAACATGGATTTTCTTTTAAAGGGGCAGATCTTGTGGTCATGTCGCATTGTGCGGAAGGAAAAGGATCTCCTGGATGAGTATATATTTTGCCCTCATATTGATATTTTAAGCATCGATGGAGGGTGGATGGGACACAATGCATTGCGCGAATCCAGGAGCGTCCAAGGATCATATTATAGTGGAATTTTCCTTCGACAATGTAGAAGAGTTCATGAAGCAGCTTCTTACCTACTCGAATGGGTAAGACCACAGTTCCTAGAGTGACTGCTAGCTGATCGTTAAATGATCGAAGGGCGAAAGGCGGGGGAGACACTACATTCTTTGGTAACTTAAGTTGCTCAAACGTGTGCGAGGAGATGACGTTGAGTGCAGCTCCACTATCGATCATGACACGTTTTAAGGTAGTGTTATTGATTTGGACTGTGATAAAGAGGGGAGCCTCCAAATCCTCTGAAGAAAGAGGAGGAACTTCCGAATCCTCGAAAGAAATGGCGGTTGATGGTCCATTCAGTCCAACAACCAACTCGAAGGGCTGGGGCTCATCGGAATTTACTGCGATGCGACGCAGATTATCGATTAGAGCCTGGCGATGTTGTGGAGAGGATTGGATGAGGTCAAAAAGAGACATTTTGACCGAGCCCGGTGAGTTGTTTCATAACACTCTCCTCAACAGACACGGAACTTGAGCCCGAGGTGCAAAGACGAATAGAGACCTTAGGTCGTGGGGCTAATGAGGAAGGAGAAACGCCTTCGGGGCTGCGTAAATGACAACCCGTGGTCGAGATGTCAAGATGAAGATGGGTTATCATAGTGTTGGGTTCTAGTGGCGATATATGGATTGTGTCAATTTGAGAAGGTGGAAGATCAAGTGGAGTGGAACCACCAGAGATCCGAGTGGATTGTTGGGGCTCAAATGAGGCTAAGGTGACAGGAGGTACTTGTTCCTCCTCCTCCAAAGAAAAGGTCACTTTCTTCTAGAAGGTTCTCGACAACGGCTCAAGAGCCTTACATCCCTCAAAGATCATGACCCTGAGTACGGTGGTAAGCACAAATCGATCGAGTTAAACCGTAGGTTTGACTCCTTTAGGGTTATAAGGTTTAATCGAGGAAGGGTTATGGATGAAGATTGGATAAGTTGATGAAGGATTTCGGTATAGAATCCGGTAGATGAAGAGGAGGATAGAGATGATGAAGATGGTTCTTTCACATTAACCGATCGCGAGGTAAGAGGACTTGCATGTTAGGTTTAACAGCTTTGTTTAGGAATCCTCTTATTTGTTTGGACATTTGAGGAGCAGCTTCTTGGGCACTTGAGATGGGAGCAAGTGAGACATGATTGACTTTGGTGGAGGAGGAGCCCCTAAAATAGATTTTGAAGATGATGGATATGTGACAAATTTTGCGGTCTTTGGAGGCAAAGGGGGTTGCTTGGTCGAATGTACCGATGATTTAGATAATGTCGGTTTAGAAGAGGAAGAAGCTCTCAAAGTAAGTGTAATCGAGGGAACATAGGTGCCTTGGTTTTTGGTAATGAAGATGATGATCCCGATAGAAGAGGTGACGCTTTTTTTAGTAGGTAGGTCTATTTTTCTGAGTATTGGTGAGGAATGTGTTGTAGAAGAAGACGATGGTTTTGATAAGTGTGTAGAAGAAAACGCCTTCTCGCCGGGCAAATCCAATCGCTTATGAGGCGTGAGAGAGATTTTTGTGGAAGAGCACCAAGAGTCTTGATGGTCCGAAATATGGGCTTCCCTTTTCAGTGGATGGTGACAACTTCAACGGCATAAGGTGATCAGTAACCTTTTCGAGGAAGCAAATGGGGAGATACTGATGGTATAATGTTAGATTTTGGTTGTCTCTGCTTTAGGTTCAGAACCGAGCGTATAGATGTTGGTGCTACTTCTTTTGATTTTTCCTTAATAGGTGAAGTAACATTAGTGATGGAAGAAGTAAGTGATGAAGAAGTTCCTTGCGAAGGGACCACTTTTGGTGTAGTGATCATGGGTGGAACTACTGTAGGAAAAGAGATAGGAAGAGTCAAAGTCGAAGACACTTCCGTCGAAGTCGGCACGATTATAGGTATGTTCACCAAGGGCATAGTTGTAGCGGGAATGGGAGCAATGTAGTAGATGTGTTCTCAGAGTGGAAACTCAAGGAATGTAATTGCCTCGAGCATCAAAGGATGTCCGATGATGAGACAGATGAGGAGGAAGACACTGCCTCGGTATGGATGGGAGATCGACAAAGGAGCGAGAGAGATGACTCCGTGCTTAGCAATGTAGGAATATTCAAAGGTGGGTTATCCAAGATGGAGGAATTCCAGTGATTGGTGGAGTGGAAGAGGGTCCCGATTCGATTGATGCGCTTGTAGATGACGTGGTTTCGTAAGAAGATTCTTCAAGAGAGAATGAAGTTGATAGGTGTGAGTGTTTGATTTTGAGATTCCAAGAATTATGATTTGGGGCATGATTGGGGAAGGGTTGTTTAAAAACATCAAGTGCCTGATTTGGGGGAGCATTTGGGTTATCTAGAATGAGCTCGCCTTTATCAATGAATTTTTGGACAAGATTTTTGAAAGTCCGACATCGCTCGATGTCATGACCTTTGTTCCGTGATAATGACAAAATCGCTTTCCTATACCGTAATGGGCATTCTCGCTTTCATCAATATCCCTAATGGGTGGAAGTTTGATCATGCGAACTTCCAACATTTTTCTAAGATGGAGGTATATGATTCCCCCAATGGAGCGAAGGATCGAGATGATGAAGCCCCTTTTCGAAAGATGAAGGGTCTCTTCGTGGTGGTTGATTAGAGTACTATCGCTTCTTGATGTTTTTAATACGATAGCATTGGTGGACCCTTGATTCTTATCTTTAGGAGGGAAAGAATTTGGTTTGGTGAACCGAGAGAAATCTGGTTTAGATTTGGAGCGAAGTTTTAGCTTTCCTTGTTCAATGGCACGAGATTCGAGCTCATGCGTGCCATCGTGAAGGCTTCTTCAAGGTATGAAAAGTTTGATCCTTAACGTGGAAGAAATGTGACTAGCACAAGATCGGGTGAACAACTCGATCTGTTGGGATTGAGGAAGGAGAAAGACAATTGGTTGATTATCCCTCTCCAACGAGCGACAAAGTCTCGCAATAGACTCATCGCCGAATCGCGAATGTCAGAAAGATCTCAGTAATTGAGATCTTATGCGCAATATTTATCAAAAGTTTTCAACAAACATCCGGGCCAATTGAGAGAAAGAAAATAAGGAATGTTGAGGAATATTATTGTACTACCCAAAGCGGACCCGCTAGAGACATAGGAAAGGTACGGAGCATGAGTTCCCGATCCTAGATGATGAGGTAGCAAGCATGTTTGAATGCTCACAGATGTTGTCAGGGGTCTTCCCGACTATGAAATTTTGAGAATTTAGGAAGTTCCCATTGGGGAGGATAAGGCTTAAAAGCCACCGAAGGATGAATGGGTTCATTACACACTTCTTCAAAGGAGTATGAAGGACGGCCCTTTTGTGGAGGCTTCCAAGTCTCGCGATTTTCTTGAAGAGAATTTGAACCACATCCGATTGAGGAGGCGGTACATTGGTATGTCCTACATAAGAAGCAAGTGGTGGATGTTGTTGAGGTGTCAATGGGGGATTTATCTCGTTGATTGGTGGGGTGGTAAGAGGAATAACCAGGGTTCTCGGGTGACACTTGGTGGGGTATTTGTTGTGAAGTAGCTCATGTGATAGGTAGGTCAGTGAGATAATGAGTGGATGAGAAAATGAGGGTCAGTGACGGGTGGAGCTTGTGATCGGTGGACTCCTATGTTTGTTGATTGATCGGACAGATTGAGGAACGTGGTGCCGGTTGATTAGACATAGTGGGGAACAAGACCTCGAAAGGGGCCTTCTACTGCCGGGTTAGGTATTAAGGGTGCCGATGTTAGCTGATGGGCGAAGGTCACAGTTGCTGGAACATTGGAGGAAAGACCCCCTAGAGGACGAGAAGTAGGAGCCAACTGACTATTCGGAGGGGGTTGGCTCATGAAGTGATATTGACCTTGGGACACGATGGAGGGCATAGACGAATTGACGGCAATGTGCGGGTGTGCAGACGCATTCATTATAAATGCCAAAGGAAGACCTCTCGAAATGGGTCAGGAATATTCGAGGTAATCATGTGTGTTAGGGATAGGTAAGACTAATTGAGAACTAGTCGACATGGTAGGTGGAAGAGAAAAGGGAGGCATAGGGGCCTCGCCCTTCTCCGTGGCTCGAGGCAAGAGAGATGGTGCAAACTGCTCTACAAAGGCCTGGGATGATCCACGAGGATAATCGTACACTTGTCGGATTGGTGGGTCTTGGCCGATATTTGGATCGACTTGTGTACTAGTAGTCCATGAGGGCTATTGATCGCGATCGAGGAAAGCCTCGAAATTCAGGATCCCCGCGAGGAACATACTCCGAGCCGATGATATCTCGAGGGACTAGGAGAAGCCGGACGTGATGGAGGCGCTTTGGTTCTGATAGAAGGGATTATACGACCATGACGGGAACCAACTAACAACAGTCCCCGAGGAAGATTGGAGGGGTGCCGAAACATCCACGCTGGTGGTGATTTCGGAGGAAGAAGGAACCTGTTGGGCCATTTTCCTAGATTGTGACCGGGTGATAACCGTCATAAACAAGCAAGAAAGAAGATTGTCCTAACTAATGCACAAACAATTCAAGCAAATAAGTAAGTGATTATCTCCTTTAAATTTTGATGCTTTTAAAAAAGAAAATGTTAGGGAAGGCTTTTTAGAACAGGAACTACTCAGATAGCCAAACTAAGGATGGTTTGGGTAATGTTTGGTGAGGAGTCCCGAAGGCACTTCAGTAAAAGACCGGTACGTGGCTTGATATAGGGGCCTACCCCCGCACTTCACACACCGCTGCGATAAGGGAGTCGGGTGCTTTGCCAATATATACCAAAATCTTTCGTGAATTTATAGCGCGGCCCGAGTACCGCGTAGGCTCTTCCTCTTGGATATCACTTCCAAGTAGGCGAGGCCAGGGAAGGAGTTTTGTTTAGATGCTTTATACCTAGTGATTTTGGCTTTGTGTGCAAGGGTGAAAAATAAAAATCAAATAGTGTCACTACCGATTTTGATCAATTTTCCAGCCTAATTAAAACTAGATGAAAAGCATGCAGCAATGACAAAGGAAAATGTTCTTTTTAAGCACTTAAAAATGAAGTGTTTGATTTCGATGAAAACAAGCCAAACAGATTCTTTCCCCAAATGCGATTAGGTTCTTTTTAAGCACCAAAAACTGAAGTGTTTGGATGTGATAGACAACCAACAAAGAAATCCTAAAAAGGAGAAAACACGGAAAAAGAGGAATACCTGTAGGTTTAGCTCTCCAAGGTGTGTGGACTTCAAAAAGCGCCGCTGTTAAGCTCTTCCCCGAACAATCCCACGAACAAGCAAAGTGCTCCGCAAGAAAAGATCAAGCAAACAACAAACAAGATCCGGAAAGATACATCCAGATAATGGCGAAACGAAAAATTTCTATTTTAAGGAAATAGAAAAATTTCAAGATAATGATTTCGCTAAAAGCAAGATTGAAATGATGAACAAAAATGCTTCAAATAGACCGATAGAAATCAAGAAGAAAAGGAACAAAGTTCAAAACTAGAAAAGAAATGAACTTACCAATAAGGGACTTTGGTTGGGTCCCACCGGCGTGCTGCATGTAGATCAAGAATTTCGGCTTGTTACCCGTCCAAGTTAATGCACCAAACTAAACACAAAACCCCGAAAACTCCAATAAAATCAATACCGATGGATAAGATCCGAAGATGTAGATGGATGAGGAAGCCGATGTAGACAAGACGGCGCACACGAGCAATTCGCACAATAGATCCGAATAATCTGCAAAACACCGATGCTTGACAGAAAAAGACCACGTTAAAAGATATTTAAGTGGACTCGCCCGAGAAGCGGTCCGAGAAGCGATAAGCTTCCTCGGCGGATGTCACCACGCTTTCAATTAAGAAAAGAAGCATACATGATAAAAGATGTAAATAAAGACTAGATTTTCTGATTACAGTAATAAGAATCTAAACAGCAGACAGAAAGTACAGAAAACAGGGAACTATGAAATAAATGCTGGATTTGTGTTACCTGTATCCTTTTACCTATCTCAGAGATAATCGGCGCGACTTGGTAGAATCGGCGCGATTGAGACAAGTCGGCGCGATTAAGAAGGGTCGGCGCGACTTGATAAGATCGGCGCCGATCGGATACGATGATCAATCAATCGTGGAATGTGCGCGACAAGATTCGGGAATCGGAAGGTGAATGTGGTCTCATTGATGTGCCGGTTGGCGAGATACCGAACAGAGTCACCAGATGATAGATGGTCGTGACAGTGGGGACAGAGTAACGTGCTCCTCTCGTGGATTGATTTGGACAGATCTGTCCTAATCTCGAGACAATTGATGCTAAAAGATCTCTCTTCTCACACCCCGTATCCCTCTCGCCTCTCTCGCTCGTGCGTAAGTGCTCCCTTTTTCGCCTCGCTCGTTTTTTCGCTCGTCGTGATCTCTTTTCGGTCTCCTTCGGTCCTCTGGTCTCTTCGGTCCCTAAACCGAGTTCGACTTGCTTTTATAATCGGCGCCGCTCCTAGAAAATCGGCGCCGACCATATGGGTCGGCGCCGATCGCGGAAAAGACTCCCGAGATGGCCAAATTGATTGATTCGAGAAAGATAAGACTTATCCCGACTACGGGAAAATATTCCGCTTAGGGAAGATTAAAAATAGATGTGATACATGGGTAGAATAAATTTGGGGTGGATAAGTGATTAAGATGCATGGGAAGAAGCGTAATTAAATATTTAATATTTAATCACTCATGGGCAAGATGTGATGGGATGAATTAAATTTAGAGTAAGTGAGTAAGATTAAATCACAATTATCATAGTTGGTGACGTAAACGTGCCCCAAAGTTACCTAAGCAGTAAACGAGTGAGAGGGACACTAAATTGGGTAACCAAATTTAAGTGTCTACAATGTATTATCATGAGATGTGCAGATTAAGTTTTGAATGTATGTTATAAATTATTTGATAGGAGTATTGCAAACTTTCGTTTATTTAAATGCTATATGGCATAAGTTATTAGGTGAGTTTTATATCTTATCATGCCAGTTCTAGTGAACTCGACTCTAGTATATATTTGTGCGAGATGGATTATGTGATTAGATTAAAGGAAAAGAGTGTAAAATTTTCATCACTTCAAATTATGAAGTTCTTTGTAGAAAGTTCAATGCGTTGTAAATTTTGTAACTTTGCTTGCAAGGAGTTTAGAAGATCTCTTGTCTTGGTATGTTCGGAAAACTACGTGGTGAAGTGTTCTTTCCCCTTTTGTTGTTAGACTAGTAACTTACCTTGGTGAGAAATGATATTCAATCATTACATTGGCATAAGTATTGTAAAACCTTGATTTTGAGAATAAAGTGTTAAGTCAAAAATCTCGACACCTTGTTGTAACGCCGCGAAAAGAGCCAACGCCACACTCACGACATCGACAAAGACGACGCCGCAACAAACAAGTGACCCGAAAATGCGACAAACTTTTTTTTTTTTTTTGATGGCGAATTATTAACCTACGAGTTGCTTCCACCTGGCTCGATGAGTATTAATTACATCGGGCGAGTTCGGAACAGGGTTGAAAACCACCTCGGTCACGAAGGTGCTTCGAAGGCAGAGATATTTGGATCTATCTCATTCGACGCCCCACAGAGATTTGCAGGGTCATCATGTGAGTAAGTTGTCTGATGTCGGATAATATCGTGTTGACAATAAAACTGAAAGGTAGTTCAAGAGTAAGGTATATTTTACTTTGAATCGAATATATTAACCACTTCGATTTCTTTATTCTTACTTTATTATTCGGTTAAATTACGTTGTTTCAAAATTTAATACATTTTAATATACATATGTATATATATATATACATATATATATACTTACTTTATCATTCTGTTATAATACGATATCTCAAAATTAAGATGATACATTATACGTAATTGTAGTTTTATATGTATATATATATATATATATTTATATTTACATACGTAGAGATATGTATACATATTTATATAAGGATCACCCATTTCGGTATGTACTTGATACCGTTCAATTTAATTTCATTGTATATTGTTAATAAACTAAGATATACCTACCACCATTCTTATATCTAATGTATCTAAGAGAGATTCACATCCTACGCTGCTAATGCTAGACAAAGCGCTTAACCAAATTTGAAATTTCCTTTATACAAGGAAGTAAGAAACGTTTGGGGAAAATTTTCAACTTAGTTATAAATGAATATGGTTGGGCGGTGGGTGGCCCATTCCAAACCTGGCGGCCATGAAGATCTTCTTCCACACGGCGCATCTACATTTAATCAATTAGATATTGAAAATTCACCCTCCCCACGGTCAACCAGCCGCCTACAACATTGGACGCATCATTTAGCACATGGATACGCCTGTTTGGCCTCCCTGGCCGCGTGGAAAAGTTGGTTTTCTCTCTTTTCAGTCCCTGTGCGCGTGGACAGAGACAAACGTGGAAGAGGAGGAGGCAGTGTGAACGTTTCAAGTTTTATAGGGGCAGAAGGAGTATTATGGGGCGACTGGACAAAGAAATACAGTCGGGCCGCGTGGGCAGCAGCCACTCTCATTGGGTGCTATGAGGTGTACGCGGGGCGTGGTGTGCTCCAAAAAAAGACGGCAGGTTCTCCCACTATGTTGTTATCTGTTCAGTAAAGAAAGAATCTTCGAGTTTGAGCATTTCCTTTGTGATGTTCATCAAAAGACGAGGGGCGATTAAAAGGGAGAAGAAAAACAAAACATCGGCCTGTCCCACTGTCATCAACGGTTCCGTGCTGGACGTGTCCTCAAATTCAGGTTCCACCTTCAAGATATTTTTATCAGTGTTCAATGGTGGACAGGGAAAGGCACACAAGAAAACAAATCGATTAGGGACAATGAAACAATCACCCGGGAAGGAAATCTCACAAAGGTGGATCTGTTTTGTATCATGCCACGCACATGTTTTTTTTTTTTTGAAGTTTAATAGACTGTATAATTTGTAGTATTTTGAAATATCTTTCCAGAACTTGCTGGTTCGTATGAAGAGCAAAAACAATAAATTTTACAAGGCCTTCCAATGGGGCTCACCCGTTCACAGCGTCGCCCGAGGAAGGGAGTTTCATGGAAGTGGGTCTGTTTCATATCAGAACACTCATGAAATGCAATTTGCTTTGCAGTTACAAGAACATTTCAACGTGTGATATTTGCATTACTGTCTTAATATACCTCTAGTTCTTGTCTATTGCAACACTATTAAATAGACGACCACAAACCGTTTGCAAGCACTGCAACAGTTTGAATGTTAGCTGTGCAATCATTTTTGCCATTTCAACAACAATATAGGGTAAAATATGTTATGACCTAAATAATATATACATAAAATATAACTAAAGTGGTATGAAAATTTATCTATACATCAATTATACAATATAGATGTTTTAGGAAGCAAATATAAGATTTATACAAAGGATTAAATAAAACATTCTTAGGAAGCAAAAGGACATGTAAATGAGATGAGGGAAAATTTAAGCTTTTGATGTATAAAATTAAGAGTAAGTTATAATATTGAAAGGAGTTTTTTTTTTTTTTTTAAATTCCCAACACCCTTCAAGAGGGTTCTAAAATTACTTTCGAAAAGGTTTAAAACAAGAACTACTAACATGTAAATAAGATTATCAACTCATGAGAGGTTCCAAATCAAGAAAGAAAGAGAATAGATAAAATGTCATCCTTTCAACCTTTAATTCCATCTATATTACATGCTTAATATAGGAGTTCAAAAGAACAACTTTCATTCAACATTTGTTACAACACTTTCCAATAAATCTTAGAGCAAGAAATACTATCATTCCAATGCAACTTTCCTTAAAATCTTATTACAACATACCCTACTTCATGTGGAATAAATTTACAACAATGGAAGCTAAAGAAAGCAAACAATATTACATTTTTTTTTCCTCCACTCAAGGTGGGTAAATACATGATGTCTTCACATTGTCAACAACAAGGTTCATGTGCTCCAAAGAGTTCTTCTTCCATGCTCCAAGTTCCATGAAGATCAATCACAACCAAGATAGGGGGAGAGGCAACACTCTCCTCCCAACCAAATCTCAATGGAGAAGAGAAGCAATCTCCTCCATTGACCCCCGAGCCCCAAACACAACACAATGAAGGGGTGGTCTCCAACTCAAGGCAACAATACATGCTTCCACAATACAAGTTCTTCACAACATTCAAGCTAAAATAGAAGAACAAGGAGACACACAATAACATCAAACATTACACAACAAGGCTTGCATCCAAGCCAACAAGAGAAGGAACTATGGGAATGTTTTCCTTATGCCTCCCAAATGAGATGAGATGCCCATCCAAAACCCTCCACAATAAAACACAAGCCCCTATGACTCTTATGCCTCCCTCAAGTACCCCTTTTTCCTCCCATACTCTTATGCCTCCCTCCTCTTATGGCTCCCTCAAAGACAAGGTAGAATGTAAACATTCCTACCCAAGATGGGCATCCCTCTCAAACTCCCTCCACAATATCCTAATCTACTCTTTTGCCTCCCTCATGAGTATTCCCATAGACCTCTCCTATACTACACAATAAGCATTCAAACCATTTTTCACAATTACACCAAAGTAAACATGCATTTTTTTTTCACAATTTTAGCATAGAAGCAATAATAATATGAAAGCAAAAACAAAGGAGAGGGTTCCCTACCTCTCCATTGGAGAAGCCTAAACCAAGAAACTTGTCCAAGCTCCTTCCCAAATCAATCCAAGCATGCAAGTCCAAAAACTCTCTTTATCTCTTTCTCCCAATTCTTCTCTCTCAAAAAAAATAACAAAGGAGAACTCTTCAACAACACAAAAACAAAGCTCCAACCCCCTCAACAAGAGAGGAAGTTTCAATAAATAGATCAAAGGTAAGGGTGAGGGTGATGTGGCTCCATGTAGGATGCCACATCACACATCCTCAAACCATCTCCCAAGGTCAACTCAAATCCCAAAACACCATAAATGGGTGGTTGGGTTGAATGACAACCCTCTTCCACATTCAACCCTTTCCCATGTGCCTTAAGGCACAATTAAATGCAAAAAGAGGAAAATGCACTCCAAAGTCATATTTCCCTTCCCAAAACAATAAATAACCCCCTTTTTGGATTCCCAACCCATAGATATGGTTGGTAAGGGGTTTTGGGAAGTGTGGGACAAGTTTAACTTGTCCCACAAGTCCCCTAAAATTGCCCTCAATCTCAAATTCGAGATTCTAAGAGCATGGAGTGGTCAACACTCAAAACCAAGCATTCAATACAAGAGGACACACAAGGCTCAAGGAGCCAACAATCAAAATTTATTACACCCACTTGACTTTCCCCAAGGCTTAAAAACTAAAACAAGATATTACATTAATCCAAACACACTTAACAAAAGTAATTTAACAAAGGACTTCACAAAAGAATTCACCTACTAAATCAAGTAAAACAAGTAATAAAATTCTTACCCCCTTGGTCACATTAGAAAATTTCCCCACATGGAAATTTTCTCAACACATAAAAGAATAAAGGGTAACACAATACAATTTACTAGTTGCCTTGACGACCAATGTTGTAACCACCCGACATCCTGTTGTGTTTGGTCCCCAATCCCCCTCATGGTTGTGATCATGCTGTGTTTCCTGCAAAATGCAAAATACCCTCTTCGGCCTTGCGGCCATGTCAAAATATCCAAAATAATCATATGCATGAAATTCATTAACATCTATACGTAATTCAATTATCCATTATTCTAGGTCTAAATCACAACTTAATTATGCATTGCATCATTATCCAAAATCACAGTAATGTAAATTCAACAACTACATTCTACTCATCATGGCGAAGAAATCCAATGTTAGAACACATGCAATATATCCATATAAAAATAATATCAGTATCCAATAGTTTGTCCATGAGTCAGTGTAGATCATACTGAAAACAAAATCCAACCGTAATCCAAATGCATCTAATCACAAAACATCATGCTAATCAACATAAGTATAAGCCATGTCCATATCTAAAGTCTGCATAACTCAAAATGATAATCAACTAAGTGTCGTAGGGAAGTGGGCATTACACTTGTAATGATGTGATATAAGTAAAATTAAATGGAGTGGTTAACCCTTATAGAAGTTAACTAAATATATATATATATATATATATATATATATATATATATATTTAGATAAATTAATGTAGAGATGACTTACTTGAGAACAATAGATTCCTGAAATAATCAAAGGTGAAACTATCCTTGTAAAGTAAAATTTTAAAATTTGATATCCCTAGCTAAACTAGTGAACACTACCCCTTTTGGGTGAACTCTTAAACAAGCTTAAGGGAAAACAATGGTTAGTTTCTGGAAGATAATAAGATTTAGCAAGTAGGAGAAGAAAATTTAGAAACCACTCAATTTATCTCTCAGCCTTTTGGAAAGTAAATAATCTCCTTTTGTAAAGCTCTTTCAGGGAAGCCTAAGTAAAATCGTTAATAATTATGGATAAAACCTCAAGCTCCAATTAAATCTTGGTAATAACTAATGACGTCTTAAGGAGGAATTCAACTTGACCTCCTTCTCTTAACTTTTGCCCAAGGTGCTTTGTAATTTCCTCTTAATTATGTTGAACACGAATCCATGTGGTAACAAGGTTTTGAGCGAATTTTAGTGACGTAAGTATGGATAGATGGCCTTGTGGAATTAAATTATCTCCTTTATTGAATAATGGAATTAAACAATTAATTGTCATAAAGGAGAAGACTTTAAGTGAACTACTCTACAGTGTATAAGAAAATAACTCAGTTGGTAAGATGAATTTGTACGAATCATATCTTGAATCTCTCTGAAAACATAAGTCATGAGTTAAAGGGTGTTTTATCAAAATAAATAACCTTCAATCATTTCTTACTATGGCTTGCCCTAGCTATGAGAGTGTCATGTGGTTGGACTTCTATGTTGTTCACAAAAAAGAAAAGTGTATTATCCTTTTGGGTGTGAACGTTTCCGTGTTGACCTTGTTGTCATCCCCATAACAAGTGGTTCCCGAGTTGGTCAGTAACCTTGTGACGACATGTTGTGTCATGTTATGTGTCGAAGCAAGTCAAAATTTTTTTATCCCGTCTTTTCTTGTGTTGTTCGTGTGTGAATTTTTGGGTCACATAAAATCTCCAAAGATGAATGATATTTATTTACATATTTTTGAATTCATAGATAAGGAATTGTGATGGTCTAGGTGACCCTTTTTGTTGTACACTGTGGTGGATGTTTCTACTACCTATTGGCAAGACAATTTTCTGACCCCAAAAGCACCTGGGTTGGTGTTGTATATCCAAACTTCAACTAGGAAAGCCTATGGACAGTTTATGTCTCCTCCAAGTAATTGTCTATAGTAACTCGAGTACTGTGGGATATGGAGTCCTCCATGCTAAAAACACTGGTGAAATGGTTTTTACAATAGCATACATGCTCTTCAATCTTGGATTACAAGCCTATTTGATATGCAATAGAACCAATCTCATTGTCCATGGAACTAGAAGGACATTTAATTTTGTAAGTACATGCATTATACACCTCTTGCATTTAGAAACATTAATTGGGTGTATAAAAACAATCTAGTATATGGGTGTTTTATGTATTTGCTGATGGAGTCTTGTGTGAGATGGAGTATAGAGAGATGCAGAGAATGTTGCCTCAGATTTCTGCAACAGAAACAGATTGCCACAGAGGCTAAAAAAAAAATTCTTGGACACATGAGGCTTAAGTTCAAAACCGAAGGCTTGTAGCAAAAGATTGTAGCAGGTCTTCCCAAGGTAATTTGGCTCGCCATTGCACAACATTTGTTCTACCCAGTAATAGAGAGAATCTATCACTTTCATGATGTTTTAAATGACTTCCTTATTCAGATGGTAATTGAAGCACTTGTTTTGCGAAAAATTTTCTTTGCATGTTTATAACAATCACTTGGTTATGCTCAAAGAAATAATTAATGGTTGTCTTTTATGTCCCTTATACTACTTATATTTGACACCTTATCCCTAGTTTGTCTGGGGCTTGAGTAATCTAAATTGTCTTGTATCTTTTATGTCTGCCGGTATTAGTTTACCAGCCATATTGAAGTCATGAATGTTTCACATATTATTCTCATGAATGTTCCTCATTACAGGTGACAGAAATGTAGGTAGAGTATTTTCCTCCAAGAGAGGATGTAATTCTTCAAATCGAGACTCCATCCGAGTTATACATAGTTGTTTCTGGAGCAGTTGTAAGTTACTTTATTTTATAGAGAAGAGATTGTCATCTCATATCCAACATATATCATTTGTTTCTTAGCCTGAAATCAGCAATGATTTCATCTGTACCTATTTTGTTGGTATGCTAAAATTTTGTTGTATTTAATACCCACATCATTTGTTTGTGATCCTGAAATGATTTCCTCTATATCCATTTCTAGAGTATGTTGTATTTTCATTACATTTACTAGCCATATCATTTGTTTGTGATCCCAAAATGATTTCTTCTATACCCATTTCATTTCTATGTTTAAATTTCACGCATTTAATGGCCACATTATTTGTTTGTGATATTAATTGATATCATTCATGTTATGCATTATTTTTTTCTCATGTTATGTTGTTGGTAATGATTAATGCAGGAGCATGCCAACATCTCGCCGCACTTGATGTGGTTGCCAAAAACTTGAATCTTAAGTTTTTGAGGTATCAAATTACTCCTACTTACATGCATATTTGTCTATTCCTACTGCTTTTATGACTCTTGTAAAAATAGGTTTATTGCTTTTTACTCATCTATTAGGTGCCCACCGTTGGAAGTTTTTGAAAATTTAATAGATGCTTTGGATTGTGCTTTGTTTTTCGTGAAGAAAGCTTTGGCATTAGTGAGTTCTATTTTTTAAAATCCTTGTGTAAAACCATTCTTTGCGTAGCTTTCTTGGTGAGTATTTAGTTTCTACTCTTAATAGTAGCTCGGTTTGTTAAAAATAAAAAATGATATGCATATCTCCTTATGTCGATCAAAGTCCCCTTGCTCATTTTCATACATCTCATTGTTGTGCTTGAATTCGGTGTGTCAGTCTGGGATCTATCACACGACATATGATTCTGTCTAAATAATCACAAAGCTTGCAAATGCTAAATCTCTGCTCCTCTCAGCAAATGAATAAACATGAGTTTGAAGAAGGTTTAGGAAAATAGAAAGAGGTAAGAAGTTGGGAAGACTAACTCCCTACGCCTCTTCCAGCAAACTTATTTCTTCAACAAGAAACTTATCCATGGAGAGTACATCTGTTGCAGCAAGGAGGTCATGCAAGTAAGCCTTGAACATTCTAGTGAGACAAGCAATACAATGCATGTCGGGCTCATCAGGAAACAACTCGATGTCTCCCTGTATAATGAGCTTGTGTAGCATTCCCTTTTGTATATATTGTATATATTGTATATCAAGGGTTAACGAATTCAGACACCCTTTTGTATTTTAGCATTGTATTTCAAGGGTTAACGGAATTCAGACACCCTTTTGTATCTTATCTTATTTGATATTAATAAAATATTTGTGGACCCATTTATTGGGCACAATATTTAAATCAAATTGTTGTTAATTTATAAAATTAATTACCAGACCACTCCGACATCATAGATGATATGTAACTTCGTTGATTGCACTATATGATATTTGGTTATTGTGTAGTTTTAAAATTCATATTTTTCATTCTTTAAATTCGTATCGTCTCTAGAGAGACAATAAAAATTGAAATTAGTATTGTCTCCAGAGAGACAAAATGTTAGTATTTGGTATTGTCTCTAAGGAGACAATAATGATATTGTCTCTAGAGAGACGAAAATGATATTGTCTCTAGAGAGACAAAAATTATATTGTCTCTCAAGAGACAAAATATGTATCAATCATTATTGTCTCTTGAGAGACAATAATTAGAGACAATATTAGAGACACCCGCTTTGAGACAATAATAGAGACGATATACAACTTTTTTATTGTCTCTATTTGAGACAATTTAGTCAAATTTTGTCTCTATTAATGTCTCAAATGACCCCCTTGTAGTAGTGAGTGTACACCTCAAAGGTCACATGGACCATGATAGTAATGACCAAAGCAGATAACTTGCCCCAGGAGTCCTCGAAGCCCCGACAGGCCATTCCTGGCAACAAATATGCTATAACTACGCACAACATTATCTGGCTGCTATGGATCATCCAGAAGTCACTCTTCAATATAATTTTTGGAATGCCGTTGGATTCTTCAGTGCCTCTTCCAACAAAGCACCATGACCGTTAAGCAAATTGAGCTGCTGGATTGTAAGTGCCGTGAGCACAAGATAATCACCCGAAATCCAATGTGCTCTCCTCTTCAACGCTTTCAGGGCATCCGCTGAAATATAGAATATGAATATCGCTGCTACTACCACTACCACTGTTATCTTTGCAATTTCACCGAAACTTTCCTCATAGTGATTGCTCATATATTTTTCCATGATTCAATACGGTTTCCCTTCCTGCAACCCTCTGGTGTATATGCACTTGTTGCTCTCTCGAGTCTTAGTCGCCAAACCTTATCAAACAAGCACCTTAGGTTCAATGGGGGGCTACATAAATTTTCTCAGCGGTTGCTGAAGAAAATATGTAGGAGTCTTTTCTATGCAGATAGTTTTATAGACGGTTTCTTTATAGGAGTATTAGGAGATAAAAATTAGCTAATGAAGAAAAATACACTGAAGTTAGAGCCTTAAACACATAAAACAATAAACAGTAAACGTGGTTCCTTTAATTCACAGACTGTACAATACATCTGCTATATCTAAAAAGGAGAAAGCAACACTTGCTAGCGAATTATTCTTAAAACCTTGTGCTATTTTGAGAACCCGCCTTTCTTTTTAATCAGCATTCCTTGTTACCCAATTCTCTTCAAAACTGTCTCTAGAGTTTCTATGTTTTTTCCAATGAGTGGGCTCATATTCTTTCTTTTTCTCTGATATTGGCTGTAAGTAGGGCTTGAATTCTCCTTTCCAGAAGTCAGGAATTTGAGAGAAAGGTAAAGTGTGCGCGACTGGGAGTTACGATTCCATTTACTTGTACATTACCTATTGGGAGAAAGGAAAGTATGTGGGACTGAGAGAAAGGTAAAGTACGCGGGATTGACAATTTTCAGTAGATTTAGCATGGTAAAGTTAAATGAAATTGTTTAAAAGTAATTTTTTCCTTATTTTAGGATTATAGAAAATTGACAAAAATAGGTTTGAAAGCAACATTCGGTTTTCTTATGAAATATATAGTTCCACATATATTTAGATATTTAGGTGAAGTAAATTAAGAAATAATTATCCCAACAAAGTAATTAGGATGGAATTGTTTATTTACGGAAGCAATGTCATAATCCAAAATTTGAGTTGATGCTTATTACACCACAAATTTTGCCCGTCAGTTCATGTGTACATGGCTGCCCCGCAGCAGACTTTGTGCGGAGAAAATAATGGAAATTGCAGGACTTTAGTAAGATATCGGAAGTGGAAGTCATAATTGTTGCAGATGAATGGTTGAAATAAAATGGATTCACATGGAGTGAATGTGGAACGTGGATGCGGATATTGAAGTGAATGAGGACACGTGTGACGTGAGTCGAGCAAGGTGGGTGCTGCCGCCAACACAGAATCTTTTATCGTATTATTTTGTTCGATATGGTTGTAACCAGGGCTGGAATTTCAAATTATCTGTGCCTGTCAAAGCAAAATTTGTTGACGGTTTACCTCTTTCACGTGGCTGTAATTTCAAGAAATTTTTATAGATATATGTATAATCTGTTCATATATATATAAATAGGTATTATGTTTTTAAATAAACCCCTTAAAAAAATTTACGGTTTTCAAAATTTTCAACTTGTTATTGTCTACGGTTTCTAATTGTTTTTCCCTGTAAAATACGAATTATCAACGAATTGATAATAGAGAACTAGCGGATCTGATCATCTGTCATTAAAAGGTATGTATCCCATCGAGATGTTCATTTTACAGTGATTTCTACACGAAGAGCGTATTTTTTGTTTATTTTTACCCATGTTTTGTTGTTTCTTTTTCTTGAGCCCGTTTCAGTCATACCTGCTTAGGATTCAACAATTCTTTCTTGATTTTGGTTGAATTCTTTATCCTTTCATTAAATATTCATCCCTTAAAATAACGTTGTGGGAAGAAATAGGGCCCGTGACAAAATCTGTTGTTACAAAATCAATCACACCCCTTATCAACATCAACTACAAAAATAATAACTATCCCTCTAAAACAAATAACATAAATTATTCGACATTCACATTGCATTGTACACATGCAATTGCTAGTCATTATTTACAAATCTAACAGGCCTATCGGTGTGTTAATAGCACAAAGGCGCTATTGCTAATAAGTTATGAGAAAAATCAGGACTGAGACCACCAACTTTCAGGCCCGCTCTGAAAGCAAGAGATAAACATATGACAAGAGAGCTAATCTATATATGACTATTAGCTGCAAAACATATGATGGCAATACTAGAGCTATTCTATGACTATTGCCAAGGGATTGGGATCGCTTCGAAAAGCTTCTTCCCTCTGCTCCTCAACACGTTTCATCTCTTCCAGCAATACTTTAGCTTTGCCAGCAGTGTAAAGTGTTCTACCTATTTTATTTTCTTGGGAATCTCGTGCCCATTTCCTAGAATTCATCACTAACATAGTTTTAACTTTCAGAATGCAGGCATAAATAGTATCTGCTAATGAGCGTTCTAATTCTTTAAGCAATTCCTTAACATCACAAGTTGAGCTGCAATGGACGCTTTTGCATAATTTGTACACTGCATTGCCTGCCGCAGCTGCCTTCCAATCAATCGAGTCATTTCCTCCCACTCTCTCCCAAATATCTGACATGACATTCTCTTTTCCATTTTTGCTTCCAAGTAAACTCAGTAGTGCAGATACAATGTTCACACCGCCAGACGGCTCTGTTTGCTTTTTACATTCCTCTGCGAGCTCATTCAATGCTGCAGCAACACATTTAGGAGTTGCATGGCGAAATTTAGTAGCAGGAAGACTCCCCTTTTCCACTTTGGTCCTCAATCTGCGGAAGGATTTATCGGCTGCTTGGCTGATTATTATTTGGTCGCCCCCTGCCTCTGTCTCCTCAACAAAATCTATGATTTGCCATGCTTGAGAATATGCCTTCAAACAGTTCTGAACTGGCTTTGGAGGAAAAACATGAGAAGTGGAACAGGCGGCGTCGTTATCTTCAACAAAAATTGGAGAAAGCTGGATAATAATTCTGATGAGGGACAGTGCCGTCATTTTCCAAGACTGTTTGCTCAAGTCCGCAAAATGCTTTTCCACCGCTAGTGATTGTTCATCCTCCGTTTTCCCTAAATACTTCAATCTTGTTTGAGAATTAGAAATATCGGCCATGAGTGTCCTTTTTCCCGCCACAAATTCAATCAGCTCTTTGCAGTTGTATTCTGCATCCTCATTTCCCTCTGTAATAAGCTTCTTTGCTTGTACAATAGACTTCCGGTTAGCTATCCACATGCTTTCCGGAGTCTCCCTTAACATCTGAATGCCTTCCAAAATTTTCCTACATTTTGAATAATCTTCGAAAGCTTCTTTTTGATGTTTTGATAATATGAAAGACAATAACTTACTCATACATTTGTTGTGGAATATCATCAAGGAGACAATCCAACATACTTCGCTGAATAAGACCATTAGCCACTGCAGCACCAGCACCACATATAATAATTTCCTAGGTATCCACATACTCTTCGGACGTTCCTTAGCGATAAGCTTCTTCACTTTCTTCTCCATCATTTTCTCTTCAGGCAGATGCGGTTCTTGGGCCTCCTGCAACTCTATAATATGTCTTATCCAAAAATCCTCCATCAGAAAACCACTATGCCAGGTGTCCGAATGCCATCTTCTGTAATAACCCACTGCGGTAGCCCATCGCCATCCAATAATTGCCCATCCTATGCACACAAACACTTGCTGAAGCACTGTTCCGGTAAACTTCAACACTGCAAACAAATCATAGAGCTCCACAGATGGGCCCTCCATATACCACCTGCTATTGAAGCCACAATTTGAACTGTAACAATTGCTGCTGCAGACGAACTTAATGCCGACGTGGCAATAATATATTCAGGATTCTAGGCGCGAGCAACAATCCATGACCTGAGGACGTCATCTTCAACTGTCCTCCAAGAACAATCCTCCTCAGTATGAGGTGTGGATAGGATTTTCGGAATTTTTTGAGCAATAATGCCCTCAATACCTTTGCCGGCAATTGTTGCACATGCAAGAAGGAGAACCAGCATTAGAAAGGAGATGGATACTATGCAAGCCAAGATGATATAGACAATGTGGCTGGTATGGCTTGTTCGCGGCCAAAGATAAAGATAGCCGGTTAATTTGGAATGAGCTTGATGCACAGTGTACACCTCAGAGGTCACATGGACCACGATAGTAATGACCAAAGCAGATAACTTGCCCCAGGAGTCCTCGAAGCCCCGACAGGCCATTCCTGGCAACAAATATGCTATAACTACGCACAACATTATCTGGCTGCTATGGATCATCCAGAAGTCACTCTTTAATATATTTTCTTGGAATGCCGTTGGATTCTTCAGTGCCTCTTCCAACAAAGCACCATGACCGTTAAGCAAATTGAGCTGCTGGATTGTAAGTGCCGTGAGCACTAGATAATCACCCGGAATCCAATGTGCTCTCCTCTTCAACGCTTTCAGGGCATCCGCTGAAATATAGAATATGAATATCGCTGCTACTACCACTACCACTGTTATCTTTGCAATTTCACCGAAACTTTCCTCATAGTGATTGCTCATATGTTTTTCCATGATTCAATACGGTTTCCCTTCCCTGCAACCCTCTGGTGTATATGCACTTGTTGCTCTCTCGAGTCTTAGTCGCCAAACCTTATCAAACAAGCACCTTAGGTTCAATCGGGGCTACATAAATTTTCTCAGCTGTTGCTGAAGAAAATATGTAGGAGTCTTTTCTATGCAGATAGTTTTATAGACGGTTTCTTTATAGGAGTATTAGGAGATAAAAATTAACTAATTAAGAAAAATACACTAAACAATAAACACATAAAACAATAAACAGTAAACGTGATTCCTTCAATTCACAGACTGTACAATACATCTGCTATATCTAAAAGGAGAAAGCAGCACTTGCTAGCGAATTATTCTTAAAACCTTGTGCTATTTTGAGAACCCGCCTTTCTTTTTAATCAGCATTCCTTGTTACCCAATTCTCTTCAAAACTTTCTCTCGAGTTTCTATGTTTTTTCCAATGAGCGGGCTCATATTCTTTCTTTTATCTGATATTGGCTGTAAGTAGGGCTTGAATTCTCCTTTCCAGAAGTGAGGAGTTTGAGAGAAAGGTGAAGTGTGCGGGACTGGGAGTTACGATTCCATTTACTTGTACATTACCTATTGGGAGAAAGGAAAGTATGTGGGACTGAGAGAAAGGTAAAGTACGTGGGATTGACAATTTTCAGTAGATTTAGCATGGTAAAGTTAAATGAAATTGTTTAAAAGCAATTTTTTTCCTGATTTTAGGATTATAGAAAATTGATAGAAATAGGTTTGAAAGCAACATTCGGTTTTCTTATGAAATATATAGTTCCACATATATTTAGATATTTAGGTCAAGTAAATTAAGAAATAATTATCCCAACAAAGTAATTAGGATGGAATTGTTTATTTATGGAAGCAATGTCATAATCCAAAATTTGAGTTGATGCTTAAACACCACAAATTTTGCTCGTCAATTTGTGTGTGGTTTTGTGGGAATATTATTTCCTTATTTGAAATCCTAATGTGATTTTAGTATTTTGTGAAATAGTAAAAAAAAATATTAGAAATTCTTGGAAGGGCGTGTTATTACTCTTTTACTATGTCGAAGGCGTTTACCCTATGGGAAAGGCCCATGTAGACGTTTTATGACTGTGTTAAATTTGACGGTTTGACACCGCCTTGACGTTTGTGTTTTTCCTCCCTATTTTAGCTTTTCGCTTGTCTATTGATTTGTCATTGGTGTACGAGATCTAACGGTTTAGGCCTAGACTCTCTCACATGTGAAAGTAATATTATTTTAATGTTAAATACCGTAGTGCTCAATTTCCTTTGACACGTTTTGATACTCGATCATGATACTGTAATTTTATTATTGACATGATTATGGACCTTATTATAGTATGATGATAGATGTAGATCATGGATTATTGTTGACTTGATTCAGTTATGATGCATGATGATTATTAGAGGCATTTTGGATATTGATGATGATATACTGTTTGACATGGTTATATTATGGATGTTGTGTGGACTTGTGATATTTGGATATTGTGATTAGACCTAGAAATGGAAATTATTGGATGATAATATAGTTGTTGATAAAACTATAAATGATATTGTTAGATTTCTTTGATGTTGTTGTGATTCATATATCTAAATGATTTTGAAAATTATATTTATATTATTTTGGATGTCCCGATATGGCCACGAGGTCGAAGGAGGTATTTGTATTTTACAGGTTCAAATATCACAACAAACATCGAGGGATTGAGACCAACCACATTGGAATTCTAGATGAATTCAACAAGGTTACCATGGCAACTAGTAATTGTTTGTGCATGGTTGTGTGTGTTAGGGATTCCCATGGGGGATCACCTTTAAATGTGACCAAGGGGTTATGTGTATTTATTTATTTGACCTTTTTGTTTAATGTTGCATGTGTTTATTTTGTGATGCATTTGTCCCTTTCTTTATTTATTAAATGTTGTATTAATATTGTGGGTAATAATGTTGTGAATATTAATTAATTAAAAGATATCATGAGAAAGTAATTAATAGAGTTGTTGGCCTTGATTTAAAGTGTTGTAAGAGATGTGTAAGTGATGTGTAAGTTAACTTTTGAGTGTGAAACACTCCACCTTCTTGGAAATTCGAATTTGTCCTTGGAGGCTGATTTTGGAGGCTTGTGGGACAAGTTAAACTTGTCCCATACCTCTTAAATTTATTTACCAACCATACCTATGGTTGGAGAGTTGAAATTTGACTTTTATAATACTTTTTGAGAAGGCAATTTGTAGGTTTTAATTGCACTTTTCTTACATGATTTAATTTCAGTCCTTTAGGGTGTGGGTTGGATTTGAGTGTGTGGGTAAACTGTCATATTATTCACTCACCTATTTATTGTACATTGGAGAATGAAGTTGAATTTGGGGTTGGGGTTGAGGATGTGTGATATGGCATCCTACATAGATCCACCTCATCCTCTTCTCTTCCCTCTTCTATAAAATTTGAACTCCTTGCTTTGTTTTGGGTTGCTTCACTTTGGAGACTTCATTCTTGAGTGAATTCTTTTACTTTTTTTTTTTTTTAAGGAGCCGTTACTTTGAAGTAGTTTTTGGAAGATTGTTGCATGCTTGTACTTGGCTGATTTGGATTGCTTGCATTGGGATAAAGTTTGATGTTTTGGAACTTGGAACAACTCCATCATAGAGAGGTAGGAGCTTGGCTCTTGAAATTATTCTTTTTGTTTGTTTATAAAAATGTTAATGTGTGGATGTTTTGACATTTTTGTGGGTTGTTGGGTAGATGGCCTAGGAATGGTGTAGGAGAAGACTACGGGGTTTATTTTTGTGGGAGGTACAAGTGTGTTTTAGGGAGGTATAAGGGAGGAGGGAGTTGAGATTTGGGTTCCACCTTACAAAGAAATAGGTTGCATTTATTTACTCGTTATGGGGTGTCATAAGAGGTTGGGGAGGAATAAGAAAATGTGAGGAATAAGGGGTACTTGGGGAGACATAAAGAATGTCAGGGTTTGATATACTATATTTTGGCGGTTTGTAATTCAGGTGGTGATACCCATTTCCCCTTTTGGGAGGCATAAGAAGCATCCCCCATAGTTTCTTGCTCCTTTGGCTTGCTTGAGGAAGCCTTAGTATTGTTTTTCATGCTTTAATGTAGTTGTAAACTACATTCTATTCTGGACTATGTTTTTATTGTGAAAGTGTTGCTTGTGTGTTTTTGGAAGCCTGTTGTTGCCATGAGTTGGATCACATCTTTTATTGCATTGTGGTTGGGGCTTGGGGGCCAATGAATAAGGATGGCTTCTCCTTTTCATTGGATGTCTTGGTTGGGTGGAGAGCGTTGCCTTTCCCCTACTCTTATTGTGATCAAATTGGAAGAATGAGAAATCTGCATGTTGTTGTTTTGGAGATGAGATAAAGACAGTTTGACAGTCCCTTGTGAAATGAAATCTTATTGTAACATTTCCCACTTGAAGTGGATGAACTTGTATATGTTTGTAATGGAAAGATGTTGTAGTGGTTATGGAAGTGTAAATTGGAATGTGAAAGAATGATACACATTTTGTATTCTGTATTTTGAAATCAAATGGAAAGGAAGTTGTAAGCATTTGAATTAATGGAAGTGTTTTGTCTTGTTCATATGATATTATTTCCATTAGAAATCTGTGTTTAACATGCACAATGAAATCCCTATTTGGAAAGTGGAAAAGTGAAACACATAAGGAGAAAATGTATTATTATGCCCTGTATATAACATATGATTTTGGAAAGAATAAAATAAGAAATTTTTAAATTTGTCTTTTGGAATAAATAAAGGATTACATAACCTTCCTCAAATTTAATCATGATATTGAATTTAATCATCTAGATGTGAGTTGTAATCTCTCGCTTTTGAAAGGAAGAAAGACGTATAAAGGAAGTGTAATACTCATCCTTTGAAATATGTGAAAATTTGAAATCGAGATGTATTTTAGCTTTTGAATAGTTGAATTGAATCAACTAAAAGTATTAGATTATAATTGGAACGTATTTTAATACTTGGAAGAAGAAAATGGCAAATAAACCCTTTAAAATTTGATCTTTGTTTTGTATTATCAAACTGGCAATTATTTAACCCAAAATGCACAAACCGAACCTGCAATAATGAAATGACAAACTAAATGATTAAATTGAAATATTTTTCCCTAAACAAATTCAATTAGACAAAAATACTTAAAGGAAACCTTCCAAAAAATGACAAAACCGAGTCTAAAGCTTTCACGGCCGCTTTACGGTCAAGGTTGTAAAATTTTGAATTGAATTCAATCAAATAGATCTACCTCACAAAATTAACCTAAATCCACCTAAGAATAATTATTCATGTCTATTTAACATGTTGAGAGAGGAAGAAGATCAAATTGAACAAGTCTCACAAGTTAAAATTTACCAGTTTGCACCGTAAAATTATGCATATCGCTTTCTTGAAATTGACCTCTTAAAATTTACCAAAATAAAAAATTAATGATTAATGAGTAAAGAGGACGTTGAGAGATTTCCAAAAGACCTCATTTTTCCAAAATTGAGTTCTCTATCAAAAGTTATGGCCTTCTGAAGTTTTTCTTCACTTGGCGTCAAAATTTTTTTTGGGAAAAATTTACTTGGCGTGCCCGTGGGCCTGAATTTTTCCCTTAGAGCTTCAAAAATTTGGGAAAATTTTCCAAATTTTCTCCACCGCCCTGCAGCTAATTAGAGGCTACCATGTGGCACCATGAGGTGTCAATGGAGGGGCGGATCCCTTTTTAACTTAGTGCTTCCAGAAATTTTTGGGAAAATTTTCCAAATTTTCTCCACCGCCCGCTGCCCGCAGACCAATCAGAGCTGCCATGTGTCATCACAGGCATCGGTAGAGGAGTGGGTTCCTTTTTTCCTTTTACACTTTCAAAAATTTTGGGAAAATTTTCTACATTTTCTCCGTCGCCCCACACCTAACCAAGAGATGCCATGTGGCATCGCAAGGCGTCGATAGAGGCACGGATGAACTTTACCCCTTTTCCTTCTGGGACGTTAAAACCTCTTTTATCCCCATTACCTTGCTTTTCCCACATGGCTTAGGAGGCACCACGTGTCCCTTGCAAACTCGTGGGAGCGCGTGTGCAAAGTTAGCTTTTTGCCCCACGTAGGAAATTGCCAAATTTTCTCCCAGCCGCCCCATTCTCCCCGTGTTGGCTTTGGAGATGCTACATGTCCCTCACGGACTCACGGGGGCGCATGTGCAAAGGTGGCTTTCTCCCTTGGGAAATTTTTCTCCCCGCGGCCCGCAAACCTGCCCATGGGGAAATTTTCCTCCCGCGGCCCACCAACCCACCCTTGGAGAAAAATTTCTCCCCTGGGCCCACAGCCCGCTCTTGGAAAAAATTTTCACCCCAAGGCCCGCCAACCCATAACTTGAAAAATATGAGGATTTAGGAGGACTTCTTTATATCACTAGAAAGGTGAGGAAATTTCCTATCCAATGGGAATGATTTAGGGAATTTTTGAATGCGTTAATTTTGGGAAAAATCAAGTTGAATCTTTAAATCTTGTTAGAGAGTGGGTATGGTGAGGAATTACCCTCTGAACCTAATTAAACCTTCTAACCCTAAATTTTGGGACCTTGTGATGTCTAATTATTGTTAATAAAAGAAAATTAGATTCCAGTGGTTTAGAATTATTGTGGAACTTGTTAGTGATAGTTGTTGTCTTGTAACCTGGTTGTAGACTCTTTTAAACAAAAAAAATTATTCCATAATTTTCCTAACTAATCCTAGGTTGTTCTTGGGTCTCAAGTGAGTTGTTTTAGTGGGCATCACAAATACCAGAAATAATACCCAAAATCACCCCTGCCCTTCACGTCACCAAAAATCAACCGTCTTGACATTTGTGTTTTTCCTCCCTATTTTAGTTTTTTAGTCATCTATTGATTTGTCGTTGGTGTACAAATTTGACGGTTTAGGCCTGGACTCTCTGACATGTGAAAGTAATATTATTTTAATGTTAAATACCAACAACAATACCCAAAATCACCCCTGCCCTTCGCCTCATGAAAAATCACAGGAAAATTTGATTTCTGCATCTTAAACTAGAACGAAAGGTTGGGAACATGGAAATACTCTGTCATCCCCTTCCACATCCTTTCGCTGCATGTAGTTGAACTAATGCATCACAAACATCCAGATGTGTGAAAACCATTATCATTAAGCATGAATTTTGAGCCTGAATCGTGAACCTAGCTCGTAAACATGTCGCTTATTAAGTACATCGGAGGAGAGGAGACGAAGAAAATTCATTTTCAATTCGATTGTCTGTGTTTTTCATCTGTAGCTCGATCCATTGTTTCAACTTCGTAGCTAGCTTGTGAGAAGACTTCACAAGAATTCCATTCATATGCGGTAGAATATTAAAATTATTTAGTGTTGGAAACAATTTAAAGATGTCGAACGAAAAGATTTACAGAAAAAACTTTGCGCCCGTTCATGAATTTTTCCTCCGCCTGAGAACTTAAAAGTTAGAACAAATAATAAAGATGATCCGGCTGGTGCTGTGGACGATGGGGTAAAGAAATACGACAGGAGTTCTTTACATTTCGATGTTCAGACTTTTACGTGTATATAATATTTTGGAGTTTTAAAAAGTACGGTAAGAGTTTTAAATTTCATGTTAGTTTTATTCAAAATTGGAATTTAATTTATAAAAATTAAATAAAGATTAGGAATTTTTAATAAATTACTAGTGTTTGAATTATTTTATGTTTTTTTAATGAATAGTCAACAACTAAACGTTTTAATATTTAAAAAATAACATTTAAAGTTATTGATTTTGTTGAGACTTTATAATATATGTCGATGTTTATTTTTAATATATTATGTTTTTTATTGCAAAAGTATTTTTATGTTGATAACCGTTCATTAAATGTGATAAGGTGGTTGTTAGTGCAAATGGGATGGTTTGAAACTATCTTTTGGGATGTGTTGATGTTCGGCAATTTTGATGTCATGGATTTCCTCAACATTTTTACTATGCATTCAATGAATATAAAGCGGTTGGTTATTTACCACATATTAGAGGAACATTGAACAATTGCAATTTTTTCCTAAATAGCATTGGTGTGACTTTAGTTGCCGACACTTTTGTGAATGGTTGAAAATCAAGGGTTCTAATTTCCTGATGTAATAGATCGAGGCCATTCATTTCCATTGTGCAAGTTAGCAATTGTAAGAAATGTTTTTACAATTTATTGTAAAAAACTTTGCGCCCATTCATGAATTTTCCTCTCCCAGAGAACTTAAAAGTTAGAGAAAATACCATGCTTATCTCCACAATTATCATGCTTATCTTTTTTTTGTCCATTGTGAGTTAAAGCCCTACTATAATTTTTTATTATGATACCACAAATAATCCACAATAACAAGTGTAATCCTGTAGGACCTTTTGTCAATGGTTATAACAAATGTAGGATTGAAAATTTGGTTGGGCTGCTAAGGATGCAACTTCATGTTTGTCCACATTATATCCCCTTTTGAAACTCTCAAAACCCTTGGCATCACTTCTACTTTGTTGATGTGTTGCAAACACATGGAAAACAATGCTAGATAGCTATTGTTTAAGAAGTGATTCATTTATATTGATAAGTAGATTATGGGTATGGATCTCTAACATGTGTTGACATCACTTATTAATTCAAAGACAAGATTAGTGGAGAGGTCATTCTTGATGGCATCAATTTTGATATCAAGGTGACGACGAAGCACTACGATGATCTCGTCAAGGCCATCTCTGCTCTCTACTCCTCTGCAAAAGTGTATCTTAGCACTACTACGCAATTCCCATACCTAGATAACTCTCAAGGGATGGTCTTGCATACGTGGGTGTTCAACTACATATGGAGCCAGTTTTACAACAACATGCAATGTGAGTACACGGATGGGCACACTTCCAATCTCTTGAATGCATGAAAACAAAGGACCACTTTTGTAACAACTGCTCTGATCCAGGGTTTCTTCTCAGGCCTTCTGTATTCCACCGACGATGTTCCCAATAATGGTTTTATTCTCATTAAAATTTTCACCTCCATAGTCCTACTTCAACGAGTTTTCCGCCTCTAACTGTGCGTGTAGGAGTCATGCTGTGCTCCAGGTTCTATGACCAAAATACCATATATAGTTCCTCCATTGAATCTTCAGTCTGAGTAAGCAATTGCATTTATAGTACTTGAATATATATTAATATTAATATGGCCAACTGTAGTGAGTTGTAATAATTTTTCCGGGCCTTAGTTTCCAAACATTTAGAGATATATGTTTAAATAAATCTTGAGCATGGATAAGTAAAGCTCAGCTTTGGTTGTTGCCAACACAATTACGTACACGAAGACATATTAAACTAATTAGCAATTGCACATGAGTTACAAATTATGGTAGCAGTCATATTAAACTAAAGTATCTTACTTTATTTTTAACTTTTATGTTAATTATTGGTTATTATAATAAGGGTTTTTTTCAATTCACAGTAACTTTTGCACCTCATTTTGTCATGTAATTCCAATCCCACCATTTCTTTTTGAATTGATTTTGGTGCATCTCTATCGAGTTTACTGTCATGAGAGACGTGGAATGGAAATGTTAAGGCTCATATTTTTATGAAAACGTAAAGTCTTTTTGAACACTATCATATCATGTGCCAAAGTGTAATGCCCCATTGGGAATCGGCTTCCATGTCTGCCACCTGCCCTCCACTGCCACCTTGGCCTCCTCCCAACCACCCAACCTGCCTACTATTATGACTGTCACATTTTTATACGTTGCGTGAGGGAGATGGGAGTCGGTGGAGGCATTTTTCTTCACCAGGATCTCCTTTTGATTCTGTTATTCAATGCATTGGGCGCAGTCTGGTTTGACATGATGGCTAGATGAAGCTACAAGCTAGTGTAGCAGGCGTGTTACCTCCACTTTCCTTGGGTGCAGCGCTCTTTGATATGGTTGGATTTATTGAAGACAAGAGAATATGGTCTCTGTAACTCTTGCAGGATCCGCAAATATCTGTTTGCATGTAAACGCTGTATGTATGAAGCTATGTGGAAGCATTACGTGACTAGAGTTTGCCTGCTGTTTTCTGAACAAGGATTTAGGTGGAGTGTGAGGCCATCGAGGGGGCATGGAATTTTTGTGCGGAAGCGAGAATATATTGGAAGGATCTTTGCTTTCATTCCATTGGATTATTTCTATTTGGGTTTGAAGGTTTCTCGCTACTCCTCTTGGCTTCCAATTGTTTAAGGTTTTGATCCTTCCTAAATCGTAGTTTTTGAGCTAGAAGGAGATAGCCAGCATGTGATAGGGTATAGTTTGGTTGAAGCTTTTGAGTGCTTCCAACAGGCAGGTTGTCCAACTATGTTGTTTTCTGTGCAATATCAATGCATCCTCTGATTCGGGATCCTCCTTCAAGACATTTCTGTCAAAATCGACTATGTGACAGTGAGAGTGTTACCAGGAGACCTGACGAAATTCCTTTGCAAAGTTTCTCTATTGAGATCTCACTTGTTTTACGATGTAACCCATGGAAGAGGATCTCATAGGCGTGGATCTGTTTCATATCAGAATATTCATGAAACACAATTTTCTTGCAATTTTATGAGCTGCTTCAACGAGTCACTAAGTTGGCAGGCATAAAGGTTTCTGTTGGATTTATCGCACCTTGCAAGCTACAGCTGAAATGGTTGCACCGAGAGTTTGATGTTGTCCTCAAATCTGATGAAGGAAAAGGTTTATTTACGATTACAATAGATGCCTTTCAGAGCCAGGAGCGTGATGTAATCATTATGTCTTGTGTCCGAGCTTCAAATCATGGGGTTGGATTTGTAGCTGTTATTCACCGCATGAATGTGGCGCTAGCACGAGCTCGTAGAGCACTTTGGGTTAAGGGCAAAGCAGCTGCATTGAAACAATCTAGTGACTGGTCAACCTTAATTGAGGATACTAAGTCTAGGGACTGTTTTATGGATATGGAGTCTGTACCAAGAGATTTTTTTGGTTTATAAAGCCATCTTCTTTTGCTTATTAAACGTATGCCCTGGTTTTGTTTCTTTTGGTGACCTGCTCACGCCAATTATTGGCTGGCTGCGTGAGGATTTGGTGGAGAATATAGTTGGGTTTGTGGGAAAAGGAAAAGGGGGTCTATAGCAATAGAAACAAGTACATATCTTCTTTGATACGATATGACATGACGATGGTTGTGTGGGTTTCTATGGTGGTTGTGATGCTCTTCAGAGCAGAGTGCTTCGTGTTCCGAGTTACTCCCGAGGATTTCAAGAAGGCATGTTTCAATCACCCCTTTCCTATGCCAAACATGGCCGTTAACGAGAGTTTGGACCTTGACAAAGACGCCGAGGAAGAGAAGTCACGCAAGTTGTGTTGTCTTTGTTGCACTCGAGCCCCCGGTTGACGTGCTTGTTGGATTGGAAGAATTCTAATCGTGCATGTTAAATCTGTACCTTGCAATAATTTTCTACCTTCTTTCAGTATCTTGAAATGATTATTCTTCCTTCCTGAAATGGCACCTAGCAAAATGTTTTCGTGGTTTTTTTAATGCTGCTTGAGTGTCTGGTTGTTCCTATAAATCTCCTTCTAAAATCACTGGCTTTGCATGAAATGCTCCCTTTTTCTCCTTATGGCTTACTCCATTTCATACGTGTATAAATGGGCTTTTGCATTTTTGTGTGATTCGAACAAGTTAGCAGTAAAGGAAACATTATTGAGTTTATTTATTTAACTTACTCTTTTAGAAACTGCGATGACATGTGGGTATTCGATGGTTTACTATATGACTGGTAAAGCTTGTGTAGTACGTTTTGGTCAATTTAGTTTTTGTTATTAGGTATGAGGAATATTGAATTTAAGTTGGGCCATACCCAGAGGTTTGACCTATAACACTGTGGCTTTTCTGTTGTATGGTTGTGTTGTAACCTATTATAACAATGGGTGGACTCTTGGTTTTTTTTTTCTTGTTGGGTGAAAACAACGCTTGGGGATTCGATGTCATGACCTATGATGGCCCATTATCGAGTCCTTGGTATTGCTAATCTTGGGATTTAACCCCATTTTGTATTTACGGGCTCTTAGAATTGAGAGCGTGAGCCCTTGCCAAATAGTTGTCCGATATTGAAGTGGGGGGTTGGAAATGATTTTGGTATATGGGTTAACCCCCCAATAATTAAGTATTTGTTTTCTTCCGAGGTAAATGAAAATTGTTGTACTAATTAACGAAGACAAAAATAAAAATAAAAAATAAAAAAACTCTCGAAATATGTACAGTTTGCTTGTGGTAATTCCCTTATGTGAATGGATGTGTATCTCTTATTTACGGTGTCGTTGAGGAAACATATTTATCGTTTACCTTATAATGATGAATATCTGTAATGCCTTAGTATGGAATATGATTCTCTATATCGTTGGAATAAGAGGAAAAGATGAGGGTTTATGTACATTTGAGTTCGAGAGTATTCCTTTTGTGCCTTGTCAACGTATTAGAGCAAAAAGCTGCTCTCTTTAGTATTGGAAGAAAGGGGAGAACCATGAGATTCTATACTGATATATTGCTAGCATGGCTAATGGTATCCATTATCCGCCAAATGTTAGACCTGTTCAAGGGCCGGGTGGAGTTGTTAATAGTTTATTCACTTCACCGTTGACACAAAGCTCTTGGAATTTTCCATTCTGTTTTTGCCAGAAACCACCCCGATGGATATGTGTGTTGTTTGTTTCTTTTTTGCTTTCACTCGTGGTAAGGCCTTATTAGAGAATGGGGTATCGATGGTGTATTACCTATCGTGTATTGAACCCTTTGAATGAAAACTCGATTTTCATATATTATCAGGCTTCTTTGTTAAATTTCCCGCTTTGCGACTTCGTTAAATGTAATCAACCTTCAATATGTATGATGTTGTCGGAATTTTGGTAAATTATTAATGACATGGGGCTACCCTTCCCTTATATTGTTTAGAAAAGTTGACGACTTTGATGAAGATTGTTGGTAGATTAATGGATGTTTGTGACTGTTTAATGCATCTGAAGAGTGGCTTTGATTATGTTAGCATTTATAACTTTTAGGGAATCCTGTATGGAAGAGGTGATAAACTCTTGCTTAAAACTGAAACTATAGATTGTCTTTTTTTTGGGTTACGCTCCTTATTGCTATGAAACCTTCCTCCTGGAAGGATTAGATAACCTTGTTTTGCTTCGCGGCTATGATCGGAATTAATGTCTTTGACTCCTCAAGTTCTTTGATTTCGGGATGGACAATAGTAGTATCAGATTTCAATCATGTAACCTACAAGATTAGATGATTGAAATCTTTATACTCTTGACATTTATGTCCCTAACCAATAAGGTCTTGCCTTGATCCTAGAGTTATCTTTCTTACTAGAAATTTTGACTTCCTCCTTGCTGGCTATATAAATCTCTTTCTCATATGAAGAAATTTTGATTAGTGGGTTGTGCTTTGATCTTTTTTTTAACTAGAACATTCCTTTCATGATATTGTTAAATGTTAGCTTACTGTTGCAATGTGTAGCCTTAACATGCTCAGTTCTCGTGAACTGACTCAAGTTAATACTTGTGCAGATGGCTTGCGCCTGTTGATAGAGGGAAGAGTGGTGAAGGTTTCATCAGTTTGTTTTATGTTTTTTCTTCTTGTGCAATGTCACACGTGTTGAAATTATTGCTATGATTCTTGATATGGATTTGGAAGGCCTCTTGCCTTGGATGTTCGGTTAATGTGTTATAAAGTTGCTTTGTCCTGTTGTACTAAGATTGTAATTATCTTTGTGAGAAATAATATTTCAATCTTCACCTTGTTATGAGCGTTCTTTTGATAATATTATTTATCGGTTATGAACCGTTGTGGTTGCGTGGCTTGATTATGTTTGGCACATTCTTATGCTCAGCCAAGTTCTATTGAACCTTGTGATCACCTTAAGGTTGTGTACCTTGTTGAATAGAAAGGTTTTTAACCGTATTCTTCTCTCTCTTTTGTTCTGACAGCCTTCTACTCCTAGTCATAAGACTTTCATGCTTTTATAACTCTTCTTAGTCTTGACATCAGTGTAGTTCCATGTACATGTTAGTAGGTGGAAGTCCTCTTTCAAAAAGTTAATCAAAGAATATCGTAACAGAAATGAATTCATAAGTTGAGTGAATAAATAAAATAGTTATGGAGTTGTGTACCTTATTGAATAATTTTAAGAGTTTTCCTATTGAAAAGAGAGGAGTTCTTCTTCTAACATAAATATTCTACCATTGCAATAATTAAGCTATGGATTAAACCTTATTTTCAGTATTGTGACATAATAAGTCTTGTGTTCTTTGTCAAAAAATAAAAATAAAAATAAAAAAATGAAAAGAAAATAAATAAATGAAGATTGTTACCCTAATCCAGTTTAACTCATGGTTCTCTTTGAAAGTCTGGTTAATAACTACATAGATCACCATAATAAAATGAATTGACCTTCTCTCTCTCTAACCGTTTTCACAGTAATTTTGTAAACCAGATAAATGAGTAAATGTCATTTAGAGATGATCTTAATATAGTTGCTTAAAAGTATGAAAGAAAAGAAACCCATACCCATAAGAAGAATTGTAAGAAACACAACATGAAATTTCTAGGTCCCAAAGTCAAGTCTTGGTAGACCGTCAGTGAATAATTAACCTTAAGAAGATTTTCTCAGTGGGACATCCTGAGCTGCAACCTTGTATTGTGGTTGGTCTTTTGGGGTGTCTTATCAGGAGAAGAATGAATTGTCCTTGATGGGTGTGAACGTTTCCGTGCTATCTTTGTGGTCATACTTGTATCTAGTTATTCTCTTATTTAGTTGTAACCTTGGTGACGACATGTTGCGTCATGTTATGTGTCAAGCAAGTCAAAAAAATTATCCTGTATTTTACTGTGTTGTTCGTGTGTGAATTTTTGGGTCGTTACACTTGGTATCAGAGCATAGGTTCATGCTCTCGAACCTATGGGCCGGATTGGTGTTGTATGGTGATGTTACATGATGGTGATGGTGTTACATGATGTTGTTTCATGGAGATGATGGTATTGCATGATGATGATTTATATTGGAAGAGTAATGTGCTTTAAGTGTGATGTGATCCATGTCGTAATTGTGATTTTGTGAACGCACATGATGTGTATGTCACTTTGTGCGTGTTTGTAATCATGTTGATATGTTGGGGATGGGAGTATTCTCTCTCCTTCTTGTGGATTCTATGAAGAGTTCACGTGTGAATTGTTGTTTGTGATGTGTGAAAAGAATTCTAATGTGGAGGATAGAGTGTTGGAACATTGTGACATATTGTGATATGTGAGTGTATCAATGTGTTGTATGACTAGATTGATGTTAAAAGAAATGAGTTGTATCATGATGTTTTTACCATGTTTTGAAGAAATGTGTGTACCACCTTGTTATGTAGCAATGGATGTTATGTTGTGATGTACTATGTTCATCGTATGTATGATTTGTGCAAATATGTAATGCTTCATGTTGTGATTTAGGGTCATACGATGAGTGTATGAACCCTATCGTATAGTGATTGCACTTTGGGTGCAGAATGTGGTAAAGTGATGTGTTACACTCCTCGTGAATGTATGATCGTGATCTACCCTATATATGTACCATATGTAAGACGTTATGGTAGTTATGTGTGTGCCACCATTATGTTAGTGATGTTGCTGTATGTTATGTTGTGAACCTTACGCTAACCGACCTAAGGGAATCGGTAAAGTGTGTGTTTATAGTGAGGAAAGGTGTACAGTTGACCAATCAATAGAGCCAACCTTAGGCTTAGTAGATGGTGGACCGTGCTCCTCTCTCTCTCTCTCTTTATGTGGTTGTTTTATGCGTACAACCTTAGTGTATCTATGACTATGTTTAACCTTGTCGAAGTGGTGGCGGGATGATTCAGATAGAGGTGATGACATTTGTATTATTGATATGTATTTTACGAGCTGAGGCTCTATGTTCCGATTGCTAGCAACTCGTTGAGTACCCCTTGGTGGCCGATAAGGCCACACAAGCTTATCGTAATGTGACATTATTATAGTTGATTTTATTCGTAAATTGAGCTTTTACTTTATTTTGTAAGGACTAGCAGGTTTTCTTGATTGCCATTCTTTACAATTTTGGGCATTTCCTTGGTTTGTGGCACTAACATGGGGATTTTGATACTAACTATGGCTATTTGGCCATTTATTTTTGCTTGATTTTGGGTCTTCTTTTAAATTTGGAATTTTACCGCCTTGCCCAAGGCTTGTACTTTGCCACTTGGCACTTTGATTGGATTGTTGTGCTGGTTCTATTGTCGTGATGTGTGGAATAGGGTCATAGGATGCACCATGGATTGGTTGGACCTATGGACCCGCTTCGTTGTATGGGGGTACGCCCCAAGGAGTTACATATAACTAGCGGGTTGTTGAACCACGCGTTATTATGTCACTTGGGTTAGGAGTGTTCGAACTCTATGTGTCTTGGACCATAGGGTCAACCGGCCTCCTTGAGGGAGGCATAAGAGACTTGAGGGAGGCATAAGAGACTTGAGGGAGGCATAAGAGACTTGAGGGAGACATAAGAGTTTGAGGGAGGTATAAGAGATTTGAGGGAGGCATAAGAGACTTGAGGGAGGCATAAGAGTTTGAGGGAGTCATAAGAGGTTTGAGGGAGGCATAAGAGTTTGAGGGAGGCATAAGAGTTTGAGGGAGGCTTATGATATTTGTGTGTATGGTTGATGTTTCGGGATATATGTTGAGTTATTGTGATGTTTTGGTAGTGGTCTTTTGATGTATGTGTTACTCATGTCAGATGGATATGTGTTGTGATGTTGTGGTTATGTCATTGATTCCCTTGTGGACACTATGTACCCGTAGCATTTTTTGTTATGTGAATTGTTTTTTTCATCGAAGCAATTGAGGAAATGTCTAGTGGATTGTAGTACTCTTTTGTTTGAGTTTTTTTGTATGTCAGTCATTGATGTGTGTCGAGTACTATGTTATGTGGACTGTGCCTATTCCATTCCGTATTTGAGTAACTTTTGTGGTGTAATACAATCTTGAAGTATATACTGTGTGCTTGTGAATCAGTAGTGTCTTTTGAACCGGATAGGGTGTTGTGTTAGCAGCTCATGTTGGGCACCCACAATAAGGAATAAACAAAACTCTTCAATGATGAAATTTTAAAAAGAAATTAAACTAATAATAATGCTAATGGAAAGGAAATAATGAAATAATAAATAAGAGGGAACGCCAATCTTCACGTAACCTTGAAAGTTAACATTTCTACCAAATGTTCCTAAGGCTACCTTGTGACCGTGCTGCTTTAATCAACTAAATTTTAAACCATAGGGTGTACTTTCTCCTTTTCATGTTATTGGTTATGTGCCATTTCTTTTCCTCTCAGAGTTATGTCGCATCGAGGACGATGCTTTCTTAAGGGGAGGAGAATGTAATGCCCCAAACAACCTTGGGCATCGGCTTCCATGTCCTTGCCACTCGCCCTCCTTAAGCGTGTTGATTGGGTCTTTTCCTTGATCCTCCCAACCACCCAACCTGCCTACTATTATGGCTGTCACGTTTTTATACGTTGCGTGAGGGAGATGGGAGTCGGTGGAGGCATTTTTCTTCACCAGGATCTCCTTTTGATTCTGTTATTCAATGCATTGGGCACAATCTTGTTTGACATGATGGCTAGATGAAGCTACTGCTAGTGTAGCGAGGCATGTTACCTCCACTTTCCTTGGGTGCGCGTCTTTAGATATGGTTGATTTATTGAAGATAAGAGAATATGGTCTCGTAACTCTTGCAGGATCCACAATTTATCATGGGTGCATGTAAACGCTATATGTATGAAGCTATGTGGAAGCATTACATGACTAGAGTTTGCACTCTGTCTGTTTTGCTCGAACAAGGATTTAGGTGGAGTGTGAGGCCATCGAGGGGTTTAATGGCACGACATTTTGTGCGAAGTGAGAATATATTGAAGGATCTTTGCTTTCATTCCATTGGATTATTTCTATTTGGGTTTCAAGGTTTCTCGCTGCTCCTCTTGGCTTCTAATTGTTTAAGGTTTTCGATCCTTCCTAGTCGTAGTTTTTTGAGCTCAAGGAGATAGCCAGTGGCGAGATAGGGTGTCCATTGAAAGTTTGGTTGAAGCTTTTTGAGTGCTTCCAATAGGAAGGTTGTCCAACTATGTTGTTTTCTGTGCAGTATCAATGCATCCTCTGATTCGAGATCCTCCTTCAAGACATTTCTATCAAAATCGACTATGTGACAGTGAGAGTATTACCAGGAGACTTGACGAAATTCCTTTGCAAAGTTTCTCTATTGAGATCTCACTTGTTTTACGATGTAACCCATGGAAGAGGATCTCATAGGCGTGGATCTATTTCATATCAGAATATTCATGAAACACAATTTTCTTGCAATTTTATGAGCTGATTCAACGAGTCACTAAGTTGGCGATGCGACCATAATCGTTTACACAAAGGTTTTTGTTGGATTTATCACACCTTGCAAGCTACAAGTGAAATGGTTGCACCGAGAGTTTTATGCTGTCCTCAAATCTGATGAAGGAAAAGGTTTATTTACGATTACAATAGATGCCTTTATTAGAGCCGGTAAGCGTGATGTAATCATTATGTCAATCTCGTGTCCGAGCTTCAAATCATGGGGTTGGATTTGTAGAGTTATTCACCGCATGAATGTGGCGCTAGAAATCGAGCAATCGTAGAGAACTTTGGGTTAAGGGTAAAGCAATTTTCATTGAAACAATCTAGTGACTTGTCAACCTTAATTGAGGATACTAAGTCTAGGGATTGTTTTATGGATATGGAGTCTCATTTGTTACAAGAGATTTTTTTGGTTAATAAAGCCATCTTCTTTTGCTTATTAAACGTATGCCCTTATTTTGTTCTTTTGACTGCTCACGCCAATTATTGGCTGGCTATGTGAGGATTTGGTGGAGAATATAGTTGGGTTTGTGGGCAAAAGGAAAAGGGGATCTATAGCCATAGAAACAGTGCATGAGATCTTCTTTGGATATGGCAGTCATGACGATGGTTGTGTGGGTTTCTATGGTGGTTGTGATGCTCTTCATAGCAGAGTACTTCTATCTTCCCGAGTTGCTCCCGAGGATTTCAAGAAGGCATGTTTCAATCACCCCTTTCTGTGCCAAGCGGCATGGTCGTTAAGTGAGTTTGGACCTTCAAAGACGCCGAGGAAGAGAAGTTACGCAAGTTGTGTTGATGTTTCCCGAGCCATGGTCAACGTGCTTGTTGGATTGGAAGAATTCTAATCAGGCATGTTAAATCTGCACCTTGCAATAATTTTCTACCTTCTTTTAATATCTTGAAATGAATATTCTTCCTTCCTGAAATGGCACCTAGCAAAAAAAAATTTCGTGGTTGTTTTATCACTTTGCACGAGTGTGCTGGTTGTTCCTTTAAATCTCCTTCTAAAATTGCTGGCTTTGCATGAAATGCTCCCTTTTTCTCCTTATGGCTTACTCCATTTCATACGTGTATAAATGGGCTTTTGCATTTTGTGTGATTCGAACAAGTTAGCGTAAAAGGAAACATTATTGCGTTTATTTATGTAACTTACTATTTTAGAAATCTGCGATGACATGTGGGTATTCGATGGTTTCTATATGACTGGTAAAGCTTGTGTATTACGTTTTGGTCAATTTAGTTTTTGTTATTAGGTATGAGGAATATTGAATTTAAGTGGGCCATATCCGGAGGTTTGACCTATATCACTTTGTGGCTTTTCTGTTGTATGGTTGTGTTATAACCTGTTATAACAATGGGTAGACTCTTGGTTTTTTTTGTTGGGTGAAAACAACGCTTGGGGATTCGATGTCATGACCTATGATGGCCCCTTATCGAGCCCTTGGTATTGCTAATCTTGGGATTTAACCCCATTTTGTATTTACGGGCTCTTAGAATTGAGAGCGTGAGCCCCCGCCAAATAGTTGTCCGATATTGAAGTGGGGGTTGGAAATGATTTTGGTATATGGGTTAACCCCCCCACCCCAATAATTAAGTATTTGTGTCTTCCGTAAATGATGATTCTTTACTAACTAATGAAGAAAAAAAATAAAAATAAAAAATAAAATAAAAACTCTCAAAATATGTACAGATTTTCTTGTGGTAATTCCCTTATGTGAATGGATGTGTATCTCTGATTTATGGTGTCGTTGAGGAAACATATTTTTCGTTTACCTTATAATGATAAATATCTATAATGCCTTAGTATGGAATATCATTCTCTATATCGTTAGAATAAGAGGAAAAGATCAGGGTTTTTGTACTTTTGTGTTCGAGAGTATTCCTTTTTGTGCCTTGTCAATGTATTAGAGCAAAAAGCTGCTCTCTTTAGTATTGGAAGAAAGGGGAGAACCATGAGATTCTACACTCGATATATTGCAAGTGTGGCTAATGGTATCCTTTATCCGCCAATGTTTGACCTGTTCCGAAGGGCCATGGGGAGTTGTTAATAGTTTATTCACTTCACCATTGACACAAAGCTCTTGAATTTTCCATTCCTTTTTTCGCCAGGAAACCACCCCGATGGATATGTGTGTTGTTTGTTTCTTTTTCTGCTTTCACTCGTGGTAAGACCTTATTAGAGAATGGGGTATCGATGGTGTATTACCTATTGTGTATTAAACCCTTTGAATGAAAACTCGATTTTCATATATTATCAAGCTTCTTTGTTAAATGTCCCGCTTTGCGACTTCGTTAAATGTAATCAACCTTCAGTATGTATGATGTTGTCGGAATTTTGGTAAATTATTAACGGCATGGGGGCTACCCTTCCCTTATATTGTTTGGAAAAGTTGATGACTTTGATGAAGACTATTGGTAGATTAATGGATGTTTGTGACTGTTTAATGCATCTGAAGAGTGGCTTTGATTATGTTAGCATTTATCACTTTTAGGGAATCCTGTACGGAAGAGCCGATAAACTCTTGCTTAAAACTGAAACTATAGATTGTCTTTTGTTTTGGGTTACGCTCCCTTATTGCTATAAAACCCTCCTCCTGGAAGGATTGGATAACCTTGTTTTGCTTCACGGCTATGATCGGAAATAAATGTCTCTGACTCCTCAAGTTCTTTGATTTCGGGATGGACAGAAATAGTATCAGATTTCAATCACGTAATCTCTAAGATTACATGATTGAAATCTTTATACTCTTGACATTTATGTCCCTAACCAATAAGGTCTTGCCTTGATCCTAGAGTTATCTTTCTTACTAGAAATTTTGACTTCCTCCTTGCTGGCTGTATAAATCTCTTTCTCATATGAAGCAATTTTGATTAGTGGGTTGTGCTTTGATCTTTTTTTTAACTAGAACATTCCTTTCATGATATTGTTAAATGTTAGCTTACTGTTGCAATGTGTAGCCTTAACATGCTCGGTTCTCGTGAACCCACTCAAGTTAATACTTGTGCGAGATGGCTTGCGCTTTGTTGATAGAGGAAGAGTGGTGAAGGTTTCATCCGTTTTTTTATGTTTTTTCTTCTTGTGCAATGTCACACGTGTTGAAATTATTGCTATGATTCTTGATATGGATTTGGAAGGCCTCTTTCCTTGGATGTTCGGTTAATGTGTTATAAAGTTGCTTTGTCCTGTTGTACTAAGATTGTAATTATCTTTGTGAGAAATAATATTTCAATCTTCACCTTGTTATGAGCGTTCTTTTGATAATATTATTTATCGGTTATGAACTCGTTGTGGTTGCGTGGCTTGATTATGTTTGGCACATTCTTATGCTCAGCCAAGTTCTATTGAACCTTGTGATCACCTTAAGGTTGTGTACCTTGTTGAATAGAAAGGTTTTTAACCGTGTTCTTCTCTCTCTTTTGTTCTGACAGCTTCTACCTCCTAGTCATAAGACTTTCATGCTTTTATAACTCTTCTTAGTCTTGACATCAGTGTAGTTCCATGTACATGTTAGTAGGTGGAAATCCTCTTTCAAAAAAGTTAATCAAAGAATAACAGAACAGAAAATGAATTCATAAGTTGAGTGAATAAATAAAATAATTATGGAGTTGTGTACCTTATTGAATAATTTTAAGAGTTTTCCTATTGAAAAGAGAGGAGTCTTCTTCTAACATAAAATATTCTACCATTGCGAACATTAAGCTATGGATTAAACCTTATTTTCAGTATTGTGACATAATAAGTCTTGTGTTCCTTGTCAAAAAAATAAAAAAATAAAAATAAAAATTAAAAGAAAATAAATAAATGAAGATTGTTACCCTAATCCATTTAACTCATGGTTCTCTTTGAAATTCTGGTTAATAACTACATAGATCACCATAATGAAATGAATTGACCTTCTCTCTCTCTAACCATTTTCACGATAATTTTGTAAACCGGATAAATGAGTAAATGTCATTTAGAGATGATCTTAATATAGTTGCTTAAAAGTATGAAAGAAAAGAAACCCATACCCATAAGAAGAATTGTAAGAAACACAACATGAACTTTCTAGGTCCCAAAGTCAAGTCTTGGTAGACCGTCAGTGAATAATTAACCTTAAGAAGATTTTCTCAGTGGGACATCCTGAGCTGCAACCTTGTATTGTGGTTGGTCTTTTGGGGTGTCTTATCAGGAGAAGAATGAATTGTCCTTGATGGGTGTGAACGTTCCCGTCTTGTCTTTGTGGTCATACTTGTATCTAGTTATTCTCTTATTTAGTTGTAACCTTGGTGACGACATGTTGCGTCATGTTATGTGTCAAGCAAGTCAAAAAAAAATTATCCTGTCTTTTACTGTGTTGTTCGTGTGTGAGTTTTTGGGTCGTTACACTTGGTATCAGAGCATAGGTTCATGCTCTCGAACCTATGGGCCGGATTGGTGTTTCATGGTGATGTTACATGATGGTGATGGTGTTACATGATGTTGTTTCATGGAGATGATGGTATTGCATGATGATTATTTATATTGGAAGAGTAATGTGCTTTAAGTGTGATGTGATCCATGTCGTAATTGTGATTTTGTGAACGCACATGATGTGTATGTCACTTTGTGCGTGTTGGTAATCATGTTGATATGTTGGGGATGGGAGTATTCTCTCTCCTTCTTGTGGATTCTATGAAGAGTTCACGTGTGAATTTTTGTTTGTGATGTGTGAAAAGAATTCTAATGTGGAGGATGGAGTGTTGGAACATTGTGACATATTGTGATATGTGAGTGTATCAATGTGTTGTATGACTAGATTGATGTGAAAAGAAATGAGTTGTATCATGATGTTTTTACCATGTTTTGAAGAAATGTGTGTACCACATTGTTATGTAGCAATGGATGTTATGTTGTGATGTACTATGTTCATCGTATGTATGATTTTTGCAAATATGTAGTGCTTCATGTTGTGATTTAGGGTCATACGATGAGTGTATGAACCCTATCATATAGTGATTGCACTTTGGGTGCGAGAATGTGGTAAAGTGATGTGTTACACTTAGTGAATGTATGATCGTGATCTACTCCTATATGTACCATATGTAAGACGTTATGGTAGTTATGTGTGTGCCACCATTATGTTAGTGATATTGCTGTATGTTATATTGTGAACCTTACGCTAACCGACCCTAAAGGGAATCGGTAAAGTGTGTTTTTAGAGTGAGGAAAGGTGTACAGTTGACCAATCAATAGAGCCAACCTTAGGCTTAGTAGATGGTGGACCGTGCTCCTCTCTCTCTCTCTCTCTCTATGTGGTTTTTTTATGGGTACAACCTTAATGTATCTATGACTATGTTTAGCCTTGTCAAAGTGGTGGCGGGATGATTCAGATAGAGGTGATGACAGTTGTATTATTGATATGTATTTTACGAGCTGAGGCTCGATGTTCCGAGTGCTAGCAACTCGTTGAGTACCCCTTGGTGGCCAGATAAGGCCACACAGTTATCGTAATGTGACATTATTATGAGTTGATTTTATTCGTAAATTGAGCTTTTTACTTTATTTTGTAAGGACCAGCAGCTTTTCTTGATTGCCATGCTTTACAATTTTGGGCATTTCCTTGGTTTGTGGCACTAACATGGGGATTTTGATACTAACTATGGCTATTTGGCCATTTATTTTGCTTGATTTTGGGTCTTCTTTTAAATTTGGAATTTTACCGCCTTGCCCAAGGCTTGTACTTTGCCACTTGGCACTTTGATTGGATTGTTGTGCTGGTTCTATTGTCGTGATGTGTGGAATAGGGTCATAGGATGCACCATGGATTGGTTGGACCTATGGACCCGCTTCGTTGTATGGGGGTACGCCCCAAGGAGTTACATATAACTAGCGGGTTGTTGAACCACACGTTATTATGTCACTTGGGTTAGGAGTGTTCGAACTCTATGTGTCTTGGACCATAGGGTCAACCGGCCTCCTTGAGGGAGGCATAAGAGTTTGAGGGAGGCATAAGAGACTTGAGGGAGGCATAAGAGACTTGAGGGAGACATAAGAGACTTGAGGGAGGCATAAGAGTTTGAGGGAGTCATAAGAGAGATTTGAGGGAGGCATAAGAGTTTGAGGGAGGCATAAGAGTTTGAGGGAGGCTTATGATATTTGTGTGTATGGTTGATGTTTCAGGATATATGTTGAGTTATTGCGATGTTTTGTAGTGGTCTTTTGATGTATGTGTTACTCATGTCAGATGGATATGTGTTGTGATGTTGTGGTTATGTCATTGATTCCCTTGTGGACACTATGTACCGTAGCATTTGTTGGTGTTATATGAATTTTTTTTTCATCAAGCAATTGAGGAAATGTTTGGTGGATTGTAGTACTCTTTTGTTTGAGTTTTTGGTATGTCAGTCATTGATGTGTGTCGAGTACTATGTTATGTGGACTGTTCCTATTCCATTCCGTATTTGAGTAAATTTTGTGGTGTAATACAATCTTGAAGTATATACTCGTGTGCTTGTGAATCAGAGTGTCTTTGAAACTCCGATAGGGTGTTGTGCTAGCAGCTTCATGTTGGGCACCCACAATAAGGAATAAACCAAAACTCTTCAATGATGAAATTTTAAAAGAAATTAAACTAATAATAATGCTAATGGAAAGGAACTAATGAAATAATAAATAAGAGGGAACTGCCAATCTTCACAGAACCTTGAAAGTTAAAATTTCTACCAAATGTTCCTAAGGCTACCTGTGGCCGTGCTTTAATCAGCTAAATTTTAAACTATAGGGCGTAGTTTCTACCTTACATGTTATTGGTTACGTGCCATTTCTTTTCCTCTATGTTATGTCGCATCGAGGACGATGCTTTCTTAAGGGGAGGAGAATGTAATGCCCCGTTGGGCATCGGCTTCCATGTCTGCCACCTGCCCTCCACTGCCACCTTGGCCTCCTCCCAACCACCCAACCTGCCTACTATTATGACTGTCACATTTTTTATTTGTTGCGTGAGGGAGATGGGATTCGATGGAGGCTTTTTTCTTCACCACGATCTCCTTTTGATTCTCTTTATTGAATGCATTGGTTAGCGTGTGGTTTGACATGATGGATAGATAAAGCTACAAGCTAGTGTAGCAGGCGTGTTACCTCCACTTTCCTTGGGTGCAAGGTGCTCTTTGATATGGTTGGATTTATTGAAGGCAAGAGAATATGGTCTCTGAACTCTTGCAGATCCACAAATATCTTTTTGCATGTAAACGCTGTATGTATGAAGCTATTTGGAAGCATTACGTGACTAGAGTTTTCTTGTTGTTTTCTGAACAAGGATTTAGGTGGAGTGTGAGGCCATCGAGGGGGCATGGAATTTTTGTGCGGAAGCGAGAATATATTGGAAGGATCTTTGCTTTCATTCCATTGGATTATTTCTATTTGGGTTTCAAGGTTTCTCGCTGCTCCTCTTGGCTTCCAATTGTTTAAGGTTTTGATCCTTCCTAGGCGTAGTTTTTGAGCTCGAAGGAGATAGCCGGAGTGTGAGGACAGACAGGTACAGATTTGGTTGAAGCTTTTGAGCGCTTCCAATAGGTAGGTTGTCCAAATATGTTGTTTTCTCAGGCAAAGATCAATGCATCCTCCGATTCGGGATCCTCCTTCAAGACATTTCTATCAAAATTGACTATGTGACAAGGTGAGAGTGTTACTGGAGACCACGAAATTCCTTTGCAAAGTTTCTCTATTGAGATCTCACTTGTTTTACGATGTAATCCATGGAAGAGGATCTCATAGGCGTGGATCTGTTTCATATCATAATATTCATGAAACACAATTTTCTTGCAATTTTATGAGCTGCTTTCACGAGTCACTAAGTTGGTAGGCACAAAGGTTTCTATTGGATTTATCACACCTTGCAAGCTTACAACCATGAAATGGTTGCACGAGAGTTTGATTTTCGTCCTCAAATCGATGAAGTAAAAGGTTTATTTATCATTACAATAGATGCCTTTCGTAGCTAGGAGCGTGATGTAATCATTATGTCTTGTGTCCGAGCTTCAAATCATGGGGTTGGCTTTATAGCTATTATTCACCGCATGAATGTGGCACTAAGACGAGCTCAGAGCACTTTGGGTTAAGGGCAGCATGCATTTAAACAATCCAATGACCGATCGACCTTAATTGAGAATACTAAGTCTAGGGACTTTTTTTGATATAGAGTCTGTGGCTTAAGAGATTTTTTTGGTTAATAAAGCCATCTTTTTTTTTCTTATTAAACGTATGCCCCGCTTTTGTTCTTTTGGTGACTCCGCTCACGCCAATTATTAGGGGCCAGTGCGTGAGGATTTGGTGGAGAATATAGTTGGGTTTGTGGGAAAAAGGAAAAGGGGGTCTATAGTTATAGAAACAGATACAGATCTTCTTTGGATATGGCAGTCATGACGATGGTTGTGTGGGTTTCTATGGTGGTTGTGATGCTCTTTAGAGCAGAGTGCTTCTATCTTCCCGGAGTTGCTCCCGAGGATTTCAAGAAGGCATGTTTCAATCACCCCTTTCCTATGCCAAGCATGGCCGTTAACAGAGTTTGGACCTTCAGCAGGCTGAGGAAGAGAAGTTCTTGCAAGTTGTGTTGATGTTTCTCGAGCCCTGGTTGACGTGTTTGTTGGATTGGAAGAATTCTAATCAGCATGTTAAATCTTCACCTTGCAATAATTTTCTACCTTCTTTCAAGTATCTTGAAATGATTATTCTTCCTTCCCGAAATGACACCTAGCAAAACGTTTTCATGGTTGTTTTATTATTACTTGCACTGAGTGTGTTTGGTTGTTCCTGTAAATCTCCTTCTAAAATCGCCGGCTTTCGCATGAAATGCTCCTTTTTATCCTTATGGCTTACTCCATTTCATACTTGTCTAAATGGGCTTTTGCATTTTCATGTGATTCGAACAAGTTAGCAGTAAAGGAAACATTATTGAGTTTATTTATGTAACTTACTCTTTTAGAAACTACGATGACATGTGGGTATTCGATGGTTTCCTTTATGACTAGTAAAGCTTGTGTAGTATGTATTGTCAATTTAGTTTTTGTTATTAGGTATGAGGAATATTGAATTTAAACTAGGCCATACCCAGAGGTTTGACCTATATCACTGTGGCTTTTCTGTTGTATGGTTGTGTTGTAACCTGTTATAACAATGGGTGGACTCTTGGTTTTTTTTTTGTTGTTGGGTGAAAACAATGCTTGGGGATTCGATGTCATGACCTATGATGTCCCCTTATCGAGCCCATGGTGTTGTTAATCTTGGGATTTTACCCCATTTTGTAGTTACGGGCTCTTAGAATTGAGAGCGTGAGCCCCCGCCAAATAGTTGTCCGATATATTGAAGTGGGGGAGTTGGAAATGATATTGGTACATGGGTTAACCCCCCGCCCCAATAATTAAGTATCTGTGTCTTCTAGGTAAATGACAACTGTTCTTTGTACTAATTAATGAAGACAAAAAATAAAAATAAAAAATAAAATAAAACTCTTGAAATATGTACAGTTTGCTTGTGGTAATTCCCTTATGTGAATGGATGTGTATCTCGTGATTTATGGTGTCATTGAGGAAACATATTTATCATTTACCTTATAATGATGAATATCTAGTAATGCCTTAGTATGGAATATCATTCTCTATATCGTTAGAATAAGAGGAAAAGATGAGGGTTTATGTACATTTGAGTTCGAGAGTATTCCTTTTGTGCCTTGTCAACGTATTAGAGCAAAAAGCTGCTCTCTTTAGTATTGGAAGAAAGGGGAGAACCATGAGATTCTACACTGATATATTTCTAGTGTGGCTAATGGTATCCTTTATCCGCCAAATGTTTGACCTATTCCGAAGGGCCATGGGGAGATGTTAATAGTTTATTCATTTCACCGTTGACACAAAGCTCTTGGAATTTTCCATTCCTATTTTCGCCAGGAAACCACCCCAGATGGATATGTGTGTTGTTTGTTTCTTTTTCTACTTTCACTCGTGGTAAGGCCTTATTAGAGAATGGGGTATCGATGGTGTATTACATATCGTGTATTGAACCCTTTGAATGCAAACTCGATTTTCATATATTATCGAACTTCTTTGTTAAATGTCCCGCTTTGCGACTTCGTTAAATGTAATCAACCTTCGTATGTATGATGTTGTCGAATTTTGGTAAATTATTAATGGCATGGGGCTACCCTTCCTTTATATTGTTTGGAAAAGTTGATGACCTTGATGAAGACTATTGGTAGATTAATGGATGTTTGTGGATCGTTTAATGCATCTCGAAGAGTGGCTTTGATTATGTTAGCATTTATCACTTTTAGGGAATCCCATGCGGAAGAGCCGATAAACTCTTGCTTAAAACTGAAACTATAGATTGTCTTTTGTTTTGGGTTACGCTCCCTTATTGCTATAAAACCCTCCTCCTGGAAGGATTGGATAACCTTGTTTTGCTTCGCGGCTATGATCGGAATTAATGTCTTTGACTCCTCAAGTTCTTTGATTTTGAGATGGACAGAGTAGTATCGATTTCAATCACGTAACCTCTAAGATTACATGATTGAAATCTTTATACTCTTGACACTTATGTCCCTAACCAATAAGGTCTTGCCTTGATCCTAGAGTTATCTTTCTTACTTGAAATTTTGACTTCCTCCTTGTTGGCTGTATAAATCTCTTTCTCATATGAAGAAATTTTGATTAGTGGGTTGTGCTTTGATCTTTTTTTTTAACTAGAAGATTCCTTTCATGATATTGTTAAATGTTAGCTTACTGTTGCAATGTGTAGCCTTAACATGCTCAGTTCTCGTGAACCGACTCAAGTTAATACTTGTGCGATGGCTTGTGCTCGCTGATGAGAGGAAGAGTGGTGAAGGTTTCATCAGCTTTGTTTTATGTTTTTTCTTTTGTGCAATGTCACACGTGTTGAAATTATTGCTATGATTCTTGATATGGATTTGGAAGGCCTCTTGCCTTGGACGTTCGGTTAATGTGTTATAAAGTTGCTTTGTCTGTTGTACTAAGATTGTAATTATCTTTGTGAGAAATAATATTTCAATATTCACCTTGTTATGAGCGTTCTTTTGATAATATTATTTATCGGTTATGAACTGTTGTGGTTGTGGGCTTGATTATGTTTGGCACATTCTTATGCTCAGCCAAGTTCTATTGAATCTTGTGATCACCTTAAGGTTGTGTGCCTTGTTGAATAGAAAGGTTATAACCGTGTTCTTCTCTCTCTTTTGTTCTGACAGCCTCTACCTCCTAGTCATAAGACTTTCATGCTTTTATAACTCTTCTTAGTCTTGACATCAGTGTAGTTCCATGTACATGTTAGTAGGTGGAAGTCCTCTTTCAAAAAGTTAATCAAAGAATAACAGAATAGAAAATGAATTCATAAGTTGAGTGAATAAATAAAATAATTATGGAGTTGTGTACCTTATTGAATAATTTTAAGAGTTTTCCTATTGAAAAGAGAGGAGTCTTCTTCTAACATAAAATATTCTACCATTGCGAACATTAAGCTATGGATTAAACCTTATTTTCAGTATTGTGACATAATAAGTCTTGTGTTCCTTGTCAAAAAAAAAAAAAAAAATAAAAAAATAAAAATAAAAAGAAAATAAATAAATGAAGATTGTTACCCTAATCCAGTTTAACTCATGGTTCTCTTTGAAAGTCTGGTTAATAACTACATAGATCACCATAATAAAATGAATTGACCTTCTCTCTCTCTAACCATTTTCACAGTAATTTTGTAAACCAGATAAATGAGTAAATGTCATTTAGAGATGATCTTAATATAGTTGCTTAAAAGTATGAAAGAAAATAAACCCATACCCATAAGAAGAATTGTAAGAAACACAACATGAACTTTCTAGGTCCCAAAGTCAAGTCTTGGTAGACCGTCAGTGAATAATTAACCTTAAGAAGATTTTCTCAGTGGGACATCCTGAGCTGCAACCTTGTATTGTGGTTGGTCTTTTGGGGTGTCTTATCGGAGAAGAATGAATTATCCTTGATGGTTGTGAATGTTCCCGTCTTTGTCTTTGCGGTCATACTTGTATCTAGTTATTCTCTTACTTAGTTGTAACCTTGGTGACGACATGTTGCGCATGTTATGTGTCAAGCAAGTAAAAAAATTATCCCGTCTTTTACTTTGTGTTGTTCGTGTGGGAATTTTTGGGTCGTTACACAAAGCTCCATTTAGATTAACAATCGTCAAAAATAGAAATAATCTAAGTCTCACTAATTTAACAAAAAATAAATACTTAGATGTTCATCAATAATTTCTTGGTGTCCACTACCATGACAACAATTGATAAGATTGTGAATTGCTACGAGGTTTTGAAAGAATTAAAGAGCGTAGTAGATTTGGGTGGGGTAAAAGGAACCACACTAGGGGAGATAGTGAAGGCATATCCTCACATCCATGGGATTGACCTCGATCTCCCCCATGTTATCGCAACCACCCCTCCTACTCTATATTTTCTTTCTTTTCTTCATTCTTCACCAGATAATAGAGGTGTGTTATCTTATCATTTACAAGAAATAATTTTTTTGCGGGTTTTGAGCATGTGGGCGGTAACATGTTCCAGAGCATACCAGGTGTAGACGTCGTATTTTTCAAGGTACTAACTCATTGTTTTATGCACAATGTCTTTGCTTTTGGAAAAAGAAAAAATATATAACACGTTAGAAAATGATTGTGATGATTTGGTGAAACATAATGTAATTGTGACTAGGGACGACGAAAGGTGCAGCAAAATATTGGCTGATTGTCACACGACGTTGGGGTAGTTGGATGGTTCAGTTTCAAATTGTTTCACCTTTCCATGAAATTCACATTATTTCCCCTTTCCTTTTCACCACCCTCGCACTTCTCCACACTCTAACCCCTTCTTCTTCACCCCTCTTCCCCTCCCATTGTTTCTCTACCTCTAATTTGACTCCTTTAAAATATCCCCTTTGGCATTTCCATCGTACATTTCACGTATGATTGCTAGTTATTAGGTACTTTTAAAATAAGCAATTCACTATAACACAAATACATAAACCTTTTTTTTTAATGTTTTAATAGTGTTCGATTGTTTGGCATTTTGAAGTTATATACCACTTCTTTATTACTTCCAAAAAAAAATCCTCAAGTGTAATTGTCTATTATTTAATAACAAAATATGTATTTTAGTTTATATATATAAATACATATGATATTCAATTATTTAAAAAGAATAAAGATGGTAAAGTATTAATAAGAATTACAATTTATTAATTTGTAAATATTTATTTTCAAAGTTATAATGAGACATGTTATTATGCCTTTATAATCTCTAAATACTTGTAGTTTCTTTTGAGAAGAGATGCCTCTTTTTCACTCAAATTGATAATTGATTCATTTCATAGTGGTCGTAAATACACTAATGCTATCATGTGTAATGATAATCATATCAAACTAAAATTAGGGATACATTGGCACACATGTTAACATAAAATGTGAAGGGAAAGCCATAAATTCAGGGCCAAATACTTTGGGAAATAAATAAGGTCATAAATCCCATCTAGAAAAGAGGATGCTATAAAATCCTCTATAATAGGTTAAATAGTGGTCACAAGAAAGGAGTAAGACACGTTGAAAAAGTTATCCCCATTGACAATGATAATAAATATGATATGTCCATTAAAGAACTATCAATTCTATACAATCCTATTAGTTGAGTCTACATGAGAAGGTAAAAGGAACAAACACACAACTCTTTGATCACCATCATCGATCGAATGGATACATATAAAATAAGAGTACTAAGTACAAAGAGAATAATGAACGAGTCTCATATATGCAATACAATTTCAACCCAATTGGAACATTTTTTTACTAGTTCCTCTTGTAACTCGCACTTCGAATCAAGATGCCATCTCTATAGATGGTGAAATTAGAGCATTCGGTATACCAAAGAACATGGTTTGACATGCATTGTTAACATAAGGACATGTACTCATTGTTGAAATCATGATAATGTTGTATAAGATTAGAAAATTTGGAGGCATTGAAACAATTTGAAGTCAAGTTTGTTAAAGAGTTGGAACTCATTAAAATCATCTCTAGTGATTTCCAAGAGATGTTACAATTGGGATTTTCCTCACTTTTTACAAATGGGATTCTTAATATTGTAATTATCATTGTATAAGTTTTGAATGGTCTAATGTAAGTTCAATTATAGAAGGTAAAAAGTAAATAGTTCCAAGACTTGATTAAAAAATGTGAGGAATAATAGTGATGAAATTTTTCCCTACATTTAAGACTTCATTACAGAATCCTTGTGGTATCTACAATGAACAATTCTAGGTTGATTCCTCTCAGAAACTTAGGGAACAAGTCACTAACATGGTCAAGAAAAAATCATCATCCTTTAGAGTTCATTCGATTCTTAAAGACGTCAAAATGCATATCTTTTTTCAAAACATAGAATTTTTTAAAGTATTACTTATTTCCTAAGTTGATTGATGTTGTGAAAATCAAAAGTGAATTTATATTCTTCAAAAATATAAGATTTCTTGAAACTTTCAAGGTAAAATAGTCTCTAGAGATGTTTAAAAGTTCTAACCTCAAGAAAGTGAATTTTTCCATGAAACCAATTAAAGTTATCAATGTGGGGGAGTCTTCTCCCAAGGAAGGATATTAAATACATGAGCTCAATGTTTATCCGCACGAGTGTCACACCTCAATCCTTCTCCTTAGGCACCATGTATTTTATTTCCAAAAGGAAACAATGGAGCATGCAAATGTGGGCAACCTAAAGAAGTCTCAAAAAAATGGGTGAGGATTTACCTATCTTTAAAGAAGGGTGCACTCAGTAGACAATTATCAAGTGCACTACACATGTAAGGATCCATCTCGAAGGTTCACTCTCACCATGCCTTGGTGGATAAAAGGTATGTTGGGAATAATCAAATATATGGTATGTGAATTTCTATGATTTATATGAGGGAATTTACTAGTTCATATGGATTCTATCTAATGAAAATATTAGTGCATTGTGAATCTATCGCACGGAAATTCATTTCGAGCTATATTATAAGAAAAACAATTGATTAATATTCATTCATATTCGAATGATTTTACGAAATCCAATAAAATAGATATTTAGATATGAACATCATTTATAGCATGAAGATTGTGCATTATAAGCATATTACAAGCTTTGGCACTAATATTAACAAATTTGTAAAAAAGTTGCAAAAGAGAGGATGGAAGGGAAGAAAAATAAATAAGTAGAAAATATGTGAAGTTTATCCATCTCACTCTAACTCCTAAATCAATGAAAACCAAGCCCACACTTAGACCAATATGCACTCGATCAAGAAACATATAGGTGCGAGAGTTTAAGAAGAAATACTTAGAACATCAACAATGGTGTGAAACACCATTAGATGCAAAAATATGCATGTTGTGATCTCTTATTCACCAAATGAAGATATTTTATTGAATCAATGTTGGATATAGTAACATGTAATAGAAAGTCAACATGGATATAGTTCATGATTGTGCAATCCTTTTGTCTTTTTATAGTTCATATAAGAAAAAATATAGAATGTATATCTTCATTGTGCATAAGTAGAGAATATGAAAAGCCTTTTAATATACGAGAAGGAGATGAAAATATTGGTAACTCAAAAATCATCACATTTTTTAATAAATATGTGTAATCATATCTAAAATAAGTTTGATTTTGGATCCTAATAGAAGGAACTTCAATATAAATCATGTTTCCATATTTGTTCTGATATAGTTCTGTTTATTCTAACTGACTTATGGATCTCCTATGATATCAATCTTTTATTTTTAAATATTTGTACATTTTCTATTGCACAATTGAACTCTTAGTTATACGTCCATTTTATGTTTTAATATAAACTACAACCTGGTACAAGTTCTCGATGTCATAATCTAGGAACCTCTATTAATAATGTTTCCATTTTCAAGACCCAAAATGTTAAGATGACTACTAGGACAAAGACATGTATAAATATGGCTAGAGGAGAAGATGAGAAAATTTATGGAAAGATGAAGAGATAGTGACAAAAATTAAGACTGAAAAATTTAGCTAGAACATATCCACAGAGATATTCATGGTATTTTATGGTGTGATCTTCTAAAATAATTAACCACTTGTTTATGTAGTGCCCACCACTTCTTGCATCGGTTCATTTTCCAACACATTGTTTTTACTAGACTATGGAAATTGATTTTAGCACTATTTTGATACTATGTGGTTTCATTATGGATCATTTGGTGGTGTAGTGCCCACTTCCCTTCGACACCTTTTGTTATTGATTATGATATTGTTGACTATACTTATGGATATTATTGTAGCTTTTGATTTAGCATGATGTTAGATGTTAGAGATAATGGATTGTTGTTGATTTCAATTCATATATGATGCGTGTGGATTATTAGAAACATTTTATATTGATGATGATATGTTGATTGACATGGTTATGTGTGTGTGTGTGTGTGTGTTTTTCGGACATGTGATATTTCATCATATTGAGTAGACCTAGAAAATTGAACTAATCTTATGATCATATGGTTATTGAGGAAATTGTAAATGATATTGCTACTTGCCTAGATGATGTTTTGATTCATATATAGATGATTTTGGAGTTATATTGTATATTTATTTTGGATGATTTGATGCGGCCATGAGGCCAAAGGAGGTATTTGTGTTTTGCAGGTAAACATGTCACAACAAACATCGGGGATTGGAGACCAACCACATTGGAATTCTAGGTGAATTCAACAAGGGTCACCATGGCAACATGTTTTTGTTATGTGTGTTTGTTTGTGCTTGTTGTTAGGGGTTTCCATGGGGGAATCACCTTTAAATGTGACCAAGGGGTTATGTGTATTATTTTATTTAGTTCCTTTGTTTAAGTTTAGTATGTGATTTTAGTGATGTATTTCCCCTTTATTATTTAGTTAATTTGTGTCTAGATTTGTGAGTAATCATGTTGTTAAATTTATTAAATTGGGTCAAAAGAATGCATTTATTAGAGTTGATGGCTCTTGGACTAGGTGTTGTAAGTAATGTGTAAGTAATTTTGAGTGTGAAACACTCCACCTTCCTTTTGAAATTTGGATCTGTCCTTAGGGGCTGATTTTGGAGGCTTGTGGGACAAGTTAAACTTGTCCCACACCTCTTAAATTTGTATACCAACCCTACCTATGGGTTGGGGAGTCAAAATTATCCATTTTTATGTATTTTGGGAAGAAAAGTTGTAAGTTTTGATTGCACCTTCTTACATGTAATTAATTTTGGTCCTTGGGGTGTGGACTTGGATTGTGTGTGTAAGTAAAAAGGTCATTTATTCACCCACCTTTTTAATTGTGCCTTGGAGTTTGAAGTTGACTTGTGAGGTGGAGTTGAGGATGTGTGATGTGGCATCCTACATGGATCCACCTCATCCTCCTCTCTCCCTCTTCTATTTATTCGAATTCCTTGGCTTGTTTTGGGGTTACTTCATTCGGTTACTTCATTTTTGGTGATTTCAGTTTGGTTACTTCTTTTGGTTTTGAGCTCCTGTAATTTTGGAGAGAGTTAGAGATTTTTGTTGAATGCTTGTGGATTGTTGGAGCTTTTGGACTGTTTGGATTGGAAAAAGCTTGTTGTTGAACTTTTGGAGCAAACTCTACCATGGAGAGGTAGGAGCTTGGCTCTTTAAAATGTTTTTTTTTTTTTTTTTTTATGCATATGTGAATGCTTTGAATATTTTGGTATGTTGTTGGTGTTAGCTTAATTAATACATCCTAAATGCCACACATACGGTTACTATTAATCTTGTTCTGCTGTTTAACTCTTCCAGGGGCTTTATATTCTTCCCGTGCGCCTGCTCTATTCACACATCGAATAATAATTATTGTCTCTCCTTCCACCATTAGTATCAAATCTCTTTTCATTCGATGGAGCATCTTCAGTTGTGTTATCTCTTGAAAGTGCACTCGGTAGAGAGATGGCAATAGGTTCTCTAAGTCTGCAAATATCTCTCTCTCTCGTAGATACAATGGGGACACCTCAGGTTTGTGGGTATACCTATTTTGAGGTGAACCTTTGGGGTTAAAAGGTTGGTTCCTTATTGGTGTTCACTAAAATATTTTTGGGAGTTTTAGGGTTAAGAGGTGACTGAAAATGAAATAAATACTAAGGTGATACACCAAATTTGGATGAAAACTTGACTTGAGTGGAATACACAACTGATTTGTGAAGAATTCTTTATGTGCACGAACCAATTTGTACTTTCGTAGAAAATAAGGGCAAAGTACTTATTTTGTACTGAGGGAAGTTCACAACAACACTAGTAAGATAACATGCAAAATCATATTTAGTAGAAAATAGTAGATTTGTAGCAGGGTAAAGTGATTAATCAGGGAATATTGATTCACAAGACTAATACTGGCATACACAAGTCTGCAGAATAACTTGGAAAGGCAAAGAATAATTCACACTCAGAGGGCCAAACTGGAAAAAATTGCTTCAATACTTGTTATCCAAAATTCACCCCTCAAGGTAATTTTGATAACATGCATCAAATTCTTTAGTCCCAAGCAAATAGATTGATTTAAGGCCCGAAATCATGTTTTTGGGCCCCCTCGGCTTCCTTCTAACTCTCCCATCCAAGAAGAAAACCCAACGAGTTAGAAAAGGTGAAAAAATTACAAAAAACCAAGCTTGGGGCCGAAAAAATGAAGAAAATTGGCTAAGTCCCATCACATGCGGCGCTTGGGATAGTTGGGACGTTGGGCGCGAACCACCGGAAAAGCCGCTAGTGATCCACAAGCAGGAAATTGGAGCAGCCGAGACAAAAATACGCGAGGGACGTGAAAAGCCGAAACGACCGAAAGTGGAAAAAATTGTCAAAGTTTTGTTTATGCGGGGTTTTGGGACACCGGACCAAAAGTACGTGCGGACGCTTGGATCGACCGGTTTAAGTGCGCAAGTCGGTTCATTTCGGGTGGTTCGAGATATTTTTCCCGTGCATCGGGACAAATTGGGACAAAAGTACGTGGAGGACGTGAACCGGCCGATTCAGCGAAGCGAGAGACTTTCGTCCAAGACAGCTTTGTGACATCCGGGCAAAAGTACGCGTGGGACGTGAAAAGCCAAAAGAGCCGCCAACGAATGGAATCTCACCACGTGTCTTCACCTCAAACAGGAACAAGGAAGCCCGAATTGGCTGAAGTAGGAGATTTTCAACTGGGATAGCTAGGACAAAGGTACGCGCGGGACGTGAAAAGCCGAAGCGGCCGAAGGCAAAGAAGAAAAGTCAACGTTTGACCCGTGAAACTTCAAATGGCCATAACTTTTGACTCCGAGCTCCGATTTTCACAAAATTGGACTTTCTGGAACGAGCACGACGTCCTCTACACCACAAAAACTAGATTTATTATTTTTAACAAGGGTAGATATATTTAAATAAGAGAAACATATTCGGCTCCAAATCGATCGATGCTCATTCATTCCTGTCAAATGACGTAAAAACACCGCTGACCCAAAATAGCTGCCCGCACTCAGAAGGCCATAACTTTTGCATTTCTCAACGAAATTGCACAAAATTGGTACCGTTGGAATCGTGGCTCCGAGCCCGACGCACAACAATCAATAAATTCTAGATTTGGTGAGAGATCAATGGATATTTTTTATAAAACGTGGCCGAGTTCATAACAGTGTTTCATTTGGTGGTTGGGAGTGCAATTAAGAGGCATGGTCATCATTCTTTCTCTGCTTTGTAGTACCCGGGACAGTATGGGGAGCATTTTGCAAGTAATATAGAATCATTTTACTCCATTTAATGCCTCTTACAAGTGGTTAAGGATAGATTTCGGGATTTTCATTTTTTCCTTCTCTTTCTTTCTATAAATTGGAGTGTTGGGCTCATTGTAAAGGGGAGTTTTTAGATAGCAAAGCTTTATCAAAATTGCTTTGTGAAGCCAATGTGCTGCAAGCCCTTGTAGTGGACTCCTTGTATGGTGATCCAGGCCCTTATCTTGTAATAGATTGAACTGTGCATATCATGAAGCAATAAAATATCAGTTTGTGGATGTATCTTCCCCTGCTATGTGTTTTTTTGCATTCTTCTTGCCCCTTTAATCTTTCTACAAGAATATTGTGTCTATTATTATGTTCTTGTAGGGATCCATTATCATTGTGTATGCTTGGAATATTTTTTTGAATGCATTTTGCTAGATTACGGAGAACTGTCATCACCTCTTCTAGTGTGCACTTTGCTTCTATATTTCACGCATTTGGAGACTACTCTCGCACCCTCCTTTTCTGGTGTATCACCGCTTTAGTGTAGGATTTCATTTTATGCATTCTCTCTCCCTGGTCCCTTGGAAATTTAGATTAGAATAGTTAGTTTCCCCTGCATTAGAGTAGATTGCGGTAGGTAGTTTAGGAGCAAGAACCAGCTTTCTCTGGAGGTCTATCTCAAGTAGCAAGTCCCACAACTTGGATATAGTACCCATGTTATCCAATCACACCGTGAGTTCAAGTATACGCACTTGTACAAACACAGGGTGTCTTGTGATTCGGTGATAACAGCTTTCATCAAAATTTCTCGAAAATCCCCCTTTGTGCTTTGCAAGAGCACAAAATATATAGCAAAATTTCACCCCCTTCCTAAAAATAGCCTAAAGGTTGTACTCACCCATGCATCCTAATTTTATCCTTTATTTATTATTAAATAAAGGAATAAAATAATACAACTAAAGCATGTAGTAAAATTAGGCATTATCAACCTTAGATACAATACATTCAAACTGAAGTTGTCACTTCTGTATTTTTAAGAAAGAAAGGTGAATAATTTGCTAAAATTACAAATTGCTTGCTAGGCAAGTCTTCCTCCTTTGCACATGCAAATTCATCATCTTCTCTATTCTGTCCTATTGTGAAGGCATGCAAAAGTCATCTCCTATGTGTAGGCAAAAAGATGCAACCTTAGCCATATTTACAAAATTAAGATGAAGTGGGGACCACCTTCTTTGTGCACATGTTTTGATTTCCTTCATCAAGCCTCTGGATAGTCACATGAGTGACACTTACAAATTTTGTTTGAAACCCCATGTGGGGACCACCTTTGGTTTGAGATGCTGCCACATTGTGGACTTAGGCATAAGCATGTATATAATATAAAGGGGTTTACCCTTTTGGCTAGCCCACCATGCAATTTGATTCGCCACCTTTAGACCCCTTGGCACATAATACAATTTTCACCTTTTTGGTGATCATGGCATATAATACTGTTTTGATTTTTGGGGCATGGACTATAGTTCGGACTTTGTAAAGTCTCCTACAATGATTAATTGGTTGGTCCATGTGGGCTTGCCCCTCTCCATGATGACTCGACCCTTTCCTGGTCATAGGTGGTGGAAACCCTAATTGGGCTTGCGTTTACTTGGTTTTTGACGATCTCGCTTGCCCTTGATCTTTGCTTTGGTAGCACCGCCACTGTTGATCTTCTAACTGTGGGTTAGGGTCTGTCCCTAGAATTTAATATGGTCGGTGGCATTTAATTGGGCTCTATCACCTTGGAACCAGTGTGGGCCTGATCACCGTTCGATCTGGCACTTGGCATTTGATGGGTCGTTGATCCTTAACCATGGGTTAGGGTTTTGTAACCTCGGTTTGAATGCAAGGTTTATACTTGCGAGCTCACATTTGGTCACTTCATTTGATTTTTTTACTCTGCGGGCAAAGCCCTGACAAATTTTTGCTCGCTCTGTGATTATGATGAATGCTTGGAGATTTGATGGTTTTCGAGCTTGCATTTCTGTTCCTGAGCCTGTGACACCATTGATACTTGAATATTGCATGCATTTTTTGAAGGATCTGGAGGTATTTTCTTTTGTTTTTTGGTTTCGTAGCTCGGCCTTCCTTTCGGTATATGATCTAAAGATCATTTTCATTGTTTATTTGCTCTGTATCTTCTCGCATGGAATGATAATCCTTGTTTTCTTCTGGTTCTCTACTTTTGGTAGCTAACGAGCTCAACACGAGCCTGTAGAAGAAAGTTTCCACCATATTTTTCTTGTCTGCTTATTTCATCCTCGGAAATGGTGAGTTCCAACACTATTTTTATTTTCCTTTTGCGAGCTCGGTTTTATTTCCTGTAACCCTGAATCTTGGCAAATATTGGTTATAATTTTCATTGAATGGAAATGCTTTGTGGGTTCAATTTTTTCTGACTTTAAAATTCGAGATTGAGTCTTACTTCATTGGCATTTGTAAGGGAACTCCTTCTACACTCAGTTTGATATTTAAGTTGTAAATCCGCTCAAGATTCGGAATATTGGTGTTTTCTCTTCAAGTCGATATTCGAACTCGTTTCGCTCCTTTTACCCGTATATGTATACTTGGAGTTTGTAATTTTCTCCTTCATTCTGTAGATGCATACTGATTTTCCTCTTGTGGGCTTCTGGGAATGCATCTTTGAATTGTTGTTGTTGTTTCTGAGCTATATCTATAAATGAAAACCTAGTATTAATAGTCCACTTCTTCTGTGATTCATTTCTCTTTGTGATGTAATGAAAAAATACTTCCACTTCTGAGCTTGGGATTTGTAAATCACTTCCATTTCTGGCAGTTTGTAAATCTCTTTCATTTCTATGCAGACTGGTAAACTTCAGCTAAGCATTTGCAAACTTGAAAATAAGTACTCCATTTTGATTGTAGACCCGTATATTTCCTTTTCCTCTTTGTAGATGCAATCCATTATAATTTGGATGTAGAAGCTCCTTAGGCACTTGTCAAATTCTGTGTTGGATATTCACTTCATCTTTCTTGTAGATGCATATTGTTTTGTTGAAACCATTTAACTATAGATACAGTTTGGTATTTGGCATGCTTCCTTCTTAGACTTGACTTGTTGATCCTACTTCTGGAAGGCATGCTTTGGTTGAACACTTGCTGAGCTTTGTAGTTTACTCCTTCAGTGGAAGATGAATGCTATCTTGTGTATTCTGCAGCTTGACACTTGCATTCAAAATGATTTTCTGGAAGTTATATGTTGTTTATTTGTTGCAAACATGATTGCATACTTTCTGTATAATGAAATAAATATTTCTTTTCTGGAAAATGAAAGAAAATACTTAGTTTATTTTCTATAATGGCACTTCACTTTCTAGAAGTCATAGTAGCAATTATGTTTAATTTTTTTGCATTATTTCTCAATTCTATTTTTCTAGGAAAAGTCCATTTTGCAAGGGGAAACTATGGCAAAATTTTTCCAGAATCCTTCTCTCTCTAGATTCTTATGATTTGTTCATTCTGAAAAGATATAACATCTCCTTTGCTTGTCTGATTACTTGAATAAGCTGTCCATGTTAGCTTTACTTGATTCATTGCAACTTCTGAAAATCAGAAAGTAGTTGCTCTTTGATTCACACTTGAATTTGGAAATTAAAAGGGACTTTTGATAGCTGTAGCATGATGAAAATTTGGAATACCTATATGTTTCATTTGATCATAATATCAACTTAGAAGTGATGAAACATGTATTTTTCTTGACTTTTTTATTCCTTTTGAAGCTCAGATAGCTTAGAAAGCAATGTAGTAGCAAAAAAGCATGTGTTTTAATTCTGTTTTAAATCAAAAGTCAATTTTACAAGGGGAGACTAGCAAAAAAATTAAAATCCTATTTTTCTCTCTCCTTTTCCAAATTTTTGATCCTGATTTGCAAAAATATCTCTTTCTTGACTCATTCTAATGCTTCTTTCTTTTGTAAACCATCTGAAAATGATATTTGTCTTCATTCAGTAGATGCTTCCTTCTTAAACAGTTAAACTGATTTTTATTTAATGTTGCAACCTGTTCCTGCAAAATTCAGAAATGAGTTAGAAATAAATAGGCTTTTTGGCCTCTCTTATATCCATGTGTTTTATTTCTTCTTCTTTCCTTCTTCTGCAACTGTTTCTTTTATGAGCTGCTTCAGATTCTGCTTTTCTAAATCAATCCTTAGCTTCTTTGATCTTCTCTTACTACTCATTTACTTTATGAACTCGCCTCTTCTTTTGCTGTCAGCCCATCTGTATCTCTTTCTCATCCTATGTCATGCATTTCTGTATTCTTTTCCTTCAAGTACCATTAGATGCATTGAACTTAGAATATGTATTTGCTTTAGAACATGAGTATTGGAATAACATTGTACCCTGAGCTCAATTTGACAGATACTTCTCTTGATTTGTAGGTATTAGGAGATGGAGATGGAAGCGAGAAGATGAGAGAGTTGAGATGGAGATGGAGATGATGCAGAGTGGGGATAGAAGATGAAAAGGAAATGATGGGTTCCTTTTTACTCCTCTACTTTTGTTCTTTAGCACATGCAGTATTCTCATTTTCATGTATATGATGAGTCACTTAGTCATATCCCATGGCTTGTTTGGGAAAACTTATGATCTCTTATGAATAAAGCATTAAATTAAAATAATGAGTTGATTATCTCTTTCTGCATTCAGTTTTCCTTTGATTGTACAATGATGTAGGCAACTCAATATCTCAATAAAATGAATTAACATAAGGGATACTCTTAAATGAATACCTGTAACTTTAGCAAGCACTCTTTGAATGAGATATGTCTCCTTATATGCTATTTGACTGCATTAGCTTCCATTCTTCATTTTGACTCCTTCCTACTACTTACATTTGGACACTATTGTCACTGTTTGTTTGTCAATATTTTCTTGACGTAAGTAGTAGGAAAGGATTCAATTGATATCTCTTATGACAACATAGATGAATGCAATCTCATTAATCATAACAACTTTAATGAATACAGAGCAATAAATCTGATAGGCACACAGATAATAACTGTGAATCTGATTGTCTAAAAACTGCCACTATGTCTGCTGTTCCAAAACTATACACCTTACATACTCTGCAATCAGGTGTCTTCATCAAGATAACACAACTGTCCTTTGGGGCTTGTGTTCTTTTGCTAAGGATATTCGTGAAATTGCAGACTATGTGAGTTGTTATGTTTTGTAACAACACACATAGCTACAGATTTCACTTAATCTCTTTCACAAATCAGTAGTAACAAAATAATCTGATGTAAACTCCCTTAGCTTAGGTATACTTCACCAAAGCTATCCATCGTAACAAAGTTTCGAGTTGACCATTTTTGCACAAGTGCAAAAATTTTCAATCGGTTGTACACATCGATCTGTGTGGACCCCTGCCAACTAGCTTCCAAGGTTTTTAATACTTCTAGCTCATCATTGATGATTACTCACGAAAAATGTGCGTATATTTTCTCTAGAAGAAGAGTGAGGCATTTGCGAATTTCCAAACATTTTACCAGCAAGCCACCAGGCAATCTAGGAATCCTCTCCTTCTCCTCCACTCAGATCGAGGGGGGGAATTTGTATTGAAGAAGTTCTTAGCATACCTGAAGCAGCATGGCATTCAACAACATTTGACTGCACCCTACACTCCCCAACAAAATGGGATTTCCGAGCGACACAACAGGACTGTCATGGAGATGGCTCATTGTATGCTCTCCACCACAATCAAAAGAAAACAGATCTTTATGCTTCCTCCTCTCTAAATTTCCACGCCAAAGATACGCCAGATCTGATATCATTGAATGCAAGTTGAATTATTTGTTGAAAAAGGGGTCATCGTTGTATGCTTCCCCCACCAAGTTGGAGGATTAGTTTTGGGCGGAAAGCAGTCCGACAGTAGTGTATCTACTCAACCGGGCACCCATGAAGATCTTGCAGAACAAGATACTAGAAGAGGTATGGACTGGTCGTAAACCTTCTATTTTTCATTTGAGAGTTTTTGGTTGTACTGTATATATGCATGTTCCAGATAAGAAAAGGAAGAGGATCAATCCAAAGACACCGCCATGTCTTTTCTTGTGGTATAGTACTACTTCAAAGGCATATCATCTCATGGATCTTGAGACGAAGAAGATCTACGAGAGTCGAGATGTGGTGTGTGATGAGTCATCCTTTGACTCCCTACCATATAATGGAGATCTAGTACCGACCTCGTCACATAGATTGCTCACACATCCAGATGATGGGCAAGATGATTCTTCTCAGAGAGAAGAAGAGTTGAGTGGATACTTGTTTGTTGATCTAGGCACATTGGACAACACATCTTCACATCGATGCGGTAGCAATAATGTCTGAAATGGGTCCAGAATACTATTAGGGATGCACACTTGAACTCACTTCCAGGTACTTCTACGGGAGTAAGAACACGAAGTCAAGCTAGACATGAGGTAAATTTTGCACTCATGAATTCAGTTGTTGATAGCACCGAACCTAACACTGTTCGTGAGGAATTAGACCAACCACAGTGGAAATAGGCTATGGATGCTGAATATGATTCCCTACTTCAGAATTAGACGTGGGAACTTGTCAATCTACCTCTAGGTAAGAAATCCATTGGCTGCAAATGGATTTTCAAAACAAAATATAAGGTAGATGGTTCAATCAACAAACACAAAGCACGACTTGTTGCAAAGCGTTATGCTCAGCAAGTGAAGGAATTGACTATGATGAGACCTTTGCACCCACTACGAATATCAAAACCATCAGAGTTGTCTATGCACTGGAAGCACAAAATGGATGGAAAATTTAGTAGATGGATGTCAAGAGTGCTTTTTGAATGGTGATCTAAAAGAATAAGTATACATGGCCCAACCTGAAGGGTTTTTAGACGAGCATCAACCACACAAGGTATGTCGTCTAATAAAGTCAATTTATGGACTCAAACAAGCACCTAGGGCATGGTATATAAAAATTGTTGATCACCTATCAGTAGCATGGATTCACTCGTAGCCCCTCGGATACAAATTTGTATATCAAGAAGGTAGGAATAGAGATTGTTATTCGGTTTTGTACGTAGAGATTGTTATTCCAGCTTTGTACGTAGATGATATTGATGGAAATTTCTTAAGTTTTTTAGTTCAGTTGGGGTCTATTTGATCTTACAAGTCCAATTCGGTATTTAATTTTTTCTTTCTGATGTTGCAAGGTCATTTTGTTCAATTTTCTAATTAATTTGTAGAGTTTGAAATTTATCTAACAGAGATCAAATTCGAATGGGTCTATTTTCATTTATCATCTTCTAAGTTTTAAATCATTCATTCCAAAACCAATTCTAACCTATTAAGTTGATTCAAGCAAGGTATTCAAATGCCAAATTACAATTCTAATTTCTAAAACATTCATTTCTAAAGAACAGAGCATTATGAAATTTCTCCATACGTATTCACTTTTTCATCTTTCTAACAAAACTTCAAAATACATTCAAAAATCATATTTCAATACCTAATAATTTCATTTGAGAAAAGTAATACAATCTTTTATTGATTAAAAAGATACCTTTACAACTTCTTCTTTCATTCCTAAATTTCAATATACATAATACAATTTCTTTCTCATTCATTCAAAATAGAAAACAGTATATCTCTTTCACATTTCAAATTATAGCTTTCATAGCCAACAAAAACATCTTACCATCACAAATAATATACAAGGCCATCCACTTCAAAGTGGGAAAATGTTACAATAAGAAATAATTTTAACAAGGATCACAAACTTGTCTTTTCCTTTGCTCCAATACAGCAACATGAAGATCCTCCATTTTCCAGTTTGATCACAACAAAGGCAGGGAAAGGAAACGCTCTCCACCCAACCAAGACATCCAATGAAAAGGAGAATCCATCCTTCTTCATTTTCCCCCGAGCCCCAACCACAATGCAATAAGAAATGTGTTTCAACTCATGGAAACAATAGGCTTCCACAACACACATGCAATTTCACATTTAAAACACAATCCAAAACAAAACTGTAGTTTAACCACGATGATGAAAGACAACAAACAACACACAAGCTTTCTCATGCAAGCCAAAGGAGAAAGAACTATGGGGATGCTACTTATGCCTCCCAAAGGGGAAATGGGTATCACCACCTGATTACAAACTACCAAAAATATAGTATATCAAAACCCTAACATGCCCTTATGCCTCCCCAAGTACCCCTTATTCCTCACATTTCCTTATGCCTCCCAACCTCTTATGGTACCTCATAACGAGTAAAGAAATGTAAGCTATTTCTTTGTAAGGTGGAACCCAAATCCCAACTCCCTCCACACTTATACCTCCCCAAAACACTTATGCCTCCCACAAAATACCCCATAGTCTCCTCCTACACCATCCCTAGGCATTCTACCCAACCAGCCAACAATAAAACAACACATTCAAACATTCAGCCATTCCTAAGTGTAAAGAAAAATGAAAAGAGATCATTTCAAGAGCCAAGCTCCTACCTCTCCATGACGGATTTTTGTTCCAAGGTTCCAAAACAACAAGCTTTCCAATGCAAAACACATTCCAAGATCAACAATCTACAAGCATGCAACAATCTCCAATCTTCTCCAAAAGTAAGAGCTCAAAACAACAAAATAATTCACCCCAAATGAAGTATGTAAAAGTGAAGCAACCAAAAACAAGCCAAGGAAATTTGAATTTATAGAAGAGGGAAGAGAAGAGGATGAGGTGGATCCATGTAGGATGCCACTTCACACATCCTCAACTCCAACACCCAAGTCAACTTCATTCTCCAATGCATAGTAAATAGGTGGGTGAATAATATGACAATTTACTTACACACTCCAAAACAAGCCCACACTCCATAAGGACTGAAATTAAAAATATGTAAGAAAGTGCAATTACAACTTACAACTTGACTTACAAAAATGCATAATGAAGGCTATATTTTAACTCTCCAACCATAGGTAAGGTTGGTATGCAAATTTAAGAGGTATGGGACAAGTTTAACTTGTCCCATAAGCCCCCAAAATCAGCCTCCAAGGACAAATTCAAATTTCAAAAGAAGGTGGAGTGTTTCATACTCCAAAATTTACTTACATATCTCTTACACATCACTTACACATTACTTACACATATCTTACAACATTTAATACAAGAGTCAACAACTCCAATAATTACTTTCTTATGACCCAATTTGATTAATTTATTTTAACAATATGATTACTCACATTATATACCACAATTTAATTAAATAATGAAAAGGGAAAACACATCACTTATAAAACACATACAACATTAACAAAGGACCAAATAAAAGAAAAACATAAATTCCCTTGGTCACATTCAAAGGTGATCCCCCCAATGGGAATCCCTAACAACAATCAAACACACACAAACAAATACAAGTTGCCATGGTGACCTTGTTGAATTCATCTAGAATTCCAATGTGGTTGGTCTCTAATCCCCGATGTTTGTTGTGATATTTTTAACTTGTAAAATACAAATACCTCCTTCGGCCTTGTGGCCACATCAGACATCCAAAATGAATATAAATATAATTCCAAAATCATCTATATATATGAATCACAACAACATCAAGGCAACTAACAATATCATTTGCAATTTTATCAACAACTATATGATCATCAAATTAATTCCACTTTCTAGGTCTACTCATTATATCCAATATCACATGTCCGAATAACATCCATAAATATAACCATGTCGAACAACATATCATTATCAATATATAAAAATTTCCAATAATCATCATGCACCATATATGAATCAAAGTCAACAATAATCCATGATCTAACATCTAACATCATACTAAATCAAAACTATAACAATGTCCATAATATAGTCAGTAGTATCATGATCAATAACAAAAGGTGTTGAAAGGAAGTGGGAACTACAAAGTTTCACAAAGGACTGTAATGAACTTTGTCTTCTTCCTCAATTACAATGTACATAATAAAATTCCTTCCACATTTATTCAAAAATAGAAAACATAGTATATCTCTTTCACATTTCGAATTACAACTTTCATAGCCAATACAAACCATCTTTCCATCACAAATAACGTACAAGGTCATCCACTTCAAAGTGGGAAAATGGTTACAATATAAGAATAATCTCAACAAGGAATCATCAACTTATCTTTTTTTCTCTCGCTCCCGAACAACAACATGAATATCCTCCATTATATTTATTTTAATTTTATCAAAATAAAAATAGGGGAAAGCCAACACTCTCCACTGAACCAAGACATCCAATGAAGGGGGAATTCATCCCTCTTCATTGGCCCCTGAGCCCCAACCACATTACAATAGAAGATGTGTTTCAACTCATGGCAAAAATAGCCTTCCACGACCCACAAGAAGAATTTCACATTTCAAACACAGTCCAAAACATAATGTAGTTTACAACCACATTAAAACACATCAAAAAAAACTCGGGCTTCACCATGCAAGCCAAAGGAGTAAGAAACTATGGGGGATGTTGCTTATTCCTCCCAAGGGGAAATGACTATCACCACCTGAGAACAAACCACCGAAATATATCATTTCAAAACCCTAACAGCCCTTATGCCTCCCTAGTACCCCTTACTCCAAACATTTCCTTATGCCCCCAACCTCCTATGGTACCCCATAATGAGTAAAGAAATGCAAGATATTTCTCTTTAAGGTGGAACCAAAATCCCAACTCCCTCCACACTTATACCTCCCCAAAACACTTATGCCTCCCACAAAATACCCCATAGTCTTCTCCTACACCATCCCTAGGCAGTCTACCCAACCAGCCAACAATAAAACAACACATTCAAACATTCAGCCATTCTTAAGTGCATAAAAATGATAAGAGATCATTTCAAGGGTCAAGCTCCTACCTCTCCATGATGGAGTTTTTTTCCAAGGCTCCAAAACAACAAGCTTTCCAATGAAAAACATATTCCAAGATCAACAATCTACAAACATGCAACAGTCTCCAATCTTCTCCAAAATCAAGATCTCAAAACAATAAAAGAATTCACCCCAAATGAAGTATGCAAAAGTGAAGCAACCCTAAAAAAAAAAGCTAAGGAATTTAAATATATAGAGAGGGAAGAGAATAGGATGAGGTGGATCCAAGTGGGATGCCACATCACACATCCTCAACTCTAACTCATAAGTCAACTTCAATCTCCAAGGCACAATAAATAAGTTGGTGAATAATATGACAGTTTTACTTACACACTCAAATCAAGCCCACACCCCAAAGGACTGAAATTAAAAATATGTAACAAAAGTACAATTAAAACATTCAACTTGACTTACAAAAAATGCATAATGAAGGCTAGATTTAAACTCTCTAACCATAGGTAAGGTTAGTATGCAAATTTAAAAGGTATGGGACAAGTTTAACTTGTCCCACAAGCCTCTAAAATCAGCCTCCAAGGACAAATTCGGATTTCCAAAGAAGGTGGAGTGTTTCATACTCCAAAATTTACTTACACGTCAATTACACTTATCTTACAACATTTAATACAAGATCCAATAACTCCAATAATTACTTTCTTATGTCCCAATTGATTAATTAATTTTTACCAATATGATTACTCTTATTAATTTACCACAATTTATTTAAATAAAATGGGAACACATCACTTATAAAACACATACATACTAAACAAAGGAACCAAATAAATAAATACACATAACCCTTGGTCACATTTAAAGGTGATCCCCCCATGGGAATCCCTAACAACAATCAAACACACACACATGAACAATACAAGTTTCCATGGTGACCTTGTTGAATTCATCTAGAATTCCAATGTGGTTGTTCTCCAATCCCCTATGTATGTGTGATATATATATATGTATATATATATATATATATATATATATATATATATATATATATATATATATATATATATATATATATATATAAAACCTGCAAAATACAAATAACTCCTTCAGCCTTATGGCCAAATTAGAACATCCAAATGAATATAAATATAATTTCAAAATCATCAATATATATATGAATCACAACAACATCCAAACAATCAATAATATCACTTAAAATTTCATCAACAACTATATCATCATCAATTTCCTCTGTCTAATCAATATATCCAAATATCACATGTCCTAACAATATCCATAAATTTATAAAAACATGTCCAAAAAAATTCCAACATCTATATAAAATGTCTCTAACAATCACATGCATCATATATGAATCAAAGTCATTAATAATCCATGATCTGACATCTAACACCATACTTAATAAAAACTATAATAATGTCCAAAATATAGTCACAGATCATGATCAATATCAAAAGTGTCAAGGGAAGTGGGCACTACATATATACATTCCCTTTTTCACATAAGGAATTTTCAAAATTTTCAATTATAAAGTAAATAATTATTTTTGTTTTTATTAAAAGAATTTTATTGTTTTTGGGTGAAATATGTACCTGTAAAAAATCGAGTGTCAAATTTATAACCTTGGGCTTTTAAAATATTGGCCACCCATTTAAATTTGGATTTTGGTACACACACACACACAGATATATATATAGACAAAAAAAACATGTTTGTTTGTTTTGAGGGAAATGTAAATAAAATAAATGGGGTTTGGGGGACATGTTGCCTCTCCCCTATCCTATCATCAAACCCACAAGTGTTGTGACCATATCCACAACACTGTGCCACCCCTATATACACCCATAGTGCCGCCCCTTCACCCTCCCCCTCGCGCGCCACATAACTGCGCGTAAAAGTTGTAGATCAGCCGTGGGTTTAATACATTTTTGTGTGTGTGTGTGTGTGTGTGTGTGTGTGTGTGTGTGTGTGTGTGTGGTTTCATATATATTCCGATATGCATGAACCAAAATAACTAGTTATCTCCCAAAACAAAAATAAAATATATAGAAGAACAAAAAATAGAGCTTAAAAATTTGGGTATTGTAAAATAAATCCAAAATAAGAAAAGGGGGAAATTCTTCCCTTCATTGTAAATCTAAGATAATGGAATGGAGCTCAAAAAAATTCTTCCATGATCTTCCCCTTGTTCTTCCATCTTTCTCCTCGCATAAAACTTGTGCAAATGAGGAGAAAATAAACAAAACAAACATATAAACAAAATCATAAGATAGGAATAGGGTTTGGATAGAATACCTAAAATATAGGATAGGATTTGAAAGAATCTATGGGCTTAGATACAACCCTCTCACTTTTAATTTTATGGGTATGTGGGGGTATATAATTTAGTGGGTTCATTATTTTTGTTAGTGACCATGGGGGTATAAATATTATTGTTGGGGTATAGGAAAATGGTTTATTTGGCATGGGTCCCTTTTTTTTATTTAGGGGAACATGGGTAAGTTAGTATATTAAATTAAAATTTAAGACAATATTTAATAAATAATTATTTAGCATGGGCTAGTAAGAATAACCAAGGAAACCCATTCCCGAAATAATTTTAATACAGATAAGAAGGTGATTAAACCAGTAATAGATTTGGCAACATTAGTTAACTATCAGCCGTAGTAGACTTACCCTACTTAGACATTAATAAAGTAATATAATAAAAACAATTCCGAATTTTTAGGTATTTGAATTTGGTTTGGGTCATAGCAAATATGGGGCACTATAGTTTATCAAAGTTAATATTATATTTCTTTGGATATAAATAAAAGAGGAATGCAAATGGATGTGTTGGCATGTCATCCTATAGGTTTTTTTATTGACAGATCAGGGTCAAATGATGTTTTGGATGATGTTGGCATAATGTTTCAAATGTGTATATGATGTTACCAAGTGATTCAATTAGGATTGCTTGCTCTTGCAAGTTTATTCGTATTTTAGCTAGCTCAGATGACTTTGCATAGAGTTAGGGGCTTATTGGTTACTTGAGAATCATTTTTTCATGATGGATAATTTTTTTATAGAGTTATTGGGCACTCATATCAGTTGCATTGTGTAGATACATGTGATTAATTATGTTTCAGTGCTCAATGGAGCGGTATGAATGTTAGAGGGTATGAGATTGAGGTATGGAGTTATATGAACTCATTGATCCATGTGTGCATGTATATCATAGTATAAAAAGTATTTTTTTCATTTTTAGTGCTTTCATGATGTGTTATAGTGTTCTTTCAGTTGACCCTAGCTTCTACAATACAAAACCCTAAGCGGTTGTTATGAAAATATTAGTGTTTGGAGAGTTTGAGAGATGGTGATGAATTTATGATGATTTTATATGTTATTTTTATGTGTCATGGTGATTTGAGAAAAATTTCAGGATGTTATGATGTGAATTTTGCAAGTTATGTCAGTTTTGGTGAGACAAGGTCAAGAACTAGTGCATTTCTAGCTTGATTTGGAACTTTTGTTGTTCACCCTGAATTATGTGCTTTGCATGGGACCATGTGGCTTTGGTATGCTTATAAATTTGTTCTAAAAGGTTTCATAAAATAATTATTTCATTTCATTGCTAAGTTTTTATGAACGAATGTTAAGAAGGTAAACATCTTTTTTATGGATTTGAAACCCCAGCTTGAAAGTGATATGCAAGAAATATTTTCTAAGTAGAAATTTTTTCTTCCTATTTCATGGATCATTATTTGAACTTATAGATGAATCCTTCATCTTCGCATAACGGTATGGTAGTGGTCATGGTGATGAGTGGGCCCCACTCAAATAAGTTAGTTTCTAAAGAAGATTATTTGGGGGCAAGGTTATTCAAAGGAGTTGAATGCTAAATTGGAATTATTGGAGTTAAGTATTTTTTTGTAAGCATGTTTGTTAAAAAAACTTAGTGTGGCACCAACACAATTAAGAATCTATTTTAGTTATATGAGTGGAGAAGAAGACAATACCTTTGTTGTGTCCAACAAGTAAAGATCATCTTGGATTAGATGACAAAAACTCTAATCGATTTTAGATGTCCCGAGGGTTCAAGTGGATATGTATCTATCAATGTGTTTTCTAGTGTCCTTAATAGAGGTTAGGTCCCCAATCCATTGCATCAACTTCGGGCATGTTTTCAAGCCATAAAACCATGCACATGTGTAGGACCTCTATTCTTTCATTCATACGTGCAAAAATAAAGACCTTAAATCAAATCCAAAACAATTAAAATAGAGTAGTCGAGGAGGGAATTGCATCACTTGTACCAATAGTTTCATGCTTGAAGGGGATTTTATAAAAACTATTTGTGAATCAGTGTGAAATTGGGATGCAAGTACATAGAAACCTAGTGAGGGCTTAAAACTATGTGAATGATACTTTGCATCATTGTCCAACAAGACTCCTATGAGGAATCACTAGGAATAACACTGTGGAGGTCTGGCCATTTTTTATCCTTCACACTAAAAGTTAAGAACAGTATTGTAGGGACTAATAAGCTTGATCATGCTCTTCGCACTAAAAGTTAAGAACAAAACTAGTGGACCTAATTACATGAAAAGTGGGAATTCTTTGTTGTATTAATTTATTGGTGAAATGCCAAATTCAAGCGATGCCAAAGTGTAGGGACTTTGATGGCCATGTACAAGTAAGAACAAATGAATCTCCTCTTCTTATGTACTTGTATTTGGAATTAAAAACACAAAAAATGATGATTAGGGCACTTATTTTAGGGATCCATAAGAATCATGGTTGCAAATATTTATATGCTCTACATCTGTTTCTAGATGATCTAGTGTGACCATGTTTAGAAAGGAGGAAACATTTGTTGATTTGGCCAAAAAGAGGCAAGAACATCACCATTGATCAAAATATCTCTATAGTATTATCATGGGCAATTTAAAATTTTAGGAATTCATAGACATGACCTACTAACATATAATTCATACTTTGTTATTGTAATGCCCACTCCTCTTCAACACTTATTATACTATGATTTTAACTTTGATTGATTAGAGACATGGACATGATTGTTATATCTTAGTTAGCATGTTGTTAAGATACGAGAGACATCATGATTTCTGTTTGTGACTAATTGTTACTTTGGACTGTATGGATGTATTGTGGACCTTGATGGACATTAAGGATATGATGATAATCTAGAATGGTTACCTTGTTATATATTGACATTTGGATTCTTGATGTATTGAGTATATTCGGAGTGTTGGACTAACCATGTGGTCTAATTGATTTTGTGAATTTCTAACAATATGATGGTATTAGGGATCGGTAATATGTTCTTAAGTGTATCTAGTAGTTGGGAGTTACAATAGATATAGAGAATTTTCATGATTTTGTAGAATGTGAATTGGATTATTGATGATTGTAAATTATTTACTAGAGTAGAATTAAAATGTTAAGTGATTTCAAATAATTGATATAAATTCATAAAATTGATGATAATGATTTAGTTACTATATATGACAATGTTAATTGATAAATATATGTGTGTGTTGTATTACTTGATGTATGTTGAGGATTGTATGACGAATGTTTTATATGCATTGATTCCCATGACATATTGATATGACCTTGAGGCTAGAAGGGTATTTTGTTTGTGTTTACAGGGACATTATATCATATACATCGAAAGGGGATAGGGGACCAACCACGGAAGGATGTTGGGTGTTGTGCAACATGGCCAAATTTGATAACTTGTGTATAATGTTATGTTGTGTTGTTGCATGCTTTGTTAGGAGGTTCCCATGGGGTAACCTCATTTATGTGGCCAAGGGTGTTATGTATTTCATCCTATTTAATTTTTTTGTGCATGTGTTTAATTATTTGGAAAATATTGTTGCTTTATTAACACTTGCTAATGTATCTTAATTAACTAGTTTAGCTTAAATTTAAATTAAAAGGAGAGACATGGTATGTGAGAAATAATTTGGGTATATATTCCTTGTTTTGGTGCATGATGTGAATTGAATTAAATGCATTTAGGTGGTGTGTACTCCACCATCCTTCCCAAATTCGAATTTGGCCTTGTTGGCCACTTTTAGAGACTTGAGGGACAAGTTAACCTTGTCCCTCACATCTCAAACTCTCCTACCAACCCTACTTATGAAGTATGGGACATATTTTTACCATTTTAATGCATTATTGAGTGTAAAAAGGAGGATAATTGCACTTGTTTACTTACCACATTTAAGTTTGTCCTTGATAAGCATGGTGTGCAAGTTGGAGTGTCATGTGGGCATGTCATAAGTCTTACATGTGCATTTAATTGCTTTGGGTATGGTGTTTGAATTGTGTGTTAGAATGGAGGGATGATGAAGTGACATCCTACATGGAGCCACCTCATCATCCTCACATCCATTTTCTATTTATTGGATGAATTTGATGGATTTTGGGTTACTTGCCTTATTTGCTTCTCTTACATTTTTGAAAATTGGTCTTGGTTTTCATATATGGTGTTTTATTTTAGAGTTTTATATTGGATTGAGCTTGGTGTGAAGGATTCAAATCTTGTAGAGTAAAGAAATTAGAATCTTGATGGAGAGGTAGGCTCTCCTCTTATTGTCATTTTTGTATTAATGTATTTTGATGTAGAAATTGTGCTTGTTTGAATATTGTATGAGTGTTGTGGATATGTTTGATTGTGGATGGGTAGATTTCCTTAAGTTAGGTGTGGGAGATGGATTTATGGGACCATTGGGGAGGGAAAAGGGAGATGTGAGGAATGTATTGTGGAGGGAGTGTGAGTTTGAGTTCCACCTATGGGGAGTGAAAATGATAACATGGATATATTTTACATATTTACAAGTGTAGAAATAAGGATTTGATTATGTTTTGAGTTGTGCACATGGAGGATTTTAGGTGGAAATCCTACATCACTTGAGAGGTAAAAAGAGGTGGTGCCCATATTTCATTGCTCATTTTTGGCTTCTTGTTTTCAATCCTTTGTGCTTGTTGGGAAAGTTGTAATATTGTTTGAGTGTATTGTTTGAATGTGTTATTTGAATGTGTTATTTTGTGGAATGCATGTTGTGGAAGCCTTTTGTGAAAGTTTTCAAAAGTTTCATTATACCTCTCATTGTTCTTTAGTTGGGGATTGGGGGCTAGTAAGGGGATGGCTTCTCCTCTTATTGGATTATAGGTTAGAAAGAGAGTATCATATATTCCCCTTTCATTCTATTATGATTCAAGATTTGAAGAGTTGAAGGATGCAAGTTTGAAAGCTATAAAGTTGGGAGATGACCTTGAAAGAAGATTTGTGTTTGAGCTTGTTGGAATAACCTCCATGTTGTAAAATTATTATTGTTCCCACTTAGAGTGGAAGATTGTAACTTTTGTATGTTTGAAAGAAAGCCTTGTATATTTCATTTATTCCAAATTATTGTAAAATAGTTGAATATAGAAAAACTTTAGTTGTATAGTTTGTTGGAAATGAAAATTTTATCGTAAGAAATGGATTAGAATTCTTGTATTATAAAAGAATGTTCTTGCAATTCATTTATCATATTTGTATTGTATTGTTAGAAAAGAATGGTGTTATTGCAAGGAAGGAATAGAGTCATTTTCTCATCTTGTTGTAAAAGTTAGTTTATTGAAATGTTGAAATTATTAGAAGGTTGGAAGGTATATTTCAATAATAATAATAATAATAATAATAATAATGTAATATTGTTGCATGTGAAGTATATGTTGTTTCTTTCTTTCATTGTTGGTATATTTGATTTTAAATGAAAAATAAATAAAAAAATATTTCATTAGCTTTAACTATTCGACATGAAAAAAGATATAAATTTATTGCTACATAAGCCTTATATTTCTTTATACAAATGAAATGATTTGAAGTTTAAAATGAGTTGCCCCTAAAATACACAATTATAATTATATATACTTATATAAATTTAATACATTTATATATCTTATAATTATATATAAACCAAATGAATTCATATATTAACAAATATTAAAAAAATTGAAAGGTGCTATGTATAGTCAATCGGACTTGGCTTAAAACAAGAATTGTATTATATATAAATAAATAATTGGTTTTAAAATATGTTTGGGTCGGCAATGGTTTATATTAATAGATAGTGGGTTGGGGAAGGTGGTGGGGTGGATGCCCCTCCCCAACCCACTAACCCCTATATACAATAAAATCCCCCTATACACTATTTACCCAACCCAATGCATAAGCCATGGGCCATTCACTGTGTTTAAATTATTGTATATAAGTTCTTTTCAGCCGCACTTTCTTTGTTACATTATTTATTTAATATATATAAATTGTGTGTGTGTGTGTGTGTGTGTGTGTGTAGTTTTATATGGGTTTTATACCCGCTTAAAATTGAGTATATATAATGTAGAGATACTAAACTTGAAAGAAAAATTCTAAATAAGCACAAATAAAGAAGAGTAAATAATACCCACAAAGAGAAATGGGGAAAAGTCTCATTAAATCACAAAAATCAAAAATGAAGCTTAAACCCTCTCTAATGGCCTCCATGGCTTCTCCTCCTTCTCCTCCTCCAAACTTGCAAAATAAGAATGAACAAATGAATGAGAAATTAGGAAAATAGAAATAAAAAGGAATCTATAAGGATATTTAGGGCAACCCAAATCTAAGGGCTAGGATATATTTAATCTAATGACCCAAATTTAACCCTACATCACTTAAGTGGGTGGCATTTTATGGGAATGTAAATTAAATTAAAAGGGCATGGGTAATGGGGTGAATGGGGCCACTTAGTGGCTAGTCAAGTTGTGACCCTTTGGTGGTAGGAAATAAATTTAACGTGGTGGTTAGTATATAAATAATGAACTAAAATGGGGTTTTAAATAAATTTTAATAAGGGTATAGTTAAATAAATTAAATGGATCATGATTATTAAGCATTTGAAAAATACTCTAATGAAGAAAAGGGATTTAATGGAGGGGTTTTAAACCATAACATATTTTGGGAAATAAATTATTAATATTTAATTATGAATTTGAGTTCGATTGCATTATGAAAACATAGAGATTTATCCATGGGAACTTGATTGAAGGAAAGTAATGCTAATAACCCTTTTAAAACAAAAACAAATTATTGTATTTTTTCTAAGTAATTGATGAGTTTTGTCTTGGTTTTGTGCATCATTTTTGTGTGTGTTACTGATTACTTAAAACCCTATCCATTTGTAGAAGTATAATGTCATAATATAGAAGATGGTGTGGAAGGTATTTGGCTATGGAGGAAACTTTTTGTGGGAAAATAATGGCTTGTCCCATGTATTTGTACTCGCCCACATGCTCAACTTACTTGAAAGATTGGATTTAGAGGGAAATCAAAATTTCTTCCACCTGGGTGAAGGACTTCATAATGCAAAGTTGATGTTCGGGTCCATGTTGTTCCATAAGGGGAAATGATGCTCGTTATCTTCATATTTTCATCTACTCTAAGTATACAAACCTTCAAACAAGCTCTTTTTATGTCGATTGTTCTCTAAATAGACAGAGTGGGTGTGGAACACAAAAATAGATTTATCCTTCTTCAGAACATGCATTGAGCTTCTACAAAGGATGAAAAGGTTGGGTATGTGAAATTTCTAGGCGGAAGTGAAAAGGTGGTATTCTCAGCATGAAGGTTTGTTGTTTGGAAAAGAGGAAAGGAAAATGGAGGAGAAGGGAAATCCATATTATGTGTGAGGGGGACATGGGTGAGATCAATTTTTGGACAAGCTGTGGGTAAAAGTAACCAATTGCATAATGGAGGAGGATTATTGGAAGGATGCCCCCATAGTGTCTTCTTCTTAATTGTGAAAAATGGGTTGAAATATTGTAGTTTGTGGGAGAAAATTTGTAAACTATAAATATGTCAAGATTGAAAGAAGGAATGTGTAGGGTTGTGAGAGTCACCTATATATACTCTTCTCGGTGAACGACATATTGAAATTGAAAAGTGGTTGAAGTAGAAAATTAGGAAAGGAAGGCAGACATAGGGTAGGTGAAAAATAATTGTAAGTTGGTGAGTACAACTACCAAATATTTTTTCAAATGTGGTAACGTCTTTATTTTGTGTCATTAGTGCAGGGCCTATTTTAAGCATAGATTTCTCACCTTCGAGCTTATTTCTCAAGAGTTGACATCGGGAGAAAATTTCATACTGCAAAGGATGAATTGTATACAACATTACAAGTAAGGCATAAGAAATGATGAGTTGTTATAAGACTTGCATACATAAAAATAAATAAAAAGCATAAGAGTACTTTTTTACTTTTTAATGAATTTTTTTATCATCATTGCTCACTTAAGAAAAAAATATAATTATGGGAAAAAAATGTTATAGCCTATTAGAGAATTATAGAAACATAAGAAAAATTAAATGCCTTTAGTTTTTATAGATAATGACTAGTGGTGTTTAGATAAAGATAATAAATAAACAATGACTAATTGTATCCCATTTATTTCTTTTGGAGTTTCCCATTTGAAGAATTTCAAATATTGTTGCAATGAAGGTCAAGTTTTTGGGAAGACCCATAAATTTGTTTATTATTATTGGCATTGAAATGGAGTAACCATCTGAGGTAATCTAGTCACAAATTATAGATGATTTTGAAATTGTAGGGTTCATAAATCATTTGGTAATGGAGATTGTGTTTATTATCAAGTCATTAAAATTAGAGAAATGAGTAGATTTTATTGCTAGTATCGGAACTTACAGTATAACAACATTGTTTGCAAGATCTTTTATCAACCCATTAAAATTATGCCCCTATAAAGTAATGGAAACACTAAATTCAAACATATCCTTTAATTGAAGATCTTTTTACCAGTCTCTTGTTTGTCATGTTGGAGAATAGTGGAGCATGGTGAAATGGAAAGAACAAGTCCAATCATATAAAAATGAAAATCTAGCAAGGATATTAGGTATGTCTTTGATTTACTTGAAGTGAAATTGATGTGTAGATATGTTCACAAAAATTCATCCACAATGAATGGATATTAAGGTGTATCTAAGAATTTTATATTAAAAATTTCTCTTCTAAAAAGGTTGGACAAGAGTCCAATCATGTTTCACATACAATTAGTGTGTAGAATTGATGGCGTTTGAAGGAGATTAATTTATTGCTATATTTCTTAATACAGGGAGCACGCCTTTATATAGGCTACGCGAGAGGGAGGAAGGAGGAATAGTTACATAACTGTTCACTAACAACTAATTAAGCTAACAATGTATTAATTAATCTAACATTCCCCCCCTTAATACATTTCTCTTACAAATTTACCCCCTAAACAAATCAAACTTCACCTTGCCGAGAGGCTTGGTGAGAATATCTGCAACCTGAAAATTAGTAGGGCAATACTTTGGAGCTGAAGTTGGTGGTTCAAGACCTGTTCACAAATGTAGTGACATTTGACCTCAATATGCTTTGTTCGTTCATGGAAAATAGGATTCTTCACAAGCTTCAACACACCTTGATTGTCGCAGTGAATGATGGGAGGTTTCTCTTCAGGAATCCCTATATCTGTAAGAATGCGACGTAACCAAATTGCTTCACACACAGCTCCTCGTGCGGCACGGTATTCAGCCTCAGTGGATGAGAGAGAAACAATAGTTTGCTTCTTGCTAATCCACGAGATAGGTCCAGATCCAAGATGAAAAACATATCCTGAAGTGGATTTCCTGTCATCAACGGATCCTGCATAGTCTGAGTCTATATATCCTTGTAAGAAGAACTGAGTGTTTTTCTGATACTCCAGACCAAAGTCAACTGTACCTTGGAAATATCTCAACACATGCTTTGCTACTATCCAATGATATTTCTTCAGCTCTGCGCATAAATCGGTGAGATAGCTCACCGTAAAGCAAAGATCCAGGTCCGGTATAAGTCAAGTAAATAAGACTCCCCACAAGCCGACCGTAATGAGTGCCATCTACCCGGTGAATCCTAGAATCTAGATAATTGCAAACCTTTTTCCATAGGTGTGGACATTGGTTTACAATTTGACATTCCATACTTTCCCAAGAGTGTCTTGGCATATTTCATCCGAAAGACGAAGATATGATTCTTCTTCTCCGCCATATCTCTAAGCCAAGACAATAGTGAAGTAGCCCCAAATCAGTCATGTCGAAGGATTTCTTCGATCATTCTTTACATTATCTACAAGATTTTCGAACTTCTTGTGATCACAAGATCATCTACGTATAAAACCGAAATGACAATCTCTATTCCTACCTTCTTGATATAAAAATTGTATCCGAGGGGCTACGAGTGAATCCATGCTGCAATAGGTGATCATCAATTTTTATATACCATGCCCTAGGTGCTTGTTTGATTCCATAAAGAGACTTTATCGACGACATACCTCGTGGGGTTGATGCTCGTCTAAAACCCTTCAAGTTGGGCCATGTACACTTTTTCTTTTAGATCACCATTTAGAAAAGAACTCTTAACATCCATCTGCTGAAGTTTCCATCCATTTTGTGCTTTGCAGTGCCTGCACGACAACTCGATGGTTTTGATCTTCACAGTGGGTGTAAAGGTCTCATCATAGTCAATTCCTTCTTCTTGAGCATAACCATTTACGACAAGTCGTGCTTTGTGTTTGTCGATTAAACCATCTGGCCTTATATTTTGTTTTGGAAATCCATTTGTAACTAATGGATTTCTTACCTGGAGGCAGATCGACAAGTTCCCACGTCCGATTTTGAATCAAGGAATCATATTCAGCATCCGTAGCCTGTTTCCACTGTGGTTGGTCTAATGCCTCACGAATAGTGTCAGGTTCGGTGCTCTCAACAACTGAACTCATGAGTGCAAAATTTACCTCATGTCTAGCTTGACTTCGTGTTCTAACTCCCATAGAAGTACCAGGAAGTGAGTTCAGATGTGCATCCCTAATAGTACTCTGGACCCATTTCGGACGTTGGTGCTGCTGATGTGAAGATGTGTTTTCCAGTGTGCCAAGATCAATGAACAAGTCTCCACTCAGCTCTTCTTCTCTCTGAGAAGAATCATCTTGCTCATCATCTGGATGTGTGAGCAATCTATGTGACGAGGTCGATCGGGATCTCCATTGTGTGGCAGGGAGTCAAAGGACGACTCATCACATACCAAATCTTGACTCTTATAGATCTTCTTCGTCTCGGGATCATGATCCATGAGACGATATGCCTTTGAGGTAGTACTATACCCCAAGAAAAGACATGGCAGTGTCTTTGGATCAATCTTCTTCCTTCTCTTATCTGGAACATGCATATATGCAGTACAACCAAAAACTCTCAAATGATGAATAGAAGGTTTACAACCAGTCCATACCTCTTCCGATGTCTTGTTCTGCAAGATCTTCGTGGGTGCCCAGTTGAGTAGATACACTTTGTTGTCTGATCAAGCTTCTACTCAAAACTGATCCTCCAACTTGGCGGTCGAGAGCATACAATGAGCCATCTCCATGATAGTCCTGTTGTGGCACTCAGAAATCCCATTCTATTGGGGCGTGTAGGGTGCAGTCAGATGTTGCTGAATGCCATGCTGCTTCAGGTATGCTAAGAACTTCTTTGACACAAATTCCCCCTCGATCCGAGCGGAGGAGAGAAGAGGCTTCCTGCATCGCTTGCCTGATGGCTTGCTAGTAGAAGGTTTGAAAATTTGCAAATGCCTCACTCTTCTTCCGGAGGAAATATACCCACATTTTCTCGTGAGTAATCATCAATGATAAGCTGGAAGTACTCAAAACCTTAAAAGCTAGCTGGCAGGGGTCCGCAAAGATTGGTGTGAACGACCTGAAGATGCTCTGTAGAATGATAAGAGCTTTGTTTGAATGGACCTCTATGTTGTTTTCCTATAAGACATCCCGAGCAAACAGGTAAGGAATGAGAGAGTGGAGGAAGCCCTCTTACCATTTCCTTAGCACTGAGATGATGCAGTGCCCCGGCAGAAAAGATGACCATATCGAAAGTGCCATAGTGCAGTGGACTCCACCGTTGAAGCAGAGAGAGCAACGCTAGATGAAGTGACTACATCCAGTGAAAATAGACGGCCCTTCAAAAATGCTTGAGCAATAACTGACTCTCCTTGGGAAATGATGCAGGACTTGACCCCTTTCTCAACAAAGAATTCAACCTACATTCGATGGTTAAGAAGTTGACTCACAGACAAAATATTTGAGGTCAAACCTGGAACATATAGCACCTTCGTGAGTGTACATCTTCGTGTTCCAAGAGGAATGATGACATCACCAATCCCCACTGCAATATACTCTTGATTGTCTGTAATGGTGATCTGATCTCCAGTGGGCTGGTCACTTAGAGTATGAAACAACTTCTTATTGCCATTCATGTGTTTGCTGGCTGCATGAATCAATCAACCAGACATCTTCTGATGGCTATGAAGTCTATGAGACTAGAATAATGTCAAAATGAGTCGTGTCTGGTACCTCTTCATTGAGGTGGCATCCTGCTGAGCAGCAATGTGGCCCTTCTGCATCTGATTACGAGCACGCCATCAAGATTTCTTGGAATATCCTTGGCCTGAAGTGCTCTCTTCACCAGAGTTTCCATACTTGTGACCGTTGTAATAACAATTCGTAGTCGTGTGTGTATCCGTGGAGCAAATTTGGCACCACCAATCGCCTTGTGATTATGTTGCTTCTAGGGTGGCCGCTATGGTGGCTGCTATGAAGATGGTTGCTGAGGATGCTGCTTCTGATTCTGGGGGGCTGACTGCCCTTTCCGAGGCTTATGTTTTTGCCTCGTGATGAGAGCCTTGTCTTCGAAGGCTTCTTATACATTTTGCATGGCTTCTTCCTACTGGAGATAATTCACCAGGTGGCAAAACTCACCTCCTGTTGAGTGATGGTCAACATGGTGATCAGTGTCCAAAACTGGGAAGGAAGAGCTCGCAAGGTGAGCGGGACTAGCAACTTGTCATCCACTGGTTCACCGAGAGCAGAGAGTTCGCACGTAACTCACCACACGCCGCAGAAGGCTTTGGCCGATTCGCCATCATGCATACTCATTGTATGAATTTTTGTCTGAAGATGCAACTTTGTCATCAGATTCTTGGCTTCGTAGATGGTACACAATGCGCTCCATGCCTGAGAAGAAGCGGTTGCTTCCCAAATGTATAGGTGCACCTCATCAGAAAGGCTCAAGGTGACAAGCATTAGTGCTTTTGCATCAACCTTTTCATATTTTTCCAATAGATCAACGTCTGTGCATTGGAGGGGCGTCTTTGCCTGAAACGATCCCCCAAAGATCTTCGAATCAAAGAATCATCCGCATTTTGGTTTTCCATGCAAATGAAATTTGGCCGTTTCAAGAGTTGGGCATCGAATAGCAATATTTTTGGAGCAGACATTTTCAAAAACTCAAAAATGTATTTTATTTATTTATTTATTTTCAAAAATGGCTACAATGCTTACTAAAGGAATCATCCCGAAGATGGGCTCTATAGGCTCGTGCAGTGAGATGCCGATGCTCCTGGGCATTCTATTTCGCGTTCATCATCTACATCATAACCACATTCAAGTTCTACATGAATCCATCGTGCTTGACATCAAACATCGAACCAAAAATATTCCAACAGTCCTTGGCACACAATCTCATCAAAGAGAATTTTCCCAGTGTTGTGTATCTCGTTGACCAAGGAAAATAACAGCCTAGTGGTGTCTTTGTTGTCACTCAATGCCCAAATATTTGGTGCATTGCTTGCAGTGCTTTGTGCATCCGAAAATTGTGACATACGCAGGCTGGTCTCGATTCAAGATCGCTTTGTCTGGTGTTGACGTTCTCCTTGGCTCCTGGAAACTCTTCTTTCTTCTGTCACGCTCCTTTTATTCTCCATGTTTTGCTTACACACGTTTGCTCAGCAAAGCAGGTCAAAACGTATGTGCCAGATTTGAATGAATCAAGACAGTAGCAAATGAAATCTTCTCTTCACTGCTACTCCTTGGTCACTGTCCACACAAGTCACTCCAGCCAAGAACAGATCGCAAAAAAATGCCAAAGCAGATGTGCCAAGCTTCAGGTGGTTAGAGGAATGAAAGAAACTGGTACTCACTGGCACCAATCTTCACGGCAATGTGCAAACAATTCTCCACGCACAACATACACCTCCACGCCAGCAAGTTCTCCTTGTCTTCCACACAGGTCGCTGCCTTGATATGCCAACATCTACACTGCTCAGCAAATTTTCTACACACAACAAATTCTCCATGCGGGGCTCCTCCAACAGTTCCTCCACGCACAAAGAATCCACGCGGGGCTCCTCCAATGCCAAATGCTCTTCAGAACTTTCACGCGGGGCTCCTCCAACTGTTCCTCCATGCACAAAAACTGCTTTGATACCAATGATGGCATTTGAAGGAGATTAATTTATTGCTATCTTTCTTTATACATGGAGCACGCCTTTATATAGGTTGCGCGAGAGGGAGGAAGGAGGAACGGTTACATAACTATTCACTAACTGTTCAGTAACAACTAATTAAGCTAACAATGTATTAATTAATCTAACAAGAATGCGTATTATTTATTTCCGACACACAAAATTGATATAATAATTACTACTTCAAACTAATGCACCTAATGCAAATTTCATTTGCATTTATGTTTAATATAATTTCCTATATTTACATAGATAGGTGTTATTTCTATGGGTTGGGTGAAGGTGTTGCTCTAACATGAAATTAACTACTAATATTTACAAGATATTGTACATAGACATCTAGAGGAATCTAATCCATCCATGTCGATTTTAATTACATTGAAAGCATATTTAAATTGGACTTTAGGTCATCATGATTAACACATGTTAGTGAAATGAAGGGTGTGGATTCATTTAGTACATGGCTATATGTCAAAATAATGCCAGCCGTCGCTTTAGAGACATAAACCATAATTATTTGTTTGGTTGGCATGGATTCATTATGCATTGATAATTGGATAATGGAAAACATTTTTGGACTAAACATCAAGATGAGCTCAATTATTATAAGGTGATTTATCCATTTAAGAGTGATAAATAAGTTAGCATTTATTGTGAGGTCACATTGTTGATTCCTTGCATCACCCATGGGTAGGGCCTCATCTTCCTCAACATTTCCTCTCATTATCTTTCTCATTACCCTCTATAATAGTTAAATCAAAAATGAAGTAATGGATTCATTACATAAAAAGTAAGTGTTCCATCGATAGATGACAACCATGATTTTCTACCGCATATCATGGATCGGTGGATTAAATTTTTGAAAAAGTGAACTCATTGGTTACTACACCATTATAAAAATATTATATGGAATTTCCAAGAGATGGGGGTGGTCAACATCAAGGCTTATCTTGCAGTCTCATGGATTTAGAAAATCGAGAGGACTTACAAAGTGTTCAAAACAAATAATGGTAAACTTTACAATATATAGCACCAATATATTATTTAAATAAATGAAAAATTGTTGTAATACATATTGTGAATAGATTATTTAAGTACTATGATGAAACATGTGTAATAGCATGTAACAGGCCATGCAATAGTGTGTAATAGGCCATTTGGATTTTGGAGTGGCTTGTATCTGTCAGCAGCGCACCATTACAAAAACCTATCTCGTAGAAAACAAGATGTCATATTTATAGTAGTTTATTTCCCTCCGTTGTACCATTTTTGGAGCCAATCTGTATACACAAACTTTCATTCATTATTCTTGTAAATCCAACAATATCTAATAAAAATAGCTCATCATATAATCTCACTTAACCTACAAGCTATACTTGCATAAGCCATAGTTGTTACCTTGCTCGGGAGAAATGACATTTCCGATCATAACTCCAACATTTGTTTCTTAGTGAAACTACATTGGGTTTCATTCCCTAAGAATTGTACAAAGATGAGTTATTATGGTGCTACATAATAGAGTTTCACCAACCTCTCCCACTTTCAACATTAAAAATTAGGGTTTTCTTGCTTTTTAGGGTTACCGATGGGCTAATTGTCTTTTCACCATTGCACTACCTACATGGATGTACTAATAAATGGCTTATATTTATCGAGAGCAAATTTTTGGATGATAGAATGTTATCTACATATATTGATTACTTTATTTTCATGTTGAAAATTGAGACACTAATGTAAAACAGATGACCTATTGGCATGTACTATATAAAACCAAATTAAGATATTTTTGATATCTACTCTAACATTTAAGTATATACTACTAAGGGGTGTCCAATTTGTTCCTTTATATCCCATAATAATTGTGGCAATGCCCACAAGGATTTTCTTTTGGTATCACAGGATATCAATAAATCTATTTGTGTATATATTAACACTTGAACTCGTGTTTATCATAGCTCTATGTGCCTTATGTAGAAATTTTATAATAAGAGTTTGTATAAATAATGGGATATTTTAATATTCATCATTTTGTGTTTCATTATCATAAAACAAAATAGGTGGAGGCTCTTGTTATCCAAAATTCACCCCTCAAGGTAATTTTGATAACATGCATCAAATTCTTTAGTCCCAAGCAATTATATTGAGTCCGGGAAAAAAGTCATGTTTCTAGGGTCCCCTCAGATTTTTTCTAACTCCCCTGTCCAAGAAGAAGAGAGCAAGTTCTGAGGAAATGTGAAAAAATTGCAAAAACAAGCTCGGGCCAGAAAAAATCATGAAAAATGGCTAAGTCCTAGTCATTGCAGAATGATCGGGACATTTGGGACATCGGGCGCGAACCGGCCGAAAGGTGCCAGCGGTCTGCGCAGCATTTGGGACATTTGGGACAAAGGGACGCGCGGGACACGGAAATCCGAACTGGCCGAAAAGTTGAAAAAATTGACTAACTGTTGAAACAAACATTTGGGACGTCTTGGGACAAAAGTACGCGAACCGGCCAAACCGGCGAAATGAGTCAAGGCACTAAAAGCTTGATCTGGGCGGTTGGGGCAAAAGGCGCGAACCGGCCGGTTCGGCCAAACAGGAACTTCAAACTAGGAAATTTGGGACAAAGGGATGCGTGGGATGCGAAAAGCCGAAGCGGCCGAAGGAGAAGAAGAAAAGTCAACATTCGGTCCGGAAACTTCAAACGGCCATAACTTTTGACTCCGAGCTCCGATTTTCACAAAATTGGACTTTCTGGAACGAGCACGACATCCTCTACGCCACAAAAACTGGATGTATTATTTTTAACAAGGGTAGATATATTTAAATAAGAGAAAAATATTCGGCTCCAGTCGTTCATGCTCATTCTCGTCAAATGACAGAAAACACCTGCTAGACCCAAAATAGATGCCCGCACTCAGAAGGCCATAACTTTTGCATTTCTCAACGAAATCACACAAAATTGGTACCTTTGGAATCATGGTTCCGAGCCCGATGCACAACAATCAAGAAATTCCAGATTTGATCAGAAATTAATTAATATTTTTAAGAAAACGTGGCCGGGTTCAGAACAGTGTTTTATTTGGTAGCTGGGAGTGCAATTAAGAGGCATGGTCATCATTCTTTCTCTGCTGCAGCACATGGGATAGTATGGGGAGCCTTTTACAAGTAATGTATAACCATTTCACTCAATTTAATGCCTCTTACAGGTGGTTGAAGGACAGATTTCAGGATTTCCATTTTCCCTTCTCTTCTCCTTCTCATTTTTTCTATAAATTGGAGTGTTGGGCTCATTGTAAAAGGGAGAGTTTTTGGGTAGCAAAGCTCTGCCAAAATTGCTTTGTGAAGCCAGTGTGTTGCAGGCCCTTGTAGTGGACTCCTTGCATGGTGATCTAGGCCCTTATCTTGTAATAGATTGAACTGTGCATATCATGAAGCAATAAAATACTAGTTTGTGGATGTATCTTTCCCTGCTGTGTTTCCTTGCATTCTTCTTTCCCCTTTAATCTTTCTATAAGAATATTGTGTCTATTTATTATGTTCTTGCAGGGATTCATTATCATTGTGTATGCTTGGAATATTGTTGTGAATGCATTTTGCTAGATTATGGTGAACTGTCATCACCTCTTCTAGTGTGCACTTTGCCTCTGTATTTCACACATTTGGAGATTACTCTCACACCCTCCTTTTCTGGTGTATCACCACTTTAGTGTAGGCTTTCATTTTATGCATTCTCTCTCCCTGGTCCCTTGGAAATTTAGATTAGAATAGTTAGCTTATCCTGCATTAGAGTAGATTGTGGCAGGTAGTTTAGGAGCAAGAACCAGCTTTCTCTGGAGGTCTATCTCAAGTAGCAAGTCCCACAACTTGGAGATAGTACCCATGTTATCCAATCACACCGTGAGTTCAAGTATATCTCCAGGGGTGCTGTGATTCGGTGATAATAGCTCTCTCTTTGCTATTGTAGTTGTGACCATTTAAATAAATCCATCAAGTTTATGATCACTAGAATTCAATAGTTGGTCCTCATTATTTATCCTATGAATATTATTTTGTTGTCTTGAATTAAGATATTGTGGTTTGGGATAGGATTCGTGAATAATTTCAACGATTGGTTCGGCTAAATCTCATTATCATTCAAGACATTATTATTACCTTGAAATTTACTATGATTACTTTTGAGTAGATCCCATATCTTATGTTTTAAGGTAATGTATGTATTAGAAGAGAGTCTGGATGTAATATATGATAATTACATTATATTGCATTCGGGTCATAATTATAAGATAATGGTCTTGATGTATCCATATCTCTAATAACAGGTAAAGTGATCAATGTACATTCAAGAAATCATTGTAACATTTTCCATGAACTTTCACTTAAGATTGTAAATTACTTGCACTATGGTTGTTTATGCCAGATTATTCTAATTTTTCATAATTATATTCTATTAAATATACCATTGGCCGTATTTTTAGGTTTTAAAATATTATCTCCAGTTTTTACCTGAAGGTTTTCTTCAATACTAATTTCACTCTACTAGAAGTAGGGAAATTGAACGTGCATTTGAGTATGTTAGCCTTTATAAACTCAATTCTAAATTATTGATTTTTTGGTAAATTCATTCAAATAATTAATAAATATTGAATATGAATTGTTAATGTTATGTGAGAGTGAGATTTAAGAAAATAGATTGATGAACTTGCATTCAAGAATGTTATGGGCCATTTTAGTAACTTTTTTTTGAATCGTAGAATGTACTCACGAAGCTATTCTTGCTTCATTACTAGGCCATTTCTAAGTAAGATCATATTTGTGTATCTCTTAGTTTAGGTTTCTCTGAATTCTCTAGATAGGAGACCTTATAAGCTTAGACATTTGTCTTAAAAACCTATTTGGGTCTAACTCAAATTTCCCAATTGCATTAAAAAACTACGTAGAAATCCTCATGTACCACTTATGCACATATAAGATTTCTAACTTAATGATAATTGCTTTAATGTAACGATGATTGCTTTTATAAATTTTAATATGATATAAGATGATTGTTATTATAAGATATTTTTATAATGATGTTTTAGTGTAATATGGTGTTTTAGTATAATATAATCACTGTTTTAAATTATTTTGATAACGATATTGTTATTTTGATAATGATATTGTTATTTTGATAAGAAAAATTAATAATCATTTAACTATTTTTTTATGTTTCTATTTACATATAATATTTTAATGTATACATGTTAAAATTAAACTTTTAATTTAAAAATGTAAAATTTAACAATTTAATTACAATTTATCTTACTAATTAATCTCATATATTATAAAAATACATAATAAATATATTCTAAATTAATATAATTTGATAGTTTTATAATGTATATTCTATTATTAATTAATATTGACTATACATATTATAATCTATATTATATTTAAATTAATAATGTAATATATATTTGATTATATATCACAATATATTATATTAGTTTTTTTTTTTTTGAAAATGCGGTCATTGGGATGCAAAATCCTCACTGCGACAAGGAAAAGGTCAACAACGGTCAACGAGAGCACACACACACAAACCTCCCATACTTAACAACATGGTCGTCATGTCAGGAACTGGAGAACATCAAACGCCCGGCATTACACAATCCCACATACTTTCCTTTCTCCAAATAGGTAATGTACAACTAAATGGAATCGTAACTCCCAATCGTGCACACTTTACCTCTCTCTCAAATTCCTGACTTCTGGAAAGGAGAATTCAAGCCCTACTTACAGCCAATATCAGAGAAAAGAAAGAATATGAGCCCACTCATTGGAAAAAACATAGAAACTCGAGAGAAAGTTTTGAAGAGAATTGGGTAACAAGGAATGCTGATTAAAAAGAAAGGCGGGTTCTCAAAATAGCACAAGGTTTTAAGAATAATTCGCTAGCAAGTGCTGCTTTCTCCTTTTTAGATATAGCAGATGTATTGTAAAGTCTGTGAATTAAAGGAACCACGTTTACTGTTTATTGTTTTATGTGTTTAAGGCTCTAACTTCAGTTTATTTTTCTTAATTAGTTAATCTTTATCTCCTAATACTCCTATAAAGAAACCGTCTATAAAACTATTTGCATAGAAAAGACTCCTACATATTTTCTTCAGTAACCGCTGAGAAAATTTATGTAGCCCCCCATTGAACCTAAGGTGCTTGTTTGATAAGGTTTGGCGACTAAGACTCGAGAGAGCAACAAGTGCATATACACCAGAGGGTTGTAGGGAAGGGAAACCGTATTGAATCATGGAAAAATATATGAGCAATCACTATGAGGAAAGGTTCGGTGAAATTGCAAAGATAACAGTGGTAGTGGTAGTAGCAGCGATATTCATATTCTATATTTCAGTGGATGCCTTGAAAGCGTTGAAGAGGAGAGCACATTGGATTCCGGGTGATTATCTTGTGCTCACGGCGACTTACAATCCAGCAGCTCAATTTGCTTAACGGTCATGGTGCTTTGTTGGAAGAGGCACTGAAGAATCCAACGGCATTCCAAGAAAATATATTGAAGAGTGACTTCTGGATGATCCATAGCAGCAGGATAATGTTGTGCGTAGTTATGAGTAAGTTATTGTCTTTCATATTATCAAAACATAAAAAAATGGCTTTCGAAGATTATTCAAAATATAGGAAAATTTTGGAAGGCGTTCAGATGGTAAGGAGACTCCGGAAAGCATGTGGATAGCTAACCGAAAGTCTATTGTACAAGCAAAGAAGCTTATTACAGAGGGAAATGAGGATGCAGAATACAACTGCAAAGAGCTGATTGAATTTGTGGCGGGAAAAAGGACACTCATGGCCGATATTTCTAATTCTCAAACAAGATTGAAGTATTTAGGGAAAACGGAGGATGAACAATCACTAGCGGTGGAAAAGCATTTTGCGGACTTGAGCAAACAGTCTTGGAAAATGACGGCACTGTCCCTTATCATAATTATTATCCAGCTTTCTCCAATTTTTGTTGAGGATAACGACGCCGCCTGTTCCACTTCTCATGTTTTTCCTCAAAAGCCAGTTCAGAACTGTTTGAAGGCATATTCTCAAGCATGGCAAATCATAGATTTTGTTGAGGAGATAGAGGTAGGGGGCGACCAAATAATAATCAGCCAAGCAGCCGATAAATCCTTCTGCAGATTGAGGACCAAAGTAGAAAAGGGAGTCTTCCTGCTACTAAATTTCGCCATGCAACTCCTAAATGTGTTGCTGCAGCATTGAATGAGCTCGCAGAGGAATGTAAAAGCAAACAGAGCCGTCTGGCGGTGTGAACATTGTCTCTGCACTACTGAGTTTACTTGGAAGCAAAAATGGAATAGAGAATGTCAAGTCAGATATTTGGGAGAGAGTGGGAGGAAATGACTCGATTGATTGGAAGGCAGCTGTGGTAGGCAATGCAGTGTACAAATTTTGCAAAAGCGTCCATTGCAGCTCAACTTGTGATGTTAAGGAATTGCTTAAAGAATTAGAATGCTCATTAGCAGATACTATTTATGCCTGCATTCTGAAAGTTAAAACTATGTTAGTGATGAATTCCAGGAAATGGGCACGAGATTCCCAAGAAAATAAAATAGGCAGAGCACTTTACACTGCTGGCAAAGCTAAAGTATTGTTGGAAGAGATGAAACGTGTTGAGGAGTAGAGGGAAGAAGCTTTTGAAGCGATCCCAATCCCTTGGCAATAGTCATAGAATAGCTCTAGTATTGCCATCATATGTTTTGCAGCTAATAGTCATATATAGATTAGCTCTCTTGTCATATGTTTATCTCTTGCTTTCAGGGCGGGCCTGAAAGTTGGTGGTCTCAGTCCTGATTTTTCTCATAACTTATTAGCAATAGCGCCTTTGTGCTATTAACACACCGATAGGCCTGTTAGATTTGTAAACAATGACTAGCAATCGCATGTGTACAATGCAATGCGAACGTCGAATAATATATGTTATTTGTTTTAGAGGAATAGTTACTACTTTCGTAGTTGATGTTGATAAGGGGTGTGATTGATTTTGTCACGGGCATAGCAGAAGCCAGATTTCCTATTTCTTCCCACAACGTTATTTTAAGGGATGAATATTTAATGAAAGGATAAAGAATTCAACCAAAATCAAGAAAGAATTGTTGAATCCTAAGTAGGTATGACTGAAACAGGCTCAAGAAAAAGAAACAACAAAACATGGGTAAAAATAAACAAAAAATACACTCTTCCTGTAGAATTCACTGTAAAACGAGCATCTCGATGGGATACATACCTTTTAATGACAGATGATCAGATCCGCTAGTTCTGTATTATCAATTCGTTGACTATTCGTATTTTACAGGGGAAAAAATTAGAAACCGTAAACAATAACAAGTTTAAAATTTTGAAAACTGTCAATTTTTTAAAGGGGTTTATTTAAAAACATAGCACCTATTTATATATATATGAACAGATTATACATATATCTATAAAAATTTCTTGAAATTACAGCCACGTGAAAGAGGTAAACCGTCAACAAATTTTGCTTTGACAGGGATGATAATTTGAAATTCCAAGCCTAATTACAACCATATCTAACAAAATAGTACGATAAAAGATTCTGTGCTGGCGGCGGTGCCCACCTTGCTCGACTCACGTCACACGTGTCCTCATTCACTTCAATATACAGCACATCCGTATCCACGTTCCACATGCACTCCATGTGCATCCAAATTATTTCAACCGTTCATCTGCAACAATTATGACTTCCACTTCCGATATCTACTAAAGTCCTGCAATTTCCATTATTTTCTCTGCACAAAGTTTGCTGCGGGGCGGCCATGGACACATAAATTGACGGGCAAAATTTGTGGTGTAATAAGCATCAACTCAAATTTTGGATTATGACATTGCTTCCGTAAATAAACAATTCCATCCTAATTACTTTTTTGGGATAATTATTTCTTAATTTACTTCACCTAAATATCTAAATATATGTGGAATTATATATTTCATAAGAAAACCGAATGTTGCTTTCAAACCTATTTTTATCAATTTTGTATAATCCTAAAATAAGGAAAAAATTGCTTTTAAACAATTTCATTTAACTTTACCATACTAAATCTACTGAAAATTGTCAATCCCACGTACTTTACCTTTCTCTCGGTGTAGTGCCCATATTTTACACACATAATTACAACAGTAAAATACCAGGATAATTTTTTTTTTTTGACTTACATTGCTCACTACACACAACACAGTAAGGGCTCCAAGAACAGAAACTCGACTCGCATACGACAATCACATAAGTCATCGACTCACATAGACACACGAAAACAACATAGGCATGCCGATGCTACACTTTTCCCAATGAATGGTTACTAGTAAGGACCCAACCACAAGAAAAATGACTTCAGGAATGGCGAACCCACAACACATCATTTCTTTAATTGTATTTTAGTTACGATTAACATTCTAAGAACATTATTGTGCAAGGATAACTTTCTCCTTTTTCCATCTACATAAACTTTAAGTTCATTCCACATTTAATTTACAATTCGACCATTTTAAGTTGACTTCTTATTCTTTACAAAATTTTCCATAACTTGCTTACTTATTTGGGCATAATTCGAAATGCATCTAAAATACTTAATTATCTTGTCCTTATGTTAAAAATATTCTTCTCGAACATATATTCAATGTCTACCTTTTTACTCTTACAACTCAAGTGAATGTGACTTGGTGTCCATATAGTGATATTAGGATTTAACGGAGATTTAAATACAAGATAGCCCCTTTTTTTTTTTTACCACAAAACATTTCTTGATCACAGTAAGGTTATTTCCCTACCATAGTTATTCTAATTCAATGACTTGTGAATTTCCATTTTGTTTTATATATGTATTTTGTTTTCTCAAAGGTGGATTATACCAAGGCAATTCATATTCTTTGAAACAAATGCATATATTTAATTGAGTTATAAGGTCTCCAAGAGTGGCATTATTCCGAACCTCCAATCTCATTTTTACTCTTATATGCTTTATTTTCTACGTCACGTTATGGCCTTATTATTATCATTGTCTTGTAAAAGGAGTTACGAAGTGTTTGTCCAACCTCTTGAAGACAAATATGATTAGAAGACTTGAAGCTACACACAAACCCTAAGTTAACATCCAAGTCAACTGTGGTTTAGATTAATTCCAACTTCACCTAAGGGTCTACCCCTCAATTATGTATGAGTTTTAAGCGAGAGGACAAATTTATGCTAAACCACCTTCAGAAGGGACCAAGGTGTTATGTTGAGAGAAACCAAGGTAACACATCTAGCTGAGCGGAGCTAAGGAGTTCATTAACAAGAGTTTAAGACCTAGAACAACTAAGTCACAACCTCCATCTATGTCATCTAGATCCAACAGGATTTCATTCGATGAAGAACTTTAATTTTAAATCTATCTTTGGATGATAAGGTAGTCCTCTAGGATACGAAGGAGGAGTTAGCTCTACATACTCCAAATAAAATTTGACTGTGTCACTCCTATCTTGGTTTATGAAAAGTCAATAGACATACTGACTAAGACGATAATCCCATTCTTGAGCTCTGATTTGCCTAAATTAGGACGTTCCATTGAGTGCAAAGATTAAGTTCATCCTATGATTTTCAATGTCTTCTACGGTAAGGAGTATCACACATGAAAAACAAGTTATGCTCCGATATTGAACAAGGGTAGAGTGTTGCATTTAAATCTCTTTATTACATTTACAAAGTATAAATGCACAAGATATTGAACACTAAATATGCACTACAAGATATTACTTCGATTCATTTACCTTATATAAATGTCACACCTTTTTACTAGGTGTAGTATAAATCAAATTGACCTATGATTAAATGCACATTTTCTAGATGTCCTTGAATCCAACATCTCATACATAGCAACAAATTATTGAATATAACTTTTTGTAACATGAGGCTACATTATACGTTTATCCATTTAACAATGAACTATATAAATTACAATGATAATTAGTGAAATACACATCACTTTTTCATCGTCATTCTTTCATCTTGTAAAACCACATGAGCATGATATCAACGATGATTTGTTGGCATGGCATCCACCCTAATCTAACATAATTATCATTTTTCAGTTTTCCCATTTACATATAATAATAATTACAATTTGCAAGTGAGAAAAAGTTTAGAGACATGTATTCAATGCATTTCATTTCACTTCATTTTGTAACCTAGGAGAGAGAAAAGAAGGGAAGAGAGAGAGAAAACACCATTTTGTCAAAAGTTTTATTTCACACAACAAGCTATACTATAGAGTTTTAAACAGTTATTTACATGTGTCCAAAGTTTCCACGGTGGTTTGACAACCCGACGAGGGTCCCACAGCTTTCTATTTTTACCTTTTCTTACTAGCTACAAAAACGTTCAAAACGGGCTCGAGGCTAAGAAACCGCTTCCAAAAGTTATCTTCCGAAGAGAACACACACCACGATTAACTTTCTATGTGTCCCCAGATATACCAAGAGTTCATAGCAACTGACGGAATTGGGAAAAAAACAAACGGTTTGCGTTTGGTAACTAGTTTTCCGGGCCACTGGTCGTAGTTGGCCCAATGCAAAATGAACAAAAGTTAGCTCAAGGCTCGGAAAACCACGTCCAAAACTGACATTTGATGGATGAGCACGCAACAAGACACTTCCTACAAGTTCCCTATATAAGGATATTTCATCAGAGTTGATGAGAATTGAGAACTAGAAAACCATTTTCAAACGGCGACAAGTTTTTCTGGAGCAATAAGTCGAATTGGTCCAGTTTGACCTTGTCAAACTGCGACCGAGGCCTACAAAATGTCATTGTCAAGATATCCAAAAAGTATTTTTCCCTAAACTGAAGGTTCCATGCAATTGTCTAGTAAGAACACTAGAGGTTTGCGAAGGTGGGAAATAATTTTTCTATCCAGTTTCAAATGGGGATTCAAAACAAAAACCAACTTTCTAGATTTAACAACCATCTACTACGGTAAAACAGTGTAATAGGGCTCCTATAAGAGCGTCAAAAAGATCTCATATGTTTGTTTGGGGTCAATCCAAAGGTCAAGGTGTCTCCTTGCATACCAAGGTACATGAATGAAGCTTAACATCTCATTTTCAGAGTTACAAAGGATATTTAAGGAGTCTCTGAAAAATGTGAAAATTAACTATTTAAATAGGGAGGAGGTCAACATTATTACTGGGAAGTCAATTTCGTCTCGCTTGATAAAACAATATCAGAAGCGGTCTAGATGGGTAGAAATTTTTCTACATCACCTCAGAATGAGGGTGGAAGTTCATGTTTTAATGCAAACGAGTTATTTTGACTTCGTGAGTTACGACATGACATTTCATTATTTTTGCAACGAGTTGATATAAACATTTAACGTATTAAAATCCTAATATTTTAAAATTCTATTAAGTTACAAAAGAGAACTAAAACACGAGAATTATGAGAGGTAAGGGAAGATGAACCATGCTTGGAAGGAATGGAGTCGGTCAAACCCACAGGCTTCGGTTCAGCATCTCGCTTGGGCACTTCATCAACCAGTTCATGAGCCTCGATCTAACCTCCACAACATCACACAAACTTCCCGATCACTTGAAGTTTTTCCAACAGAATAAGTTTCCCATTATGTTCTGACAATTTTCTAGGGCCTACACAAGGCTCCATTCTTACACACAGGCTGAGAGAATGTTGGCAATGGATAGGAGGCTCTACACCTGTGAGTGTAGTTACTTGAAAGTTTCTAAAGCCTTTTGAACAGATCCATTATGTGCATATCTTGAAATCATGGCACTCCATGAGACCACATTTCTTTGAGGCATTTTGTCAAATATTTCTCCTACCCTGTGTGTATGCTTTTCTCCAACTGTATAAAATGTCAAAAAAACCCTTTTCCATAATTCTTTGAAGGATGTCCATACCCAATTTAAAACACTTATTTTGGCATAGCTGAGAGGGTGTTGGAAAAGGTTGTTAAGTGTTGCTTTACAACTGCCAAATACATTTCCTTCAAAGTTTCAAAGGCCTTTACAACAAGCTCATCTATGAATACCCTGAAACCATTGCATTCCATGAGATGAAATATCTGAGGCATTTTGTCAAACAATTCACATGCCTTGAATACACTTCCACATTTTTCATACATACCAACTATGACACACTTCCACATTTTTCACGCATATCAACTATGACACTTGCAAGAACAAAATATTACAAAAACCAGATTCTATTGTTCATACCCTATTCCAAAGCTTCCATTTTGGCATAGGCTGGAAGTACGCTGGCAAATGCAAACTGATTGGGTTGGAGGCCTGAAATGGCGCAGCCTCATATGCGTCCATCAAAGCATTTGCAACTACAACATCTGACAAAATCTCTCTCTCCATTATGCTTTGATGGACGTCCCTACTCTAATCTAACACCTGGCATTTTTGAAACAGGCAGGGTGCATGCAAGGAGTAACTGACAGTCAAAGATCTATTTACTTGCATAGGTGGAACAGTGTGACTGGTTCATGAGGAACACATGTCTTCCACGCACAACCGAAAATGCTCCATGAGAAGCTGTCTCATTCTTTCATTTGGTCAACACTGCAAAGGTCTGGGGCTCATTTTTTTTGGGATGTAGGCTAGGAGGACGCTAGCATAGGCCACAACAATCCATGGCTCACGTAGAGAGGGGAAGTGGAAAAATAGCTTGGTGTTTGCAGTGCCACCGCCCTCAACTCGACCTGGTGTTTGCACTGCCGCCCACGAACTCGCCCATTCCCAAAAGAAAAAGAAACAAACCCTAACCAAAATTTTTTGGACCTTTTCGCCCTAGCTCCAATTTAGTTTTATTTTATTTTATTTATTTATTTGTTTGTTTTAACTAAAAACATAAAAACCCTAAACGAAGTAAACAAATAATAAAATAATAGCTTAACGGTAAATCACAACAATAGTGATAAAATTGACACTAAAACAAAAGGTCGTAAATCGACAATATAAATTATAATATTATTATAAACATTATTTTTATGATTTTACGGCTAAAATAATGATAATAATTATTAATCATATTAATGGCGATGACCAGGCAAACACGAAGCAGTGAGAACTAGATTTCCCTTTAACCGGATAATCATCCACGATGCTACCAGGTCCACCGTTTGGGGTGCCGACAACGACCCGAAAAGGCAAGAAGGAGAGGGAGGGTGCAAAATCTTCACTGTGACAAGGACAAGGTCAACAATGGTCAATGAGAGCACACACACACAAACCTCCCATGCTTAGCAATAAGGTCGTCATGTCAGGAACTGGGGGAACATCGAACGGGGCATTACACAGTCCCACATACTTTCCTTTCTCCAAATAGGTGATGTACAACTAAATGGAATCGTAACTCCCAGTCACACACACTTTACCTTTCTCTCAAATTCCCGACTTCTGAAATGAGAATTCAAGCCCTACTTACAAACCAATATCGTAGAAAAGAAATAATATGAGCCCACTCATTGGAAAAAACATAAAAACTCGAGAGAAAGTTTTGAAGAGAATTGGGTAACAAGGAATGCCGATTAAAAAGAAAGGCAAGGTCTCAAAATAGCACAAATTTTTAAGAATAATTCACTAGAAAGTGCTACTTTCTCCTTTTTAGATATAGCAAGATATATTGTAAAGTATGTGAATTAAAGGAACCACGTTCTTGTTTATTGTTTTATGTGTTTAAGGCTCTAACTTCAGTTTATTTTTCTTAATTAGTTAATCTTTATCTCCTAATACTCCTATAAAGAAACCGTCTATATAAAACTATTTGCATAGAAAAGACTCCTACATATTTTCTTCAAGAATCACGAGAAAATTTATGTAGCCCCCATTGAACCTAAGGTGCTTGTTTGATAAGGTTTGCGACTAAGACTCGAGAGAGCAACAAGTGCATATACACCCGAGAGGGTCAGTAGGGAAGGGAAACCGTATTGAATCATGGAAAATATATGAGCAATCACTATGAGGAAAGGTTCGGTGAAATTGCAAAGATAACGATGGTAGTGGTAGTGGTAGTAGCAGCGATATTCATATTCTATATTTCAAAGGATGCCTTGAAAGCGTTGAAGAGGAGAGCACATTGGATTCCGGGTGATTATCTTGTGCTCACGGCGACTTACAATCCAGCAGCTCAATTTGCTTAACGGTCATGGTGCTTTGTTGGAAGAGGCACTTTGAAGAATCCAACGGCATTCCAAGAAAATATATTGAAGAGTGACTTCTGGATGATCCATAGCAGATGATAATGTTTTGTGTAGTTATAGCATATTTAGTGCCGAATGGCCTGTTGGGGCTTCGAGGACTCATGGGGCAAGTTATCTGCTTTGGTCATTACTATCATGGTCTATGTGACCTCCGAGGTGTACACTTTGCATCAAGTTCATTCCAAATTAACCGGCTATCTTTATCTTTGGCCGTGAACAAGCGACACCACCACATTATCTATATCGTCTTGGCTTGCATAGTATCCATCTCCTTTCTAATGCTGGTTCTCCTTCTTACATGTGCAATGAAACGACCCAAATAATCACACACACACAAACAACACAAGAAAAGACAGGATAATTTTTGTCTTACTTCCACACATAACATGACGCAACATGTCGTCACCAAGGGTACAACTAACACTGTGAACAGCTTGATACAAGGATGGCCATAAAGGTAGCACGGAAACATTCACACCTATCAAGGACAATACATACATTTTTTTTTCTTTCTGACAAGACAACATGGAAGTCCAACCACTTGACACACTTACATTTAGGGCATCCCATGAGGAAATTCTTGTTAAATTTTCTTGTTTACTAAAATGTCTCTAATTATTAACTTACGTTCTTATAAAATTTCATGTAATGATTCACACAATTCTTTTCACAAGGGAGAACTTCTTTCTTTTCAACTATTGACTAAATAGCTTAAGGCCAAGCTTTCTAAACTAGGATCATCAATTTTATGTCCAAGGCTTTTTATTCATTTGATTTTAGAACATTTTCCATTTCTTACAAGATTAATTAAACTTACTCAAGCCACTAACACAAGTTCCACACCTCTATTGCCCAGGTGATGGCATAAGCTCCGATTGAGTGGAAAAGTACCACTTAGGGATCATAACAATAACCTTCTTGTTTAAGGATCAAACTTTGACCTTGCTTAAGAAATATCACCATGAATCAAGGCAAGGGTTAACAGAACAGGACAACAGAATTTAGCTTCAGGGTCACATTGTTTACTATCAGTCTTTCATTGAGGTTAAGAGTTTATCAAGATTGGTTGAATGTTCCATCTAGACTTTACTTAATTAAGTTTGACAAAGGAGAACATTTCAAATGATAGAGAGAGATTTAAGGTTTAATTAATCAATTTCCCTCCTACTTACTAAATCCTATCATCTTCTAAAATCTAACCATTGCTTTCACCATGAGGTCATTTAAGATTTCACCATAAAAGGATAATGTTTATTAGTTTAAATTTTATAAGGACTATCCAGCTCACTTCATAGTACTTACAAACTCATTGCTACTATGCCTTAGAAGGATTTACAACTCAACATTTTAACTCAAGAGCAAAGTTTAACAGTACTCGTTTGCGAAAACAAAACAAGGTTACATCAATTCATTCCAACATGATGCACAAACCAAAGGGACATACCATCTCTATTGAACCATGACTAGGGAGCAAGAGAGTAATAACATGGGACATGCCCCGCTACTATTCTAAGGATTAAAAATACACTAGATTATCCCGTAACCAAGCGGTAATCAAATTTCATCTTTCACGTGATAACCAAACAAACCAAAGTTTCAACAGTTACAACAACAATACTCTACAATACATTTACTAAGGCACTGACCCTTCTTCTAAAATGTCCAAAGGCCCTTTCCAAATTTTTATAACATAATACTCATTCGTACAAAGGAACATCATAACCAAGATTGATGCAATAATCTACAAGTCTTTCCATCATCTAACCACGTAAGCCATCTGCAACAATTAATAACCTGAGTCAGTTCATGAGAACTGAGCAAGATAAGACTATACATAGCAACAATAAGCTACTAGCTAACAATACCATGAAAGGAAACATTCTATTTCAAGAAATGGATCAAAGTTCTAACCTCTAACAACCTTTTGAAACAAGATATAATTTTCACCATGCCAACAAGAAGAAATCCATAAGTTTTAGTTATGAAAAAAAATATCTCGAAAACCACAAAAGTATGACAACCAAATACGCAAGACTATGAAATTTAAATGATTAGACACAAGAGTTGAGTGTCTTAGGATTTCAATCATGTAATCCCGTAGATTACGTGATTGAAATATAAAGTGTAAACCATCAATCAACCTTCTCAAGGTGAAGTCAAAAGATAAAAAAATGACTCCAATCTTAGTTGCCAAAAAGAATATAGTTTTGGAATCGCTCCAGTTGGGCCATAGGCCTAATAGGCTAGAAACGAACAACGAGGGTAATAACAAAGTTCCATAATGTAATAAAAAAGGTTTAAAGGATGAAAATATTATATTAAAACCGACAACCATTATATCTTAGGTAATAAGTGACTTCATAGCTAATAAGGATGAGTGGAAAGGACGATAAGAATGTCCGGAATAGTCATTGTCTAACAGCCTAACTACTGAACATAACCAGGGCCAGAATAGTGACAAGCCTCATTAATACCCAAGTTGAGTAGGCAATCTAGCATTCTAAACACTTCCTTGCAATTTTCATAATAGTTTAGATTTATAACCCTCTTGTTCTAGAGGAACATAGCCATGAATCTAGACTTGGTTGAAATTTTCCGACGTCAACTCACTTTCTAATATCATAAACGATGTATACAAGGAAAAAAAGTCTCTCAACTCTCCTTAATTTACATCTCATCACTAAGTTTATGGTAACCTATGCAGTGATTAAACACATAATATACCATTGAAGATAGATATCCTCCAATAATGAACTTCTATAACGATGTAATTACAATTATTACGTTCGATACATATACAAACTATTCCATAGCTTCTTTTCCCTTTTTAAAAACAAAATATATTCACGACCTTCCATCACAATCATTCTAAATTTGTAATGAAAGGTCACTCATCAAGAAGGAAGTACAAAACAAGTTTGACTAAATTAAGGAAATTCATGTTACCTTAAGCAGTTGATGAAAACCTTAACTTTCACGAACCGTGAAAGATAATACCTTACTCCATCAAGGCATTATGTCTATACATAATTAAATCGATCACACAAGGAATCATCAACATACCATATCTTAACACCATAAAGGTCATTAATTTTATCAATTTTTACTCATAGAAAGAGTAGAATCAAATGGGGTTCTATCAATAATTTATGCCCTTCTATCAACCTAGGACATATTTTCGGTCCAAAACTTCCTTCTTAACAAGCATATATATTGAACTTCTAATTTCCAAATGCCCTAATAATTTGCACAATACACGAAGTGCATAATCACGCTTATCATAAAAAAATAATAATTTAACTGTATATTTTCCTCCGGGCAATAACATAATAGAACCCAATACTAGTGAAAGCCTGCAACTTTCCAAAGCGATTACATACCCAGGTTCACAAAAGAAACAGCGACATTTTTGTAGAAGGAAGTAACTTTAAGATTATATATATATATATATATATATATATATATATATATATATATATATATATATATATTCTATATATAAAGCCGACAAGTTGTTAAAACCAAATTACCCAAAAGACTCAATTTCTAAAGACAGGTATTTTTATCCTTACAGTACCATTATATATATATATTTCCATATAATTAATCGAAGCATAAACACCGAGAACATTTTTTTATTTTTTTATTATAAAGGGGTTAGATCACTTCAACAAGAACAACCAACGGAGGAAAATCCGGAAATAACAAACTATTACCCATATACTGAACACAAATCCACAAAATCACAAATTTAAACCAATTTCTGGAAAGAAAAAGTTTCATTTCAAGAGGTTTATTAGATACTAGCATATTATGTATATGGTTAGTCTATCTTGCCTATTTTAACGCATCCACCAGTCGTGTACATCCAGCAGGGACTGCTACAGCCACACGCCCTCCGCTTTATCCTCTACTTCACTGGTCTTTTCTTGCAATATACCACACCAGGATTCCCTTTTGAAGGCACGACTAGAAGAATGCAATAGGTGGCTGTCCAAACACTAGATTGCTTCAATGCAGCTGCTTTGGGGGTGAGAGTCGAACTGCTTACCACTCAGTCCGAGAGCACTTGCGCTAGAAAGCTAAACACCAACCATGGTTTGAAGCTCGGACACAAGACATAATGATTACATCACTCCTGGCTCTGAAAGGCATCTACCGTATTGATACATAAACCTTTTCCTTCATCAGATTTGGGGACAACATCAAACTCTCGGTGCAAACATTACAGCTGTAGCTTGTAAGGTGTGATAATTCCAACAGAAACCTTTATGCCTGCCAACTTAGTGACTCGTTGAAGAAGCTCATATAATGGCAAGGCAAATTGTGTTTCATGAATATTCTGATATGAAACAGATCGGCCTCTATGAGGTTCTCTTCCATGAGTTACATCGTACAAAGTAAGTAAGATCTCAAAAGAGAATCTTTGTAAATAAATTTCATCGGTCTGCATTTGCAAATGACCTCACTTTGTCACAAAACGATTTTGATAAAAAAGTACCTTGAAGGAGAATCCCAAATTTGAGGATGCAGAGATATAGAATGCAAAAATAGCTTAGTTGGACAACTCCGCCTCGTGGAGGCGCTCACGAAGGCTTCTACCAAACTGTAGCATGCCCGTTGCCTGGCTATTTACTGCTGCAGGCAGTTGCTGTGGATCCCCAACAAGAACACACCTTACAGCTCCCAAGACATTTTCTCCAACATCATTGCATAGATTCCCTGTGCTCGTGGGTGCGATCTGTCACCAAATGGGTCAAGCTCATGGCGTAAAACAATAAAATACAAGCACAAATCAATGGCGAGTTAAGAACTAAGACCAGGTCGAGCAACAGTTAGATTGGAACATAGAACAGGGAGGTCATGAGCCTTTGACATGGCAGCAATGCCAGAAGAATACAAAGCAATGAAAAAAACCCCTGACGAGAGTGAAGAGCTATGAGCTCACGGCTGAGCCTTCCACAGCAAGAACAGAAAGAGGGGAACATAGTGGAATTTCACTCACAACGATGCACACCCAGCAGAGCACGATTCAAAGCCATTCAAGCTGGACCCAACTCGCAAACCCCAGTTCAAACCAGACAAAGCGGCCAAGCTGAGCGTCCATGGCCAACCACGATACCAGCAAAACCATGGAAATGCAAAGCACAAAACGCAGCCTCAAGATTTGATCGAGCTTCTTCCATGTTAAATTCACCACCTGGACGGAAGTGACTTTCCAAAATGAAAAGGCAAGATAGCTCAACTAAAACTTTACCTCGTTCTTCTACTACAGCTGCAAGATTCTGCAACAACTGATCTTAATCGTGGTCGCGTGCAACCGAGGTAACATCGTGATCAACACCAATGGTTCCTTGGATCGCCTCAAAGCAGTGAGCTGTCACACTTAACTCTCTCTGAGGCCACTGATTTTCTGGGATAAGTTTACTTCACACTCTGTAGCTGCTGCATAAAGCCAATCACTTCCTCACGGCACTCCTAGGAGAATTTCAGTTCTACGCTCCACTGAAACCGCCTCACATGCAGACGATTTTGAGACCCACAAGCACCCACGCAACATCAGGGCGATAGACCTTCATTTCACCATCAATTAATCCACCGTCCAAAAGATGCCAAGAAGGTGTAGGGGGTTTTTAATGCAATGGCAGGTGTCGGGGTATAAGTCAAGGTAGGTTGGTGAACAAGTAAGCCTGTCACAAACAATGAAGATAGTTGGTGGAGGCGCCAACCACACACCACTTGCCAAAAAGGACAAAAAACACTTGTGGAAGAACTTCTCTCTCACGCCGGGCAGGCGCAGAGATGGCCATAAAGGATGGCAAAGTGGAGGGCAGTAGAAAAGGAGCCGATGTCTGGCAGCGGGGCATTACATTCTCCTCCCCTTAAGAAAGCATCATCCTCGATGCGACATAACACAAAGGAAAAGAAATGGTAAGCAATAAGGATCAGATAAGGGCGAAGGTACGCTCTAAGTTTAATATTTCAGATGCAAAAGCATGACCATGGGGTAGCCTAGGGAACATTTGGCAGAAATTTTAACTGTTAAGGTTCTGTGAAGATTGGCAGTTCTTTCTTGTTCATCATTTCATTTGTCTCTTTCCATTAGCACTATTCTTAGTTTAATTTCTTTTAAAATTTCATCATTGCAGAGTTTTGGTTTATTCTTTATTGTGGGTGCCCAACATGAACTGCTAACACAACACCCTATCGGTTCACAAGACACTACAGATTCACAAGCACACAAGTATATACTTCAAGATTGTATTACACCACAAAAGGTTACACAAATATGGAATAGAATAGGCACACTCCACATAACATAGTACTCGTCACACATCAATGACTGACATACAAAATACTCAAACAAAAGAGTACTACAATCCACCAGACATTTCCTCAATTTGCATCAATGAAAACTCACATAACACCAAACCATGCTACAGGTACATAGTGTCCACAAGGGAATCAATGACATATCTACAACATCACAACACATATCCATCTGACATGAGTAACACATACATCAAAAGGACCACTACCAAAACATCACAATAACTCAACATATATCCCAGAACATCAACCATACACACAAATATCATATGCCTCCTCTCCTCCCCAACTCTTATGCCTCCCTCAAACTCTTATGCCTCCCTCAAACTCTTATGCCTCCCTCAAGTCTCTTATGCCTCCCTCAAACTCTTATGCCTCCCTCAAGTCTCTTATGCCTCCCTCAAACTCTTATGCCTCCCTCAAGGAGGCCGGTTGACCCTATGGTCCAAGACACATAGAGTTCGAACACTCCTAACCCAAGTGACATAATAACACGTGGTTCAACAACCCGCTAGTTATATGTACTCCTTGGGGCGTACCCCCATACAACGAAGCGGGTCCATAGGTCCAACCAATCCATGGTGCATCCTATGACCCTATTCCACACATCATGACAATAGAACCAGCACAACAATCCAATCCAAAGTGCCAAGTGGCAAAGTACAAGCCTTGGGCAAGGCGGTAAAAATTCCAAATTTAAAAGAAAACCCAAAATCAAGCAAAATAAATGGCCAAATAGCCAAAGTTAGTATCAAAATCCCCATGTTAGTGCCACAACCAAGGAAATGCCCAAAATTGTAAAGCATTGCAATCAAGAAAAGTTGCTGGTCCTTACAAAATAAAGTAAAAAGCTCAATTTACGAATAAAATCAACTTATAATAATGTCACATTACGATAACTGTGTGGCTTTATCTAGCCACCAAAGGGGTACTCAACGAGTTGCTAGCACTCGGACATCGAGCCTCAGCTCATAAAATACATATCAATAATACAACTGTCATCACCTCCATCTGAATCATCCCGCCACCACTTCGACAAGGCTAAACATAGTCATAGATACACTAAGGTTGCATACATACAACCACATAGGGAGAGAGGAAAGAATCACATGTTATCTACTAAACCAAGTTTTGGCTCAAGTTATTGACCCATGGTACACCATTCCTCACTCTCAACATACACTTCTACCGATTTCCCTCAGGATCGGTTAGTGTAAGGTTCACAACATAACATACAACAACATCACTAACATAACGGTGGCACACACATAACTACCATAACGTCTTACATATGGTACATATACAGGGTAGATCATGATCATACATTCACTGAGTGTAACACATCACTTTACCACATTCTGCACCCAAAGTGCAAGCACCATACGATAGGGTTCATACACTCACCGTATGACCCAAAATCACAACATGAAGCATTACATATTTGCACAGTCATACATACGATGAACATAGTACATCTCAACATAACATCTACTGCTGCATAACAAGGTGGTACACACATTTCTTCAGAACATGGTAAAAAAATCATGATACAACTCATTTCTTTTAACATCAATCTAGTCATACAACACATTGATACACTTACATATCACAATATGTCACAATATTCCAACACTCCGTCATCCACATTAGAATTCTTTTCACACATCTCAAACAACAATTCACACGTGAACTCTTCATAGAATCCACAAGAAGGAGAGAGAATACTCCCATCCCCAACATATCAACATGATGACAAACACGCACTAAGTGACATACACATCATGTGCGTTCACAATATCACAATTACGACAATAATCACATCACGTTTAAAGCACATTACTCTTCCAATATCTACCACCATCATGCAACATCATCATCATGCATCATCATGTAACACCACCACCACCATGTAACATCATCATATAACACCAATCCAGCCCATAGGTTCGAGAGCATGAACCTATGCTCTGATACCAAGTGAAACGACCCAAAAAATCACACACACACGAACAACACAAGAAAAGACAGGATAATTTTTTTTTGTCTTACTTCCACACATAACATGACGCAACATGTCGTCACCAAGGGTACAACTAACACTGTGAACAACTTGATACAAGGATGGCCATAAAGGCAGCACGGAAACATTCACACCTATCAAGGACAATACATACATTTTTTTTTTTCTTTTTGACAAGACAACATGGAAGTCCAACCACTTGACACACTTACATTTAGGGCATCCCATGAGGAAATTCTTGTTAAATTTTCTTGTTTACTAAAATGTCTCTAATTCTTAACTTACGTTCTTATAAAATTTCATGTAATGATTCACACAATTCTTTTCACAAGGGAGAACTTCTTTCTTTTCAACTATTGACTAAATAGCTTAAGGCCAAACTTTCTAAACTAGGATCATCAATTTTATGTCCAAGGCTTTTTATTCATTTGATTTTAGAACATTTTCCATTTCTTACAAGATTAATTAAACTTACTCAAGCCACTAACACAAGTTCCACACCTCTATTGCCCAGGTGATGGCATAAGCTCCGATTGAGTGGAAAGTACCGCTTAGGGTTCATAACAATAACCTTCTTGTTTAAGGATCAAACTTTGACCTTGCTTAAGAAATATCACCATGAATCAAGGCAAGGGTTAACAGAACAGGACAACAGAATTTAGCTTCAGGGTCACATTGTTTACTATCAGTCTTTCATTGAGGTTAAGAGTTTATCAAGATTGGTTAATGTTCCATCTAGACTTTACTTAATTAAGTTTGACAAAGGAGAACATTTCAAACGATAGAGAGAGATTTAAGGTTTAATTAATCAATTTCCCTCCTACTTACTAAATCCTATCATCTTCTAAAATCTAACCATTGCTTTCACCATGAGGTCATTTAAGATTTCACCATAAAAGGATAATGTTTATTGGTTTAACTTTTATAAGGACTATCCAGCTCACTTCATAGTACTTACAAACTCATTGCTACTATGCCTTAGAAGGATTTACAACTCAACATTTTAACTCAAGAGCAAGGTTTAATAGTACTCGTTTGTGAAAACAAAACAAGGTTACATCAATTCATTCCAACATAATGCACAAACCAAAGGGACATACTATCTCTATTGAACCATGACTAGGGAGCAAGAGAGTAATAACATGGGACATGCCCCGCTACTATTCTAAGGATTTAAAATACACTAGATTATCCCATAACCAAGCGGTAATCAAATTTCATCTTTCACGTGATAACCAAACAAACCAAAGTTTCAACAAGCATTACAACAACAATACTCTACAATACATTTACTAAGGCACTGACCCTTCTTCTTCTAAAATGTCCAAAGGCCCTTTCCAAATTTTTATAACATAATACTCATTCGTACAAAGGAACATCATAACCAAGATTGATGCAATAATCTACAAGTCTTTCCATCATCTAACCACGTAAGCCATCTGCAAAATTAATAACCCGAGTCACCATGAGAACTGAGCAAGATAAGACTATACATAGCAACAATAAGCTACTAGCTAACAATACCATGAAAGGAAACATTCTATTTCAAGAAATGGATCAAAGTTCTAACCTCTAACAACCTTTTGAAACAAGATATAATTTTCACCATGCAAACAAGAAGAAATCCATAAGTTTTAGTTATGAAAAAAACTCTAAAACTACAAAAGTTTGACAACCAAATACGCAAGACTATGAAATTTAAATGATTAGACACAAGAGTTGAGAGTATTAGGATTTCAATCATGTAATCCCGTAGATTACGTGATTGAAATCTAAAGTGTAACCCATCAATCAACATTCTCAAGGTGAAGTCAAAAGATAAAAACAGACCCGATCTTAGTTGCCAAAAAGAATATAGTTTTGGAATCGTTCCGTAGGGCCATAGGCCTAATAGGCTAGAAACGAACAACGAGGGTAATAACAAAGTTCCATCATGTAATCAAAAAGGTTTAAAGGATGAAAATCTTATATTCAAACCCACAACCATTATATCTTAGGTAATAAGTGACTTCATAGCTAATAAGGATGAGTGGAAAGGACGATAAGAATGTCCGGAATAGGCATTGTCTAACAGCCTACCTACTGAACATAACCAAGGCTGGAATAGTGACAAGCCTCATTAATACCCAAGTTGAGTAGGCAATCTAGCATTCTAAACACATCCTTGCAATTTTCATAATACTTTAGATTTATAACCCTCCCGTTCTAGAGGAACATAGCCATGAATCTAGACTTGGTTGAAATTTTCCGACGTCAACTCACTTTCTAATATCATAAACGATGTATACAAAGAAAAAAGTCTCTCAACTCTCCTTAATTTACATCTCATCACTAAGTTTATGGTAACCTATGCAGTGATTAAACACATAATATACCATTGAAGATAGATATCCTCCAATAATGAACTTCTATAACGATGTAATTACAATTATTACGTTCGATACATATACAAACTATTCCATAGCTTCTTTTCCCTTTTTAAACAACAAAATATATTCACGACCTTCCATCACAATCATTCTAAATTTGTAATGAAAGGTCACTCATCAAGAAGGAAGTACAAAACAAGTTTGACTAAATTAAGGAACTTCATGTTACCTTAAGCAGTTGATGAAAACCTTAACTTTCACGAACCGTGAAAGATAATACCTTACTCCATCAAGGCATTATGTCTATACATAATTAAATCGATCACACAAGGAATCATCAACATACCATATCTTAACACCATAAAGGTCATTAATTTTATCAAATTTTACTCATAGAAAGAGTAGAATCAAATGGGGTTCTATCAATAATTTATGCCCTTCTATCAACCCAGGACATATTTTCGGTCCAAAACTTCCTTCTTAACAAGCATATATATTGAACTTCTAATTTCCAAATGCCCTAATAATTTGCACAATACACGAAGTGCATAATCACGCTTATCATAAAAATAATAATTTAACTGTATATTTTCCTCCAGGGCAATAACATAATAGGAACCCAATACTAGTCAAAGCTGCAACTTTCCAGGGGCGATTACATACCCAGGTTCACAAAAGAAACAACGACATTTTTGTAGAAGGAAGTAACTTTAAGATTATATATATATATATATATATATTCTATAATATATATAAGCTGACAAGTTGTTAAAACCAGCGTACCCAGAAGACTCAATTTCTAGCACAGGGTATTTTTATCCTTACAGTACCATTATATATATATATATATATTTCCATATAATTAATCGAAGCATAAACACCGAGAAATTTTTTTATTTTTTTATAAAGGGGTTTGATCACTTCAACAAGAACAACCAATGGAGGCAAATCCAGAAATAACAAACTATTACCCATATACTGAACACAAATCCACAAAATCACAAATTTAAACCAATTTCTAGAAAGAAAAAGTTTCATTTCAAGAGGTTTATTAGATACTAGCATATTATGTATATGGTTAGTCTATCTTGCCTGTTTTAACGCATCCACCAGTCGTGTACATCCAGCAGGGACTGCTACAGCCACACGCCCTCCGCTTTATCCTCTGCTTCACTGGTCTTTTCTTGCAATATACCACACCAGGATTCCCTTTTGAAGGCACGACTAGAAGAATGCAATAGGTGGCTGTCCAAACACTAGATTGCTTCAATGCAGCTACTTTGGGGGTGAGAGTCGAACTGCTTACCACTCAGTCCGAGAGAACTTGCGCTAGAAAGCTAAACACCAACCATGGTTTGAAGCTCGGACACAAGACATAATGATTACATCGCTCCTGGCTCTGAAAGGCATCTACCGTATTGATACATAAACCTTTTCCTTCATCAGATTTGGGGACAACATCAAACTCTCGGTGCAAACATTACAGCTGTAGCTTGTAAGGTGTGATAATTCCAACAGAAACTTTATGCCTGCCAACCTGGTGACTCGTTGAAGAAGCTCATATAATGGCAAGGCAAATTGTGTTTCATGAATATTCTGATATGAAATAGATCGGCCTCTATGAGGTTCTCTTCCATGAGTTACATCGTACAACAAGTAAGATCTCAAAAGAGAATCTTTGTAAATAAATTTCATCGGGTCTGCTGGTAACACCCTCACTGTCACAAAACGATTTTGATAAAAAGGTACCTTGAAGGAGAATCCCGAATTGAGGATGCAGAGATATAGAACAGAAAACAGCCTAGTTGGACAACCTGCCTGTTGGAGGCGCTCACGAAGGCTTCTACCAAACTGTAGCATGCCCGTTGCCTGGCTATTTACTGCTGCAGGCAGTTGCTGTGGATCCCAACAAGAACACACCTTACAGCTCCCAAGACATTTTCTCCAACATTGCATAGATTCCCTGTGCCTGTGGGTGCGATCTGTCACCAAATCTGGGTCAAGCTCATGGCTGAAACAATAAAATACAAGCACAAATCAATGGCGAGTTAAGAACTAAGACCAGGTCGAGCAACAGTTAGATTGGAACATAGAACAGGGAGGTCATGAGCCTTTGACACGGCGGCAATGCCAGAAGAATACAAAGCAATGAAAAAAAAAAAAAATTGGCCCCTGACGAGAGTGAAGAGCTATGAGCTCACGGCTGAGCCTTCCACAGCAAGAACAGAAAGAGGGGAACATAGTGGAATTTCACTCACAACGATGCACACCCAGCAGAGCACGATTCAAAGCCATTCAAGCTGGACCCAACTCGCAAACCCCAGTTCGAACCAGACAAAGCGGCCAAGCTGAGCGTCCATGGCCAACCACGATACCAGCAAAACCATGGAAATGCAAAGCACAAAACGCAGCCTCAAGATTTGATCGAGCTTCTCCCATGTTAAATTCACCACCTGGACGGAAGCGACTTTCCAAATGAAAAGGCAAGACAACTCAACTAAAACTTTACCTCGTTCTTCTACTACAGCTGCAAGATTCTGCAACAACTGATCTCGACTGTGGTCGCGTGCTGCAACATCGTGGGTCAACACCAATGGTTCCTTGGGCTCGCCTCGCAAAGAGCCGTCGCACTTAACTCTCTCTGGAGGCCACTGATTTTCTGGGATAAGTTTACTTCTCTACCCTGTAGCTGCTGCATAAAGCCAATCACTTCCTCACGGCACTCCTAGGAGAATTTCAGTTCTACGCTCCACTGAAACTGCCTGTACAGCACGATTTTGAGACCCACACCCACCCACGCAACATCAGGGCGATAGACCTTCATTTCACCATCAATGAATCCACTGTCCAGAACACACCAAGAAGGTGCAGGGGGGTTTTTAATGCAATGGCAGGTGTCAGGGTATAAGTCAAGGTAGGTTGGTGAACAAGTAAGCCTGTCAAACAATGAAGATAGTTGGTGGAGGCGCCCAACCACACACCACTTGCCAAAAAGGACAAAACAACACTCGTGGAACAACTTCTCTCTCACGCCAGGCAGGTCGCAGAGATGGCCATAAAGGATGGCAGTGGAGGGCAGGTAGAAAAGGAGCCGATGTCCAGCGGGGCATTACATGCAATAATTGCCGGCAAAGGTATTGAGGGCATTATTGCTCAAAAATTCCGAAAATCCTATCCACACCTCATATTGAGGAGGATTTTTCTTGGAGGACAGTTGAAGATGACATACTCAGGTCATGGATTGTTGCTCGCGCCTACAATCCTGAATATATTATTGCCAGGTCAGCATTAAGTTTGTCTGCAGCAGCAATTGTTACAGTTCAAATTGTGGCTTCAATAGCCAGGTGGTATATGGAGGGCCCATCTGTGGAGCTCTATGATTTGTTTGCAGTGTTGAAGTTTACCGGTACAGTGCTTCAGCAAGTGTTTGTGTGCATAAGATGGGCAATTATTGGACGGCGCTGGGCTACCGCAGTGGGTTATTACGGAAGATGGCATTCGGACACCTGGCATAGTGGTTTTCTGATGGACAAGACATATTATAGAGTTGCAGGAGGCCCAAGAACCGCATCTGCCTGAAGAGAAAATGATGGAGAAGAAAGTGAAGAGTATGTGGATACCTAGGAAATTATTATATGTGGTGCTGGTGCTGCAGTGGCTAATGGTATTATTAAGCAAAGTATGTTGGATTGGCTCCTTGATGATATTCCACAACAAATGTATGAGTAAGTTATTGTCTTTCATATTATCAAAACATCAAAAAGAAGCTTTCGAAGATTATTCAAAATATAGGAAAATTTTGGAGGGCGTTCAGATGTTAAGGAGACTCCGGAAAGCATGTGGATAGCTAATCGGAAGTCTATTGTACAAGCAAATAAGCTTATTACAGAGGGAAATGAGGATGCAGAATACAACTGCAAAGAGCTGATTGAATTTGTGGTGGGAGAAAGGACACTCGTGGCCGATATTTCTAATCCTCAAACAAGATTGAAGTATTTAGGGACAACGGAGGATGAACAATCACTAGTGGTGGAAAAGCATTTTGCGGACTTGAGAAAACAGTCTTGGAAAATGATGGCACTGTCCCTTATCAGAATTATTATCCAGCTTTCTCCAATTTTTGTTGAAGATAACGACGCCGCCTGTTCCACTTCTCATGTTTTTCCTCCAAAGCCAGTTCAGAACTGTTTGAAGGCATATTCTCAAGCATGGCAAATCATAGATTTTGTTGAGGAGACAGAGGCAGGGGGCGACCAAATAATAATCAGGCAAGCAGCCGATAAATCCTTCCGCAGATTGAGGACCAAAGTGGAAAAGGGTAGTCTTCCTGCTACTAAATTTTGGCATGCAACTCCTAAATGTGTTGCTGCAGCATTGAATGAGCTCGCAGAGGAATGTAAAAAGAAAACAGAGCCGTCTGGCGGTGTGAACATTGTATCTGCACTACTGAGTTTACTTGGAAGCAAAAATGGAAAAGAGGAGGTCAAGTCAGATATTTGGGAGAGAGTGGGAGGAAATGACTCGATTGATTGGAAGGCAGCTGCGGTAGGCAATGCAGTGTACAAATTATGCAAAAGCGTCCATTGCAGCTCAACTTGTGATGTTAAGGAATTGCTTAAAGAATTAGAATGCTCATTAGCAGATACTATTTATGCCTGCATTCTGAAAGTTAAAACTATGTTAGTGATGAATTCCAGGAAATGGGCACGAGATTCCCAAGAAAAAAAAATAGGCAGAGCACTTTACACTGCTGACAAAGCTAATGTATTGCTGGAAGAGATGAAACGTGTTGAGGAGCAGAGGGAAGAAGCTTTTCGAAGCGATCCCAATCCCTTGGCAATAGTCATAGAATAGCTCTAGTATTGCCATCATATGTTTTGCAGCTAATAGTCATATATAGATTAGCTCTCTTGTCATATGTTTATCTCTTGCTTTCAGAGCGGGCCTGAAAGTTGGTGGTCTCAGTCCTGATTTTTCTCATAACTTATTAGCAATAGCGTCTTTGTGCTATTAACACACCGATAGGCCTGTTAGATTTGTAAATAATGACTAGCAATCGCATGTGTACAATGCAATGTGAACGTCGAACAATATATGTTATTTGATTTAGAGGGATAGTTATTACTTTTGTAGTTGATGTTGATAAGGGGTGTGATTGATTTTGTAACAACAGATTTTGTCAGGGGCATAGCAGAGGCCAGATTTCCTATTTCTTCCCAGAACTTTGTTTTAAGGGATGAATATTTAATGAAAGGATAAAGAATTCAACCAAAATCAAGAAAGAATTGTTGAATCCTAAGCAGTACGATCAAACGGGCTCAAGAAAAAGAATCAACAAAACATGGGTAAAAATAAACAAAAAATACGCTCTTCATGTAGAAATCATTGTAAAATGAGCATCTCGATGGGATACATACCTTTTAATGATAGATGATCAGATCCACTGGTTCTCTATTATCAATTCATTGATAATTGTTATGTTCCTTGCAAGAACGGGTTTAAGGGAGGTGCATATTTGTTGGTGTAAGATTCCTTAATTGTTTTAACTTCATAGGTATATAGATATACCTCTTTCGATACCCCAAATATGATTATTGAATCTCCCTTTTAATTGGATTTGCTAAAGTTCTGCCATTGGTTAGCATCAAGAGCATGTTGAGTGTATGAGCCATAAAAAGCATGCCATATTTCCTTAAATTCCAAATGTGTTTTCACCTAAGTTTTCCATGCAGATTAGTTGTCATCTCAAAGAATTTGTATATTTGGCGGAAAAGACTTTGGTCCATTGGAAACCATTGCAAAAATTATAGGAGATGGATTGGTTCTATATATTGTTAGTCTGATATATATGCGAATTTCCTATATACTAATTGGTACATGGAAGAAAATCATCATTTCAATATACCCAGTAGTACATGAAAGAGACATTAATGCATGTGTGAAAAGAGTGGTATGTGGTACCTAGACAATATGTGAAGAGGACTAGTTATCCTCCCTACCAATCAAACTATAGGTAGCGCCATGGATAAAAGAAATGGGTGCCATTTCTCCCCAAGCTGCGAACAAAGAACAAGGTTTTTTGTATTCATATGGTTGGGTTTCAAACCTAAAACCTATTGGATTTTCCCCATTTTTTAGACCCCTTTAACCACAAATTACACTCACGTGAAAAATGCACCTCCCTCAAACCCCTTCTTCAACACCTCCCTTCTCCATCGAATTTTCCATCACACATTTCTTCTGTGTTTGTAGAAAATTAGTAGGTTTTTGATAGATTCAGTAGTTCAGAATTGAATATGTAGGTTTTTCAATGGATTCATTAGATTTGGGCAAGTATTTATCTATTTTTTCTTCAAATATCTACATTTTGGGAGAGGAGAATATTTCTAGCTATAACTCCTTACTATTTACAACATTAAAATCTTCGCCTCCCAAATGGGTGTCCCCTCCAACTACTTTCACCTCAATTTTAGGTCTTTGAACCCTAACAACTGAAACGTCAAAGGTGCCTCCGCCCAGATCGAAAATCATTATGTCCTTTTTCTTCTTCTCTCTCATGGATCCATAACTTATCGCTGTGGTGGTGGGTTCATTGATAATCTGCAACTTTGACAACAGGACCCTGTGCATCCACACTTTCTGTTGGCTGATCTATTGTTGCTGGGCATGAATAAAATCAATTGTCCCTTGAATATTATTTATCATTTCATGGGATTTATCCTCATTGAAATTCCCAACAAAAGATGGGAAAATACCTCCATAATAAATGGTGTGAAGCGACTTGTCAACAAGTGATTAAGCCTCTGTGCTAGTATACAAACTTGAGAGGGCCTATGGTTATTTTTGTAACGCCACTAAAAACAACCCACTTGAGACCTAAGAACAACCTAGGATTAGTTAGGAAAATTATGGAATAATTTTTTTGTTTAAAAGAGTCTACAACCAGGTTACAAGGAAACAACTGTCACTAACAAGTTCCAGAACAATTCTAATTCACTAGAACATAATTTTCCTTTATTAACAATTATTAGAGGTCATAAGGTCCAAAATTTAGGGTTAGAAGGTTCAATAAGGTTCAGAGGGTAATTCCTCACCATACCCACTCTCTAACAAGCTTAAATGTTCAACTTGATTTTTCTCAAACTTAACACATTCAAAATTTCCCTAAATCATTCCCATTGGATAGGAAATTTCTTCACCTTTCTAGTGATATAAAGAAGTCCTCCTAACTCCTCATATTTTCCAAGTTATGGGCCGGCGGGCCTTGGGGTGAAAATTTTCCACAAGAATGGGCTTGCATGGGCATAGGGACGAAAATTTGCCCCAAAGGCAGTCGGTGGGTTGCGGGGAAAATTTTGGAAATTTTCCCACGCAGGACGAAAAACTTACTTTGCACCTGCGCCCCTGCGAGTCCTCCAAGGACATGTGGCGTCTTCTAAGCCAATGTAGGTAAAACAGAGCGGCAGGAACATTTTTGAAAACTTCTGCGCTAGGTGAGAATCCACTTTTACACCCATGCCTCAACAAGTCTGCAAGGGACACGTGGTGTCTCCTAAGCCAATGCGGGGGTGGTGGGAAAAAAAATGGTTTCGTGCCCCAAAGGAAAAAAGGGATAAATTGACCTGCAACTCTGCCGACGCCTCGTGATGCCACATGGCAGCGTGTGATTGGTTGTGGTTCGGTCGGGTGGCGGGGAAAAATTTGGAAATTTTTCCCAAAATTTTTCTGAAACTCAAAGGGAAAAAGGGACCCGCTCCTCCGCCGACACCTCGTTGTGCCACGTGGCAGCCTTTGATTGGCTACAGGCCGGTGGAGAAAATTTGGAAAATTTTCCCAAAAATTTCTCGGGAGCGCTAAGTTTAAAAAGAGGTCCACCCTCCACTGACACCTCATGGTGCCACATGGCAGCCTCGATTGGTTGTAGGATGGCGAGGAAAATTTTTTTGAAGCTCCAAGGAAAAATTCGGGCCCGCCAAAGAAATTTTTCCCAATTTTTTTTTGACGCCAAGTGAAGAAAAACTTCAGAAGGCCATAAATTTTGATAGAGAGCTTGGTTTTGGGAAAATGAGGACTTTCTGGAAATCTCTCGATGTCCTCTTTAATTAGGAATCATCAATTTATGATTTTTATAAATTTTAAGGGGTAAATTTTGAGGAAACATTCTGCAGATTTTACAAAGGTACAAACTGGTAAAAATGAACTAATCTAATTTGTTCAATTTGTTCTTGTCTCTCTCTCAACATGTCAAATAGACATGGAGAATTTTTCTGTGGTGGATTTAGGATAAGTTTATGAGGTAGATCTATTTTATTGAATTCCAATTCAAAATATTACAATTTTGGCAACAGAATGAATGTGAAAGCTTTGAACTTGGTTTTGCTAGGTTTTGAAAGATTTCCTTTAAGTATTTTTGTCTAATTGGATTCATTTAGGGAAAACTACTTCAATTTAATCATTTAGTTGGTTATTTCATTTTTTTATGTTTGAACTGTGCATTTTAGGTAAAGTATTTTCCATTCTACGAAACAAAAAACAGAGATCAAGTTTGAAAGGGTCTATTCATCATTTTTCAATTCCAACCATTCAAAAAAAAAAAAAAAAATTCTGATCTCCAACTTTACACATTTCAAAGGTCAGAGTTCTGCATTTTCCTTCATACGTATTTACTTCTTTCAAACAGAGATTTCAATTCACATTTAGATGTTTAATCTTAAAATACAACACAAATTGAGAAAGGTAATGCAATCCTTTATTGATTCCAAATTACAACTTTACAACCTTTCTTTCATTCTTCGAATTCATCATACAAAATACAATTCTTTCACATTCTTTCAAAGGCTGAAAATAGAGTTTATTTCTTTTACATTTCACTTTCCAACTTTCATAAATAGTACCACATCTTTCTATTACAAAACATTTACAAGTTCCTCCATTGGAAGTGGGAAAGGTTACAATAAACTTTATCTCAACAAGGGGCTGTCAAACTATCTTTTTCACAACTCCAGGACAACAACCTATATACTTCTCATTCTTCCAATTTGATCACAAAAAGAGTAGGGGAATGGCAATGCTCTCCACCAAAATATATAAAATGAGGTTTGAGGAAGAACGAGATAGAAGTTAGAAGTGAGTTGAAACAGAAATGGAAGAAATTTTCCAACCTTTGGTTGAAAGCATAAACAATAGGAGTAGCAGTGTTAGAAAAATGACTGGACCATTCAAAAATATTGGCCAAGAAACAACCTTCATCACATCACCGCTCATGCACGATCAAACATTGCATAACCATTAGACTAGGTCTAGAAGGGAGCCATTGATTGAGCAGAAGTGAAGGCCTCCTCCTAGAAAAAGGATTCCAAGAAGAGAGGTAAGTGACTTTAAAGAAGACCCTATCAAAAGGCTACGGAGCACACATGGCCAATGATGATGACTACGGATCAAATTATTACTTTTAGGAATACCGTGATAAGAGAACCGATGGACATGGGGCCCAAAGGTACAAATGAACGTCCTAGAGCTAAAACCCAACCTTGGATGCCAAAAATTGACACCCCCAGATTTAATGGATCTGAAAGAAATTAGCCACATGTATAGATCAATAAACTTTATGTTTACTTTAACATGAATCCAATGGCTGATATGGAGAAAATTTAGTTTGCGTCACTTCACTTGAAGGAGACTGCATATGATTGGAAGCATCATTATGACTTGTATATTCAAGAGGGTATCAATGATGAGATACTTAGTTGGTACAATTTATGTTCTCTTCTCCTTGACATGTTTGATAAAAAGACTAGTGATGACCACTACATAGAGTTGAGGAATTTACATCATAACAAGAAAGAATCTTTTGATGATTATATTAGAAATTTTAGAAGGTTGTATTTGTGGATTCATGATATCCCACAAACTAGATAGGCCTAAATATTTTTGGAGACTTTTAATGATGAATTGAAAGGATGTGTTGAGGCTTTTAAACCAGCTGTTTTGGATGGAGCTATTGCATAAGCCAAATCATATAAAAATTTCTCGAGGTAAGACCCGAAGCAAGAAAGCTATGAAACTATACACTTCCTAACAACCAGCCTAGCTCAAATAGAGCACCGAATATGGATACAAGGTGGCCACACCCAATGCTGTAATTTATGCTAATAAAGTAGCTAGGGAAGATTTAAGTAAGCAATCCTGTTGTTTCTCATGCAAGGAGAAGTGGGCTGAGGCACAGGTGCATGACTAAGAGGAAAATTCATTTGGTTGAAATGTTAGATGAGTCAGGTAGTAGCAGAGATGAACAAGCTCGTGTTGATGCGAGTATGCTACCTCTAGAGGATACATCATCAAGAGAGCCAACTGACCAGCCCACTGCATATTTGGCTATTATCAAAAGGTTGTCTTAACACCATACCTAGAGAGTAGGAGGATGGATTAGGGGAGACGATTCATAGTGTTGATCGACTCAAGTAGCACATATAATTTCATTGATTCTAAATTTGCTCCAATACTTGGTTTACATATTGTGCATGACCTCCTTTTGAGGTTAGCATTTCAGATGGGAATAACATGACTTGTAAGGAGTATAATGAGGAGTGAACCTCATGATGGGATATTATTCAATGAGATCTGATTTTTATATAGTTGATGAAAGTTTGACGCCCTACAAGAGATGTCAGGTGGCCCTGTGCATCACAATTTGTACTAGCCTTTTCATTAATAAAAGTAACAAAGTCATCCAATTCACGACCGACATCATAATCTTCACAGTAAACCTGAGAGGCACTATAAAGCAAGATTTAAAGCTTTCCCTCCAAATCAAACCTCAATCGTCTAGCAGCAGGTCTGTACCAACATAATGAATACTCTTGAGCACAAAACACTGATTCAAAATGCCTACAAACATTGATCCAAGGACTTGCATACATTTTTAGTCACGACCTGGGCACCGAACACCGAACTACTATTTTCATGTTCACACGGATGTCTCTGCCTCCATGTGTAGTCTCGCCATGATTATCCATGACATACAACATGATCCCTCTCTGGAGTAATGGTACATAGGCAACACTCACCACATTGTGGGGGTGTGGTGAGGTTGTCAAGCCCCAAAGCACTAAACCATTCTTCAAGTCAAGGACACAAAGCTAGGCTTTGAAGAAGAGGTAGCCATATCTAATTCAAACACTCATTGCAAATTCTATATCAAGAAAGTAGAAGAGCAAACACAGGTGAGCCTACACAGAAAGAGAAAGCAAGTACAAAACATAGAGGACAAGTTTGTATCCCTTAGGATAGGTTCGACAACTATATTGTCCAGCTTCCTACAAACCCGACAAGCGCAAACTGCCAGGTCCTATTATTTTTTGAGTAGCTTGATGACACTTTGTTCCACCCTTGCACACAATTTGAGCACTCTATCACCCCTTAATCCTAATTACACTTTTTCAAATTCTAGTTAGCATTAATGTCAATATTCATGATTTACACTAGTTTAGGACTATTTAGGACTGCCCTTTATTAGTTTTGGATTATTAATTCAAGTAATAGGTGGACTAAAGATAAAACCATTTTTTTGTATTACAAGATTCTACAAAACTGATACAAGTATCTACAGAGTCTAAGTCAACCTCTGATGAGTTGTACAGTAGTTATCCACCATTTCTTTATAGATAAAGAAACTTTCAAAATAGCAAAGGTAATCTTTTCTTCATCGAAAAATTGATTACCGCATAGTATGAAATCAGGTTAAGTAGTTTATCTATGCATCTGCATCTATTTTGTCTTGAAACATGGGGATGTCTAGATTGACTTGTATCTTGTACAATGTTTGACTACCAAAAGCTCTTTGTGAAGTAGATGAATCAAATGGAGAGTGAAATGCTTGAGCAGTTGAACAAAGTGATCTACAATTTTCACTTGTTCACAGCATAGTGTTCCTACAAATACATTTGTTGTCTCTATAGAGCTACCTCTATCATTTTCTAGAGCATTTCTAAAGCCATTATCTTTGCAATCGATTTGTCTACCACCTACAGACATGAAGGAAGGTATGATGAAGGGTCACAAATTTGAAGCCCTAACTTCCCGTAATCAAACCTCGTATGAGTGGGCATACAACTAAAGAAGGATTCGGATGGGAACTTTAGTACCACAAAGAAATGATATGACGTATGGGTTCTATGAAACCACTCATCCGAGGCCCGGGAGGAATCTAGTAGACAATGGAACTTAACGAATTAAAAAGTTAAATGTGTTGTGGCAGAAACATATATTAAATTATTAAGGATATAAAAGAGTGTCATGAGACAAGGGGACAAAGAAGAGAACAATAGACAATGTGCTAGAAATTTAAACTGCATGACTATATTATGCAATAGTTTTGTAAAAGGTTCGAGAGTTAGATGTGCTACAAGATGTCTCACTTTATTGTACTTCCTAGTCTACCTATGCTTTCCTCTATCAAAGAATGGAGGAATGCATTAATATACAAGTGCAGAGGAGGAAGGAATGGTTGAACTGCTACATGAATGACAATCATTCACTTCGTAACTGTTCTCCATCATTTTATAGTTTTCTAGAGACATTTTTGCGAAGCTGCGCAGAAAAGTACTGCCACTATCAAAGTTGTGCAGCATCAAAGAAGGTAAGTTGGGTATTCACAGTATGACCACGTATGCTTAGGATGGCCATGAAGTCAATGGTGAAGATGACACGTGGCATAAGATACAACCTTAATACCAGCAATAACTTGAAGTCTGAGATGTTCTAGGAATAGTCACCCCTCCTTGAAGAGCAATGGTCCGCATTGAGTGCACTCGTGAAAGAAGATGTGGAAAGTTGGCAACTTGCACTTTGGTTAACACTTTTCCTTGGGAAGGAACTTGACTTGTTTTGACAATCTGAAAGAAAGGAATTTCTCGTTGTCTTGTCTATTTAACCCTGGCATCAATGATTTGATCCGACTCAGCTAGAATGCTGCAATTGGGATTGATTTTTGTCTGCAAGAATGTCTCTGCAACATCCTCAGTGTCCTATATAGGTGGAAAATATGATGCAAGAGTTCTGCAATGAAGATTGTATGTAAACCAAGGTAGGAAGGAAGATTGAGCACGAAAAGAGATGCCTCCTACTTGCTTGATAATGGTATAGGTCTCATACTGAGGTGGATGAAGCCTGTGGTAAGGTCCTATCAGTCTTTCCTTCTTTAAATGAAGCTATACTCGATCACCAACATGAAAGGTGGGTGACATTCAATGTTGATCATGGCGTTGCTTGTTCTTAGCATTAGCTCTGTGCAGACTGGTCTACACCTGTTGTTGAATGTGTTGAGTGTGCTTAATGAATTTACCAGCTTTGTGAGCTTACTTTTGAGCCAAAGGATTTGTTATAACTTAATAGGATGGAAGAATCACTACTTTGATACAACTGTTATGAACCTAGACAAATCTGGACTGAAACAATAAAATTCAAGACCAGAAATCTGCCTAAGACATTTTAAAAGATAAATTTATGAGATGTAAAAAGAAACAATTTTAAGCAGTATTTTTTTTCTAAACTTAAGTAGAAAAACGCTGGTCTGATGACCACCAATAAATTCCAACCTCACGTGCACTAAGTGCTCCTCTTTTCTATCCTGAGCTGGCTGTACTTTAGTCGTCCCATCAACCTATTTTTTTCATTTATGGACATTTTCAAGATTGCTATGATATTATTTATTCCTTATATAAGACTCAGTTTGATGAAAATATATAGAACTGCCTTAGCTAATTTAAATTTGGAAACATATTCTTGGTTTGGGTATCTGTGTAGATACAATTGTAGGAGATGAAATGCATATGGGAATATGAGGAGGACAAAGGAAATGTGTTACAATAGGTATGTAAATAAAAAATGCATGACATATTGATTAACATATGAAAATTTGTCATGTATAGGTTTCCAATAATAATTGTTTGGAAGCATAAATAAAAATGTAGCTAAAGTCTCTCAATGCAAAGGATATTCACTAAATTTTTGGTTTGGCATAGTCACATCAATCGGTTGAAAGTATCAGCTTTTGGAGTTTAAAATATTTTTTAATTAATTGCCAACAAACCCATTCCAAGTGATGGTAAATCCTCCAATTTCTTGCCACGACCATGTTACCATTTACATGTGCCTCCTTTAAAGTTTTATCCAAGAACAACGATTGTATCCTTTTAATCCAATTGATAGATACATAAGGGTTCTCAGCATTATGCTTAGGAATATTGTATTTCACATTCATTTATGAGGATGGGATTTATATTTGTTTGCATATCATAACTTCTTGCTCATTGAACTTTGGATATGTACCAAAATGTCAAACGTGCTGCTCACTGAATTCTTGATTCCTATGCAATTTTTGAAATTCATTCTATTTAAATTCAGACTCTGGCTATTGTGAGGGGAGATAATTTTGATCTGATTGATCCAAAAGATAAATAATATTATTTCATTTACTGTTAGTATTATCTTATGGTTTAATGTGCATTGGTTCATCACGATTATTTGATTATTTATTATAACTTGCTGAATTCGTACAAGGTTCTTTGATCTGGGTGAGTTCAGTATTTATCTGATTTCACTATCCACTAAACTCATGCTAACGGATAATGAGGTGCTCTTGTAGTTAGGAGTTGTTCAGTTTAACATCTTGCTGCATTTTTTAATTCTATTTCTATTTATAAACTTTGGTTCTAAAACCTTTTTAAGTCAGTATACTAATAAGGAGGCACATTAAACAAGCCTAAAGATAGTTTGTGTCATAATAGTGGGAAAGAAAGAAGATTTTGAGTCAGTCTATTACCGCTCCGTAGAAAAGAATTTTCCATTGGAATCCTCAATCAAATGAATACAATGAAGCATGTTACAACTATAAATTTTTAAGCATGGATGCATGACAGATGATTATGATATATTCTAGAATCTAGATTAGTGTCTTAAATCTGAATAACACCCTGCTGTGATTTTAAATAAATGTCTTAAATATTAAAAAAATTTGGGAGAGGGTTCCCTTTTATCCACCTCATACTATCATAGCTATCATTCTAATGCTCCATAATTAGTCCAATAGAGGGAGCTGTGAACTGAGCATTGCATACATTTTGAACTGAGATTGAGGAAAATTCTAGAAATATTTAAGGTTTGTCCATTCCATCCACTTCCCAAATATGTACAAGTCATGTAATATTTTTATTCCTTTCTCAAACCAAAGGAGGGAGAGCAGCCTTTTGTCAAGGCAAGGATCCTTTCGTTGACCAGATCCTTGCCTTGACAAGAGGCTGCTCTGCCCTCCTTTGGTTTGAGAAAGGAATTAAAATATTACATGACTTGTACAGATTTGGGAAGTGGATGGAATGGATAGATCTTAAAGCTTTCTATAAGCTTCCTCAATCTCATTTCAGAATGTATACAATGCCCATAAATGCTTTCACAGCTCCCTCTTTGAGACATTTCTAAATCCTTTTCAACAAATCCATTTTGTGCATAGCCTAAAATTAATGTTGTCCTCGTGAACACATCTCTTCGAGACATTATGTCAAATAGTTCATTTGTCTTGTCTATTCTTCCACATTTTGCATGCATGTCTACAAGGGTTGTTGCAACTACAACATCTAAATTGAGCTAGTACCTATGTTTTTATTTTTTTATGATCAATCAAATATGTTTTTGGAAGAACAGTTGGGTGGATTTTATCATCTCTTCTTTGAAATCTTGAGCCAACTCTTCTTTTTCTGGAAGCAAGGGTGCTATATCAACTTCTTGTTCCAACATTGATGGTTCTAACTGCTTTAGAAAATCTATATTAATTATGGAGTACATGCTCATATAACTGGGAATTTCCAGCTTGAGTTTTCCCTATATTTGCTGGATAGTTCTGATTGGACTATATCTATTTGGCTAGAGCTTCTTTCCTGTCCCCTTGAGATGGTCCTTACTCAAATATGCCCATAGCATGTTTTCTTTGAGCTATTTGGAGACAATTACTTTGTCATTTTTCATTGGCTTTAGCTTGAAGCAAGTGCTCTTGTACCTGCTTATTAACTCGCTGAGTTATTTCCATGAACATGATGGCTTGGACTTGTTCATTGATCATTCTCCTCCTTTCCTGCTCCATCTCTATCATCTTTCCTAGATACACATCAAATGGTGTCCGGGACAGGAATTCCAAAAATGTTTGAAAGTAGATTTGTTCATCCTCCTTTTTAGCTATAAGAATGTTACAAAATGGCATGCTCTCGGTCCAAGTTTTTGGTGTTTGTGATTGTATCCTTTGAGCATATAAACAAATGTATGCTTCATCTTTTCATTTTTGATCTGCTTTTTAGATGAAAGGTAGTGCCATGTTTGAATTTAATGTCCATTGTACACCAAAATATACTTCAAAAGTTGCTTTAAATGATACTCTTACGCTTAGATATGATTGATTCTAGCCATACAAAATATACCCATTCATTTTCAAAGAATAATTTGGTTTCTTTCTGTCTGCTATTTTCTTTGAACATGTAGGGAATTAGAAAAACCACTTTGTTGAATATGTCTAACATTACATATAAACAATTATGTGCTTGTCTAATTTTATGACCCTCTACGTGAAATCCTTCGGAGTGGCGAACCACGAGCTCCTGGACACGACCCTTTATCGGGGCTCTTCATGCTCCTCCTCACAGCCCTTCCCATTGGATTCCTTTGGCTAAATGTGGTGTCTTTGCTCCTCAAGCTCGGTCCAAGAAAAGGAAATCTCCAAGGTGGCCAAGGTCTATCTAGTTTTTCTGCTACCATATCTCGGTGGTGACCTCTGCTTTTAGCGCCACCGAGAATCTATCTAAGACCCACCCCAAGAAATATTAGAGTAGTAGCCCGATCCATGGAACTATGTCCTTGTTAGGATCTTACCCTGAGTAGAATCTAGATATGGGACTATTTTTAAGCTCATTTGAGAAAATTTCTTATATGTAGGGCTCTTGAGTTGGTAACTTGTGTTTTTGGGTGAAATTTTTGTAGGCTTGGATTATTTGTTGTTCCTACTATTGTTTATTCTTATTTCATTACAATGGTGATGGGATATAGTGAGGAAGCGATGATCATGCCCCGCCTTTCTGTAAAGACCAATATAGTACATCTTCGATTGGAACCTGTAGAGAATGCTATGAGGAGGCAAGTGAAACTAAAGAAGATCTTAAGAAAGAGATTAAAAAAGAAACAAAATAAACTCAAGTGAATTCTTCTCTTATTTCACACTTTGCCATTTTAATATATAGACTCAATATTATTCTCAGTGATTATGAACAAAAAAACAAAAGTTTTTCTTAGATGGCAGGTATAGATGATCACTTGGATATTTATGTGTTGGGAATGATAGGAAAATCATGGATTTTGTGATACGTATATATGAGTGCACACCTTAGCTTATTATTTTTGTGCGAGGTTTTAATTATTGTCATAGTTTAAATGTAATTTGTGAATACTTTTGGTAGAACTGGAGTAAAATATGTGTTCCTAATATCTCGAATCTAATGCGCCTTTGTTTTTATCGATAGTAGACAATTGTATCAAAGTTGAGACAATCAAAGTGAAGAACATAAAGATGAGAAATGTCGGCAGAGAAGTAATTGCTAAAAATAAAAGTGAATAAAAAGAACCTCAAAGTAGAACTAGGGAAACAAACAGTTGATTGAAGCTGGTGGTGGAGAGAAGGTGTTCATATTGTATGCAAAGGGTTAACGGTATTTAGGCACCCTTTTGTATTTTATCATTGTATTTAAAGGGTTAACAACATTTAGACACCCTTTTGTATTTTATCTTATTTGATATTAATAAAATGTTTGTGGACCCATTTGTTGGGCACAAAATTCAAAGAAAATATTTTTAATTTCTAATATTAATTATTAGCCCACGTTGACATCATAGACAATATGTATCTCATTGATTGCACTATATTATTTATTCTTGAAATTCAGATTTTTCATTCTTTAAATTTGTATCGTCTCTAAAGAGACAATAAAAATTGAAATTAGTATTGTCTCTAGAGAGACAAAAAATTAGTATTATGTTTTGTCTCTAGGGAGACAATAATGATATTGTCTCTCAAGAGACAAAAATGATATTGTCTCTCAAGAGACAAAAATAATATCGATCTAAAATGTCTCCTGGAGAGAATAATTAGAGACAATGTTAGAGACACCTACTTTGAGACAATAATAGAGACAATATACAACTTTTTTATTGTCTCTATTTAAGACAATTTGGTCAAGTATTGTCTCTATTATTGTCTCAAAACACCCTCCTTATAGTAGTGAGGGTTCGGTGCTCCCCACATTCACTGTTCTTTTGTTTAAAACTCAAACAATCCACTCCAAATTTTGGTTTACTATTATTACATTTTTTTGGTTGTTTAAATTTTGTTTTATATATTATACTATATATATAATATATCTTTTAATATATTATCTTATAATATATAAGAATATTCATAAAATAAACAATATATATAATTACATTTAAATATAATCTAGTTCTATTAAAAATATAACTATATTAAATATATTTTCAATATATTTATATTATTTACAATGTAAAAAAAAATGAAGGATTATTTCAAGTTGTAAAATAACTGATTTTATATTGTTTTCTTTATGAGGTATCGAACTTAAAAATGTTTAATATCTCTTTATGTTAAAATGAATTACTTATTTCTGAGATAAAAAGGAATGTAGAAAAGTATTTCAAATGAGAAGAGAGGCTTGGAAACAAATTTAAAACTTAGTGAAGGAGGAGGTATAATCACACTTGATTCACTAATAAAACCATTTTGTTAAGTTAACAAGGAAGAGAGTAAAACTTATTTTATTCCATTCACTATGTTGCAAAAATTTACAAGAAGAGATGTATTTCAAGAATGGTAATTTATTTTCATTCAATAATGCTACAAAAATTGACAAGAAGGAGATCCCACTAAAATATCACATTTTCTTCTTAAACATTTACCATACTAATAAGGATATAAAAATAGCATTGTTATATACACATTTTTTTAGAATAACATATAACAATCAATGCTTTTATTTCCAAAGGAGTACTACAACCTTAAAAAGATCTTAACAAGAGTACTCACAACCAATATCTTGTTACTGCATTCCAATTTTGAAGTCTTTTACAACATTTATCATACAAGGAAATTTTATATTCCAATGGAGATTAAGCTCCAATATACACCATAATTCCCAAAATATTCAAGATCCACCAAGAGCAACTTTAAAAGATTTATTCACAAGATTGAAAGAGGATGTACAAACAAATTCAACTGAAGTTTACAAGGAATCCCCAAATCACAAAGAAAAATCACTTTTAAAGGAAAATAGACTTCCAACATAGCCATATCCATAAGATTTTCAATGAGAGTAATGTTCACAAAATGGAGAAAACAATGAGAAGCCATGATGTCAAGAGACTCGAACCATCTTACAAACTTGAGCTCCAACTTTGAGTGCTTTTCAAAGAGATCAACACAAAGAGAAATTTTTGTTTTACCACCCAGCCCATAGGTATCATTACATGTTTTTCCGAAGACTAGAAGACATGGTAGCCCCCCAATCCCATGGGAGAGAGAGCTAGTTTCCATAATTGTTCACAAGATTTAGGGATACATAAACAACAACATCTTCAAATACAAGACAAGTCCATGCACTAAAGAAAAACAAATTAGCAAAAAAAAGAAAGGAGGAGAAAATCATAATCATCCTCTAAAATGGGGAAGATAACATGAGATACCCAAATGTTCTAAAAAGTGTGGTCCAACCACATGATGCACACTAACAAGATCCTTCACAAGCCTCCTTATTCCTCCAAGACAACAATCCCTCCTTATTTCTCTAGCAATTCTCCTAAATCCTCCTTGGGAGGATTTTCAAACCCATTGGGTTTCCTCTTCAAGAATGGGGAAGGGCGTTCAAACCATATGAACCACCTTCCCCACCTCAAAACATATGAGGGAGTAAAAATAAGTACATGGCTTGCCAATGAAGCCATAAGGTTTAAGTTGAAAAATGCCTCCCCTTCCCCCATAAAACTCTAAAATCCATCAAGCCATATGATGGGTGGAGAAAATGACAATAAACATACCCAAAGCAATATACAAAACATGCAAAAAAACACACATTTCAACTATAATAAAATCTAAGATCTAACATGACATAAAACATAGAATCAAATAAAAATAATACCTCCAAAAGCACTCCAACACTATAAGATTTTCTCACTTCCTTATCCAAGAAAACTCTAGCTCCCAAAAACATCTCCAAGCACCAAGGAAAAGCTAAAAAAAAGTTCTCTTTCTCCCACATGAAGGAGTATTTGAAGAGAAGGAAAAAAATTTCCTCACCAATGAGGGGGTGACATGTGTCACCCCTATCTTCCCTCTAAGTCAAATATTCCCAAAAATAAAATGGAGAAAATATCAACTCACTTTTAACACTTTTCTTCCAAATTGCACAAAAACAAATAAAACAAATTTGTGCAAATTTTTACAAAAAACACATACCAACCATTCTTACATGGATGGTAACAAAAGAGAGGAAAAATGGAGGTAAAATCCCTCTATTCCTTGAAATTAAGCCCCCTACCTAATAGGTAGGGTCCAAGGGCTTATTTTAATGCTAAGTGAACTCCCAAAACTAAAATGTGTCACTTTAAATGCCATAAATAGCTCAATTTCGGGTTTGACACATTTGGGAACAAGTGTAGAGGATTTGAGGCCCACTCAAGGGTGCACATGTGACCCTAATCCTCTCTAATTAATAAACACTTACCTAAATATACAACTTAATGCAAGTGGGGACCACTAAGTCCCCAAACCTAGTTTACTTAACAAAATAAACACCCTAAACATAATTAATGTTACATGACATACAACATTACAAATGAGGGTCACTCATGGTGCCCAAACAATGAAATAAAACAGTAAGGGCTCATACAACTAAAATGGTTAGGACTTAGCCTCATGGGCCACTTGTGCATAATTTGCGTAGCCTCCCGAAAGTGACATTCTCCTATGACTTGTCACTTGCACACTTAATGCACACATTAAACACACTTTTCCAATATACTCGTAATCAACTACTCAATAAGCAATCAATGAAATCTATGATATCATAACATCATCATGGAATCGTAAATGTGAAAACATGCACAATTACACACAATTCACCATGAGTTAGCCATAGAGATAAATATAAATGACATACATCCATGCTATCATGTGTTCTCATCAATAATCGAATACTCTATAAAATAAAGACATGCGAATAAAATAAGCATCCATCATACATCAATTAGGCCCAAGTAGCATAGTAATATGTTAGTTTCCACAACATCAATTAAAATGTACCAACATACTAATCAATTTAAATTGGTGCTACGCGCCCAAATAACCATACATGTCCATAAAGATCAAATAACATAACATAATGTATTAAATATATCAAATCCTGTCAAAACATATCTATGAACAAAGAATTCAAAGAGGGCGAGGTTATTAAAATGTGAGCACTACATCCCCCTCTCCTAATATTATACTTCATCCTGGAAGTCACTAAAAGAGATAGAGATATCTAGCCCTCAATGGTGTAGCATCCTCCCAGGTAGCTATTATCTCATCATATTTTTCCCATTGCACTCTAACTTGGTCTAAGTCTCGACCGTGAAGGGCCAACCTCTTATGCTCCAGTATGCATATGGGCTCCAACATCCATTTTCCTCTATCCTCTACTTGTAATGCCCATCAATCCAAAACATGAGAAACATCAGGTACATATCTTTATAGTACAAAAAAATGAAATATATCATGGTCTCGTGCAAGGTGTGGTGGCAAATCTAGGTGATAGGAAACTAGACCGATGACCTCTAAAATATCAAAAGGCCCCACAAAATGAGGTGATAGCTTAGAACCCTTTCCATAGTAGATTGGGATCTTATGTGGAAGAACTCTCAAGAATACTTTGTCACCCACTAAGAAGTGACATTCAGTCCTCTTAGTGTCTTCATACGCCTTCAGGCGCACTCGTATGCTCACGACATTGTGTAATAAGAACAACCTACTCCTCTAATTCCTGTAGATAAGCTAGTCCCAGAATAATCTTATCATCTAGCTTTGTCCCAAATCGAGGTGTCCATAAGGTATAGCATACAAATCTGGTAGGGATCTATACCAATGGAATTGTTATAGTTGTTGTTGTATGCGAACTCAAATAAATAAAGATAATCTTCCCACTTATTCTATTGGTCCATCACATACATCCTCAACATTTCCTCTAGTACATGATTAACTCTCTATGTTTGTCCATCCGTCTCTGGATGGTTTCTTTGAGAGGAAATTAATGTGTACCTAAAGCGGTCTGAATGGAAGTCCGAAAACTGATGTGTAAATTGTATCCCTATCATTTATGATGGTCTTTGGAATCCCATGCGGTCTAACAATGTCCTCCATAAATACTTTGGTGATGGCCTATGCATTATAGGTGAACTTCATTGGCGAGAAATTTGCAACCTTTGTTAGATTATCCACAATGACCATAATGGCATCATGATGATAATAAGAAAAAGGGAGTCCAACTATGAAATACATGGAGATCACATCCCGTTTCCACTCGGGAATGTCATGAGGATGTAAGAGTCATGCGAGATGAGAATGATCTTCCTTGACCCTCTAACACTTAAGGAAACATGCTACAAAATATGTTATGTCTTGTTGAATACCGGGCCAATAATATAACTCTCTCATATCGGCGTGTATTTTCTTCAATCCTAGATGTGCTACACGTGGGGCTCGATGAGCTTATGTAAGGATGGATTTACAAATATCATCGACTTAGGAGCATAGATGCGCCTATAGAACTGAAGTAAACCATATGCCTCTAAAATGAACCTTGAATATCTGCCTCTAATGAACCTTGTGACTCAAACATCTATGTAGCACCTTCATAAAACTTGTCCTCTGGAAGATGTTTGAAGAATCTTTCCTCTCAAGTTGGATTGCGTGTCAAAGATGCAAGTGCATGTGATCATATACTAAGTGCATATATAACAACATTTTCCTTTTCTTTGATATACTACACATCCATGTCATAATCGCATAGGAAATCCATCTAATGCCTCTCCGCGAGCATTGAGGTTTGACTGTGGAAGTTATGTTACAAGCTACGATGATCTGTCCTCAAAATGAAAGGTCTACCCAAAAGGAAATGAGGTCAACGAACAAGAGCATGAACAACTGCTAGAAACTCTAAGTCATGACTAGGATAGTTAAGCTCATAATATTTGAGATTACGTGAATCAAAGGCAATAACTCGATGCTCCTGCATAAGAACTGCTCCTAGACCCTCTAGTGATGCATCAGTACAAACAAAAAAATCCTCTTTTGGGTTCGGAACTACTAAGATAGACACCATGGTTAAACTTTCCTTAATCAATTAGAAGGAATTATCACACTTATTTGACCAATAAAACTTTTTCCCTTTTCTCTAAAGGGAAGTAATAGGAGTGAGGAATCCCGCAAAAATCATGTACAAATCTATTGTAATAACCTGCTAAACCCATAAAAACCTCACTTTAGTAATTGATGTGGGCGCCGGCCAATCAATAATAGCTTGTATCTTAGAGGTATCTCTTGAGATACTCTTGCCGATATGATGTGTCATGTTGTAACAAAATCACCGCACCCCTCGAATGGCACCGATAAGGCATCACAACATTCGGTGTGATTGTGACACATGAGATCACCTCTCAAGTCAGGGACTTGGACTTGAGGTGAACCTCCGGAGAAGGTCGACTTCTTGTACCTAAACCGAGTGCTCCACTACTTCTAATAAAAGGAAATAACTAACTAGTCATATGCTAACACTTCATTGGATTAAGGAGAGAGATTGTAAGGTAAAAAAACTAATGTTAGAAATGGTGATGCACTAAGGAAAGGGATGTTTGACTTCTGGAAGGGTTAAAGTGGGTAGGATGTAGACATCATTGGCCACCTTCACCTATTGTAACTAGAAAGGGTACGAATACCACAACCTAGAAACACATGTTCCTTCGTTAAAATTTACACAAAAGAGAAAGATGCGATTTGGTTCAGATACACAGATGAATTTATTGGAAAAAATAACACAAGAAAATTCTAAGCATACACTTATTCTCAAAATAAAATGATCAGTAACTTTTAATCAATAGCAGAAAGATACAAAAATAGTTGAAGGAAAAACAACCACATCACTTTATCTTGACATATAGTGAATAATTTGAGATAAAGGAAAGTTACTCAAACATACTAAGGAATTACATTCACAAAGCATGCAATGAATAATTATTCCTCACAGTAATTCAGACTTTCAAATGGCGAGTATAATTTCAAATAAAATTAAAAGGTTTCACAAATCTCTGAAAATATTATTCCAAGCTTGAAGAGTAGTTTCACCAAAATCTCCAAAATTGTTTATCAAAAATACTCTCGGCATCATCTATTTATAAGTTTCTTAGGCTGAGCCATTACAACTAGGCCCTTAACTAACATTTAACTAAAAATAGAAATGTTATTAAATTAAGGGAACAAGCTCCCATGAAAATAGCAAAAATGGTTGCAAGGGCTGACCAAGTCAACCCCGTAACTCTCGACCAATCTGGAGCTCGAATATTCCCTTCCATGGTTGTTCAAACCTGATATGACCATGCAACTCCTTTATCTTTTCCGAGCTCTTCCAGCTTTCCTTCCATCCTACTAGCCTTTGATTATATTTGAAAAAATGTTTGATTATTCCCTGGATTTCTTCATCTT